>JBBBVM010000335.1:5725000-6165855 GCA_037355625.1 Petunia x hybrida
TGTAACATCTGGAGTAGAACCTTCACCACCATCTTATATATAAAAAAAGAATGGGATAAAGTTGGTAAACTTTGAAATAAGAAGGAAGCTCCAGTCTCTGCAGGTCTCTCCAGTCTCTGCAGGTCTTGGCATAGCCAAGACTTCAACCTCTGGTGTAATGGTCAACTTGCGGAGACTTCGGAAGCGGCCAACACTTTAAGCTCTGGTGCAAGGGTCTCTATAAGTCTTGGCTATAGCCAAGAGTTTAAGCTCTAGTGTGAGTCAGCTTGCAGAGAAAGTCTCCGTAAGTCTTGTCCATGGCCATGGACAAGACTTTAAACTTTGGTGCAACGACAACTTTAAAGTGTGCCCACATACAAAATAATTTAAACAAAAACTAGTTCCACACTACATCACTGTAACAACGAGCAGTTGATATTTGCTGCTACTGTTTTTCAATTATTCTCCTTCCAATAATATTCATTAACAGAGAAGGATAATTTTGGAACAAAAGTAATCATTTTTTTTCGAAAATGGGACAGAATGAGCATATTTTTCTCTACATTTTTCCCGTGTATTATCTACTCTTCTTGCACCGCTTCTGGTTGACTCTTGTAGACGGATTTGGAATTTACTTATCCTGAACTTGACGATACATCCGTGAAACATGTAAGCAACTAATACAATTTGAATGTGTTAAGTATATGTATTAGAAGACATAACAATACTTGACTCGGTGATATACTTGTTGGTGCCTCAAATTTATTTAGTAGGAAACTGTGCATGAAGTTTCTCCTGTATATGCAATTTGTCCAGTGATGTTGTTCACAGGTAACTTCACATTGGAAAGAGGACTTATATCTACGTATAATGTCTCTTTCATTTGAAGTACCAAAACATGGACATCAAACTATTGTTGGGGAAAACAGTTTTCAGATTAGTGCTAAATATCTTGCCTCGGCATAATTGATTGATCTGTAACAGCCCAAGCCCAAGCCCGCTAGTGATATTGTCCGCTCTGATACTATCTGTAACAGCCCAAGGATGACACGCACAGAGAAGATTAGCATGGCCCCTGCGCAAGGATGACACGCACAAATCGAGAAATGGTCTAAATTTTTCTGTAACAGCCCAAGCCCGCTAGTGATATTGTCCGCTTTGGGCCTAGGCTCGCACGGCTTTAAAACATGTCACTAGGGTCTAAGGCCAGTTAACTTATAACACAGGAGAGATGCTGGGTATATAAGTTAACTGGCCTTAGACCCTAGTGACACGTTTTAAAGCCGTGCGGGCCTAGGCCCAGAGCGGACAATATCACTAGCGGGCTTGGGCTGTTACAATCACACTTTTTAATGCCTCCTACTCCGCAACGACAGCTGCTAAGAGAGGATCGCCATGTATATCCTTATTTGAAAGCACATCCCTAATTGTAGCACTAGCAGAGTTAACCGATCCTGCAACACCACCATCTCCTATTGATAGATCATCCTGCTCCTAATGCCCATATTCTTCTTTAGAGACTGCAACTTGAACATAAACAAGACCCTCTGCTCCTTCACCATCGTTCCTACTGATAGACAACCTAGTTAGTAGTCACTACATCTTGTATTATCTAACTAGGATTCCTTGGTTAATATTATTCCTCGTTGACTAGGTATGTGATTAGCTGATGTTTATCACGTATGATAACACACTGATGTATTTAAGATAGATGTAACCACTTTAGAGATAATGATAAGGAAGCATAACCTTAGGTAGGAGGACTCCAAGACAATGTGTATAAATAGGTTGTACTTTATACGTTCAGATTATCAAGGAAAAGACTTGAAACATTCTACTGTCTGACATGTCCCAATTAAGGGTAGGGGTCACAATTACCCTAGTCAATTATAAGGATCGAACACAAGGACTTGTACGAGACTTAATATAGTTGGACTTGCTTGAGTTCAAGTTAATCCTAAAATTAAGTGTACTTGTAGCTATTGCTAAGTAAAGGTAAAATAATGCTAAGTTGAAAATTAAGGAAAAACTAGGATACTAACCTCCCCATATCCCTCTAACCAAGTGGATATAGTTCTAGCTTCTTCACACCAAGGTCACCCAATGGACCTTGCTCGCATATACCCAACTCACCCCTCTCGGTGGTGAGTTGAGACTACCAACTCTTGCCCTCTCGGTGGTAAGAGTTGATGCCTTGAGCGCTAGCAACCAGCCCCAAGTAAGGTATCCCCTTCTCGATGTTCAACCCATTAACTTGGGGTAAATACAACACACCTACCCCCGGTACCCTCTCACTACACTTTTCGTTCCTAGATTTACCCTCTCGGTATAAATATAGTACTATTAGGCTCACCTCAAGTTGTTGTATTGGAATCAAAAGTAGTGCAATGGGATATTCCTAGGTGCTTAGAAGCTTATTATGCTACACCCATTCAATTATTGGAGTAGGGTTTAGTTAGCACCCTAGTGAATGATTTAGTGATAAGACCCAAATTGGAGCCAAAGCGCCAACCATCAAGAGCCAAGCTTGAGAGCACAAGGAGTACCTTCAAGGCCTCCGGAAGCAACTTGAAGATCATGCTTTTGAGCACCATAGATGGAGGACCACTTGGGCTCCAAGGGGATCCACCCCAAGCTCATTTTGAGCCTCTTGCACCAGCTCCAGGATGAGGCGGAGCGCCTACCAAAATCCAGAGAGTTGATCAGGAGAAGGCGGAGCGCCTCAGAATGGAGGCGGAGCGCCTCAGCATGGAGGCGGAGCGCCTCCCCCTGTGACAGCATGAGGATTTTTACTACTTTTTGCATGAACTTCCAACTATAGCCCTACGTGGCCTTATTTGTTTTAACCCACTTTGGGGATACTTTAGACCTTTTATTATGACTAAGTGAAGCCTATAAATAATTCACTTAGCCTCATCAAACCTTAGTTAGCTAGATTTTGAGATTGAAGATTAGACTTTAGAAGAGACTAGGTCCTTCTTGTTGAAGCAATGACTTCATGTATCTGTTACGTTGAATCCATGGTGGATCACCGCTAGTGTGACTCCCGTTTAATGGTTCAAGCCTCTTCTCCCTTTGAATCAATCTATTTGTTAGTTTGATTCGTTCTTTTCTTCTATTTCTGTTCTTCCCCTTCCCTTACTTTCTTGTTATCTTGTGATTATTGCTTCCGGATCTTAGTTTATCGCTTCCGCCTATTTGGGTCTTATCAGTTTGGTATCAGAGCACGGATCGGGTGTTGTTCCTACAAACCCTCGATCCTTGTTCATCCTATCTTTAGTTTAGTTTATTGTTATTGTTGTTCTTGCTCTTGAAGAAATGAAGAAAAACACAAAAAAATAGAAAAGTTGAAAAAAAAAACACCAAAAATTTGATTGTGGATTCTTGGATTTGATGATTCGTGTTGAGAATGATATTGGGGTTTGTTCCTTATTGGAAACCCGTTATTTTGGTACCCTAAACACATGATTTGGAGTTGTATTCCATGAGTTGAAAATTTTAAACCCTTGAAAAATTGAAAAAGTTGAAACCCTAGTTTGAAGAAGATGAACATGGTGAATTCGTTGCTTTTGATTGGGGTTTGTTAAAAATCATTGGGGTTTGATCTTTGTGATTGGAACGACGTTTGGGTACCTTCGGCTCTCTGGAATTTGCTGAGGCGGAGCGCCTCCCCTAAAGAGGCGGGCGCCTCCCCACTGGAACTTTGCCTGGGCGGCCGCCTACTCTGCTGAGGCGGAGCGCCTACTTCCTGAAGCCTTTTTCGGGTAGTTTTCTTGTAGGATTTTGCTTGTTCCTTGCTTCCTTACTTCTTGGTTAGTGTTTCTAGGGTATTAGTCCTACTTTATTAACACTAATCTTTGATCCTTTAGGGTGTTGTGCGTCTTGGAGTCTTTACTTAAAGTCGTAGAACTTGCTTGCTTCAAGTGCGCATTTAAATAGCTTTCGTACATCGAGTCACTTAAAATCCATTCCGAACCATTACTTGGGTGCATTAGTTGATTGATCTTGCCATTGTGATTACTAAGAGACAAGAAGGTCTTGAGTGGAAAAAAGCTTGAGTGGTGAGAACAATAGAGTGTAGTCACAAAAGCCAACGACCTTGAGTGTATACACGAGTGGAAAGAAAATTGAGTGACATCTTTTGAGTGATACACGTGAGGGAGTGAACTAGTGAGGTCCTATACTTTTTGGTTACAACTATGGCTTCGAATGACGATTGTGGAGGATATGACTCATGCGGGGATGATGGAGACTATGGTTCCTATGATGGTGATGATGGGTATTGCTATGACAATTCGGGGAACCAAGGCTCATATGATGATGAAGCGGGTCACTATGTTGATTATGAAGATGAAGAAGACTATGGGGCTTGCGAAGATGAATGTGAAGAATCTCATGCTCCAAGTCAAGAATTTGAAGAAGGTGACGCTTCAAGGTATGATGATCCTACTTACTCTTCTTGTGATGAATTTGAATATGATGATAGTGACATAGAGAGAATGGATGATGAGGTTGATTATACGAATTGTGCATATGCATCTTCTCTTGGTGTTGCTTGTGATGAGCAAGGGAGTAGTAGAGGTCCTTCCATTAGTATGGGAGGAGGTGGTGGTTGTTCCATGGGAGATGGGAGGTTTGCATCTTCTAGCTCCCATGTGAAGAGTGGAAGGAGAAATGGTATTGCTCTTACCGTGGTAGGAGTGCATTGCTCTAGTAGTGGTGGTAGGAGTGGTGCTATGGGCTATGGAACCAAGGCGAGAGGCAATTATGGGTTCCATAGTGGTATTTCTTCCCCAACTTTCAACAACACTTCTAATGTTGGAAGAGTGACGGGAAGTGAAGGTTGTTCTAGTGGTGTTGCCACTAGTGGAGGGATAAGGAGAACCCAACTTGGGGGTGATGGTTTTCTTGGACTTGATCCTATACAAGACATGTGTGAGTGTAGGTTCATTTTTGAGGTGAATAGTAGAGGAGGATGCTTGCTCAAGGTTAGTGAAGCCTATGCTAATTTTGTTAATGTCTCTTGGGTTAATAGACTAAAGATACCATGCTACAAATTAAAATATCCTTATGAGTATCAAGGTGTTTGGATTACTAGTGAAGCTCGGGTACTCATATCTCAAGGGAGTTACAAGGAATATATTTGGTGTGATGTGTGTCCCATGGAGCACTATGGTGTTTGGCTAGGACAACCATGGTTGCAAGGTAAGAGGGTGCGGTATGATATTGTGAAGGATGTGTACAAAGTGAGCACGGGGCAAAGAACTTATGACATTGAACCTTGCCGGGCAAAGTTTAAGTTCTATCCTAGCACATTCTCTTGGCCTATGAAAAGGGGAAAGGAGCAAGTATCCCAATCCAAGGATGCAAGAAAGCAAACAAGAAGTCCTACAATCACAAGCAACGGTGAGACTAGTGCAAGAAAAGAGTTGACAATTGTCAACAAGGTGAACCCCAAGCCACAAGCTCCAAAGCCAAGTGGTTCACCAACAAAGAAGAAAGAGATCTCAAGTGATGAGTCTCTTAGTCCTAGATTCCGGGTTGATGTTAAAAGTCCACCTACTCCGGCTATGGGTATTCTTGGGCCTCATCCCAATTCACCCGAATTTGAGAGACAAAAAATTGAGAGGAGTAAGGGAGTGACCGGTGACATTCCTCGAGTGGAAAAAGGAGAGGATGTGTTGAGTGATGTGAGTGGGATGTCACCACCCGAATCTACACCTAACCTTGAAAAGAAAATGAAGGAAAAGAAAGAGGGGAAAAAGAGTGAGGCCACCCCTAATTCTAACCTTAACCCTTTATCTTTTTCTTCTACTTGTGTGAATGCTTGTGTAGGTACTCTTGGAGGCAAACTAATAGAGCCTCAATCACGTCCCAAGAAGGAAGGACAAGGTGAAGAAGATCTTCAATGTGAGCTTCAAAGTGGAGGAACTAGCCATGATACTTCAAGTTCATTGAGTGAGCAAGATGGCCACTCAAAGGTAAGTGATAGTTCTCCCCTTGAAAATGTTACTCCCTTGTCTTGTGATGGTGTTTGTGAAAACTCAACACTAGTTGATGATTTGTATGAATACAATGTGTTTGCAACTAGTGTAGAGTCAAATGGTCAACTTGTGTGTGATTGTGAACCATTAGTTGAGAGGAATGATAAGCCACATCATGATGTGAGCTCGATATTCCTTGAACCTCTCTCTAGCGAAGATTGTGTGGTTGACCCTATTTGTGACCCTTGTTATGACACCCCACCTATATTTGATAAAGAAGAAGAAGAGTTGAATGAATGATCTATTCTTTCCCTTGATGAATTGCTTGATAATGGTGGACCTATGTGTCATAGTGAGGATGGTTGTGACCTTGAGGAGTCTCTAGAGTATGAGATGGATATAATTGTCTTCAATGACTCCTCGGGTGAGAGTGAAGAACCTAGTCTTGATACCATGCTTTTGGTTGACCATGAATTTGAAGTGCATGCTTTTACATTTCCTTTGTGTGAAGATAATCTCATTTGTGGTAGCGAATTGTATCGGACTAGGATTGGTAGTCACATAGAACCTCCATGGTTTGAAAGGTTAGACTCTATGGACAATCCATTGTTTGGAGCTCCAAGTGGGATGAGTGGTCTTGATTTTGGTTGTGTTGAACCATCTTCTAGTAGTCCTAACCTTCATTGTGTGGACTATAATGATGAAGGGCCGATTTTGGAGACCTTCCTTTGGAGTTTGTCTAGTGAGGAAGATTGTCTTGGAGTTGGAATTGGAGGAGAGGAAGTCACTCTTGGTGTGTGTAAGAGTGCTTCCAAGAAGGGGAGTGGAGTATTTGATGTTAGTTGCCAATTGAACTATTTGGTTTACTCCATCCCACATGTTGATCACACCTTGGGTGTTGAGCATGCCAAAGCCGATGTGTCACATTGTGATGATATTAATTTGAAGGCTTGGTGTGTTGGTCATGAGCTTAGGGGTCATAGGGAATTTGATTGCTATACCTTGCATGTTCCATATCCTATTGATCTCTTTGCTTGTTCTTGTGTTGGGTGCACTTTAATTTGGAGTCAAGTACTTGTTGTTTCCTTTGGAGACATAAGCTTTTTACTTGTTATTGATGTTTGGCTCTATCACAAGAGTGTGTTTTCCCACACTTTTGCCACTAACCTACTCTTGTAGTGGGAAGCTTTGTTTGTGCTTGTTTTGAATGTAGGCTTGATGGTTTGATTTCGAGGACGAAATCCTTTCAAGAAGGGGAGGATGATAAGACCCAAATTGGAGCCAAAGCGCCAACCATCAAGAGCCAAGCTTGAGAGCACAAGGAGTACCGTCAAGGCCTCCGGAAGCAACTTGAAGATCATGCTTTTGAGCACCATAGATGGAGGACCACTTGGGCTCCAAGGGGATCCACCCCAAGCTCATTTTGAGCCTCTTGCACCAGCTCCAGGATGAGGCGGAGTGCCTCACAGATGAGGCGGAGCGCCTACCAAAATCCAGAGAGTTGATCAGGAGAAGGCGGAGCGCCTCAGAATGGAGGCGGAGCGCCTCAGCATGGAGGCGGAGCGCCTCCCCCTGTGACAACATGCGGGATTTTTACTACTTTTTGCATGAACTTCCAACTATAGCCCTGCGTGGCCTTATTTGTTTTAACCCACTTTGGGGGTACTTTAGACCTTTTATTATGACTAAGTGAAGCCTATAAATACTTCACTTAGCCTAATCAAACCTTAGTTAGCTAGATTTTGAGATTGAAGGTTAGACTTTAGAAGAGACTAGGTCCTTTTTGTTGAAGCAATGGCTTCATGTATCTCTTACGTTGAATCCATGGTGGATCACCGCTAGTGTGACTCCCGTTTAATGGTTCAAGTCTCTTCTCTCTTTGAATCAATCTATTTGTTAGTTTGATTCGTTCTTTTCTTCTATTTCTGTTCTTCCCCTTCCCTTACTTTCTTGTTATCTTGTGATTATTGCTTCCGCATCTTAGTTTATCGCTTCCGCCTATTTGGGTCTTATCATTTAGCTACTCATACTAAGTAATGATCAAGACTTGAAGTAATGAAATATGCATTAAAATAGTAAGGTAGAAATAATTCTTACAAACAATGATGTTGTTCTTCACAGTACAAGAAGGCTTGACCAAGAAGTAATGGTATTTTGTCTCTATCTTGCCTCACAAGTAAAGTAAAGTGTAGGATCTTCTCAAAAACATACTTCTACCTAGATATAGTGTTTGCTAAAATCAATTACAAAATTGCTACTCGCAGGTTGGGCTGCAGCCCTTTTGCCAAATGGGATGAGTTCTGGTGCTGAATCAAGCGAAAGGGCGGGCGCCTCTTGGACACAGGCTAGTGCCCTTTTCAGGGTTTGTATGAGAGGGCGGACGCCCTTATTTGGGTGACTGCCTTTTCTTCTTTTCCAAGAGAGGGCGGCACAACCTTGCATCATGTGGTCGCCTCTTCATAGCAGCTTTTCCTTGTATAGTGTAATGGGCGCCCGCCTCATGCATGGGCGGTTGATCTTCATAAGTCTTCTAGTTCTTCAGCTTCTTTGCAAAGGGCTGGAGCCTCTTCAGTCGCCCATTAGGACACTCAACATGTCTTCACATCCAAGGAAAGGGTGGTCGCCTCTAGTATGGGCGGCCACCACTTCACTATCTCTGCAGCTTTCTTGAACTTGATCACTTTTCTTGGGTATTCTTGCTCTTTTGGTTTCATCATTTTCTTGTAGGATCTAACACCTGAAACCAAGCAGAATTCATCAATATTACATATGGATTGGTCACTTTTGGATTCAAAGGCAAAAGTTTAAGCGAGTTAAAGTAAGCAAAATGCTCACGCATCACTGTCTTCCTATTTTCTTCATGGTATCAAGAGCTTAGACTTGAATAATCAGATCCTAAAGCTATTCATTTTTTTTAGCCATGGCTTCATCTTTAAACACTAGCCTAGCCCTTTCACCTTCCTTACTTCATTAACTTATTACTATTTGTCCTATTAAGTTGAAACCATCAAATTATCTAGTTTGAAGGATACAGATTCTCCAACTCATACAAACATTAAAATTTGAAAGCAAGACCCACCATCCGAAACCAAAACTAATGAGAAAGGATAATCTATTCCTAACCCCAAGTTCACTAAATGGAAAGAGCGTGATATTTTGGTTAGGAGTTGGTTATCCGGAACAATGAGAAAAGAATTAATGTTCCTCATCATAGGAGGCTCAACTACAAAACAAATTTGGTCATGCCTTGAGGACACCTACTTGCAGGTAAGTAAAGACAAGAATTTCAATTGAAGCAACAACTTCAAACAGTGAAACTAGGAACAAATCCATATATGAGTACATAAAAGAGTTCAAAGGAATTTGTGATAGTCTCATGGCTTTACAAAACCTTCAGATGAAAATAGCAAGGTGATTAACTTTGTAAGGGGTCTTGGAAGAAAATACAGGACTCTTCGGACTGTGATGTTAGGGAAAGCCCCTTACCCCCACGTTCACTCAATTTGTCAATGCTCTAAGAGAATTTGAATGAGAGAAGATGTGGATGAAAAAGAGAGTCAACCTCAGTTAGACTGTACAACATCATTTGTTATACAAAAGTACCAACGAAAAGGCAGTGGTAATTTGTTACATCCCGTATGTCTAAAGTGAGGTATATTATTCTAATGACATGTTAAGAATTATTTAAGTGAGTTTAAAGTCATAATATGACCATATATGACGTTTATGTTGAATATAAAGTTTGAAAAAAATCGGATTTAAGTTGCGGAAAAACCGACTAAGGATTTGCCTTATAACAAAATTTTTTGAGCAATTAATTCTGTGTGTTATATGAAATCTTCTGGAGATATATCATATACCAAATTGAAGTTCTTGCAGTGTAGTTTCCAATACTTTTGACGGTTTATTCATACAACATCTGTATAAAAAGATATAAGCGTCAGAAGTCTGGCCAGAAGAAGGGACATAAGCGCAAAAGAGGGCTAGAAGTGAAATGTTTCAAATATAAAAGGAAAAATCATCTACTTTTTCATTATTTCCAGAATATACACGATAGTAACAGAGCTCTTATGAAGTTTTAAGAAATTTTTATGGTTTTGAAGACAGGACATCAATCTTAACTCGAATTTGAAGACGGATTGCGTCAAAACGCTCTACGCGATTAAGGTAACATTATGCTACCTTCACTTTCGTCTATAGTTTGAGTTTTAGAATTAATTCATGGCTAAGTAAAGTACCTAAATGCTGTGTTATAGCTTGTTTAAGCTTTAGAAGGTGTGAAATTCAAGGGAAACAAGGTTTAGAAAAAAATCAAAGGTATGTAAGGCTAAACCTTTCTTTCAACAAGACATTTATTTTGTATCTTTTGAAGTTAGTATTAGTTCCAAACTTGATGGTTCTTGTGAGGAACTTGTATGGCATAAAGGTAACCGTGTATGTGCTTAATTTGGTGCTAAGAACCACGGTGAAAGATGTCAAAACAGCAGCATGAAATATTTCGAAATCTGAAAAATTATTTTTATCTTCGGACAGTTGTTAGTAGTTTGGGCATAACTCCTTGTAAAAAATTGATATTGAGATTTAAGATTCCCTAGAACTCTAAGACATATATCTAAAACTTTCATGAAGACCATGAAGTCTATAACTTTGATCTTCACTTTGAAAATTAGGTCGCAAGGCAGGACAGTGGTGCTGTCCAGACATTCTATCTGCGGATTTATTATGTCATCGGGTCGTCTCCTCTTGTTATCCGTTTAATATGTTTATGTTATCAGTTTATCCAGGTATCCTTCCCTGTGTATATTATAGTGCTGGTTCTGTTTTTGCGGACTATCCAGATTTAGGGGAAACTCTGCCGAAATTTTTATAGAAATTCAAAGAGTTGGACAATTTTGAGATCTAGGTTGTGTCTGTAATTCCATCCAGGGTTTTCTTACCATTCCTTTGAGTCCATATCTATTGTTGCCACATGTGTTATGCCTCATACATGCTTATGCTTATATTTTGATCATATTATGTTTATTTGGAGTCCCCCATAGAGGCTGGACATTGGACACACAGTCCGGTCACGTGTGATACTACCCGTCTGGGGGGATACAGCCCCTCTGGTTTAGGCGGGAGTTAAAACACCTAGTGTGACCAGGTGTCATTCACACACTCTGACCATAGAGACTAGATATTACTGGCTGGGGGGACATAGCCCATAACACCTGCCAGGTTTGTTATATACGCGTATATAGCCACAGTATATACCGCATGACTATACATAAGGCTAGTTCAGATGTTCAGTTGCCTGATTTGGGGTGATACAGCCCATAAGATCAGACAAGCACCAGTTCAGATAACAGTTCAGTTTTAGCTCAGTACAATTATTGGTTCAGATGTTCAGTTACCTGATTTGGGGGGATACAACCCATAACACCAGACAGGTACCAGTTTAGATAATAGTTCAGTTTTAGCTCAGTACCAGTTATCAGTTCTCAGTTATCAGCCACCAGTTCTTAGTGTCAGTATGAGTTGACAGCTATCAGTTCCAGTTTCTAGTGACTAATTATCATTCATATTACAGTCATTTATCAGTATAGTTCAGCTCAGTCTTCAGTTTCAGATTTAGTTAGATTTCAGTGTATATTCAGATCATGTTTATTTCATGTTTCAGATTTCTAGCTTCATTGCTACACTTCAGCTCATATTTACATATATTCCAGCCTTACAGTTTCATTCAGCTATGATATATTATATGCTCATGCCTTTATCAGCTATTGGAGTCACTCCGCTTACTCCCGGAGTTATTTATCTTTTGGTATGTGTACAGTTAGCTAGTTTGGGTATGGCGGGGCCTTGTCCCATCCTTTGTGTATTCAGTTCAGCACTCTTAGAGGCCTGTAGATATGTCCATGTGCAGTTCATTCAGTATGTTATGCATGTCAGCGTGTGATAGCCTTGTGGTCTTCCTAAACTTAATGTTTCAGTAAATAGGTATTTATATATAACCAGGTTGCCAGCTCATCTCTATTATTCATAGATTATTAGTAGGTTTAGCGATGATCGACACTCAGTGTAGGTTTCTGTCGCAGCCTTAGGTTGGGTCGTGACAAAAGTGGTATCAGAGCAGCTCAGTCCTAGGGTGTCTACAGGCCGTGTCTAGTAGAGTCTTGTTCAGGAGTATGTTGCGCGCCATACTTATGAACAGGAGGGGACAAAGCACTTCAGGATGGTTGTCTTTCTTTCTACTCTAGATCGTGCGATAGGGCCATGATTATAGAATTCAGCCTTCTAGGCGTAATGTTTTGAATGCAGCGATGCTGACGAAGAAACTAACAGCTGCCCAGAAAGGGCAAGGCCATTGCAGGCCAAGGTACTATCAGAGTGTCACCTGATGTGGAAGGGAATGGGTAGTCCAGACACGAGGCTACATCTGAGGTCTCACAATCCCCTCAGTTCAGGGCGATACTAGAGGTACCACAGCTACCGTAGCTACTGTACCTCCAAGTCCTCCTCCCGATAGTCTGGGATAGGAAATGAGGGATGCCATCAGATTATTAATTAGTCTTGTAGCTGCTCAGAGTAGATGGCACAGTGAAGATGCCCAGGGAGATGTTGGATCCAAGATCAGGGATTTTATCAGACTAGAGCCTCTAGTCTTTACTGGGTCCCATACATAAGAGGGGCATATTTTCTAGTTCCTTTAGAGAGACATCTGGAGCCAGTAGGTAGCAGAGTATTAGACAGCCACCAGCTAGTATACCTCCACAGACCCGTGGCCCGAGATCTGATAGACCTCCTCAGTCTAGAGCTAGTAAGGCATCACGGACTTCAGAATTTCAGCGCCGTGGTACTTCTATACTTGCCAGTCAGACATATCCCAGATGTTCAGATTGTGGTAGACGCCACTTGGGCCCATGTCAGTTAGGAGTTGACACTTTTTATATTTATCAAAAGGCAGGACATTTCTTGAGAGATTGCCCGACTAGGGGTGGTAGTGGTGCAGCCCAGCCAGCTAGATCAGCAGCAGCTTCCTCAGCACCAGCACGCCCTCAGGGGTAAGTTCCTCAGGCACCAGCAGGTCGTGGTAGAGGTCGATGTGGAGCTCCTACAGGAGGCGATACTCAGAACCACATCTATTCTCTTATTGGTCGGCAAGACCAAGAGGCTTCACCAGACATAGTCACAAGTATTCTGTCGGTAAATTCTCTTGATGTGTATGTGTTGATAGATCCTGGTTCTACACTATTATATGTTACTCCCTTTGTTGCCATTAAATTCAAAATAGTACCAGAGGCTATTAGACCTTTCGAGATAGCCACTCCCGTTGGTAATTCTGTAGTAGCTAGGCGTGTTTATAGAGGTTGCACAGTGATGATTGGTGACTGTAGCTAGAAATGGTTGATTTTGATGTTTTTCTCGGTACGAATTGGTTGTCTTCTGATTATGCTAACGTTGATTGTAGAGCGAAGACAATCCAGTTTAACTTTCTAGGAGAATTAGCTATAGAGTGGCAGGGTGTTTCTGCATCGCCAAAGGGTTTTTTATTTCTTACCTTAAGGCAAGGAAGCTAACCGTAAAAGGCTTCTTATATCATATTGTTCATGTTCGAGACTCAGAGAAGGAGACATAAACTCTTGAGTCAGTTTCGGTAGTGAATGAGTTCCCTGATGTGTTTCCAGATGAGTTACTTGGTCTTCCTCCAGAGCGAGAGATTGATTTTTCCTATTGATGTTACACAGCCCATATCCATTCCCCCTATAGGAAGGCACCAGCAGAACTGAAAGAACTTAAGGAGAAACTGAAGGATTTGTTAGATAAAAGCCTCATCAGACCCAGCATTTCCCCGTGGGGAGCCCCAGTATTGTTTTTGAAAAAGAAAGACGGCTCTCTACGCATGTGCATAGATTACAGACAGCTGAATAAAGTCACAATCAAGAATAAATACCCTCTGCCCAGGATTGATGACTTGTTCGACTAGCTCCAGGGTGCCAAGTGCTTTTCGAAGAAAGATTTGTGATCGGGCTACCATCAGGTTAGAGTCAAAGAATCTAATATACCTAATACTGCATTCAGGACTAGGTATGACCATTATGAGTTTTTAATGATGTCGTTTGGACTCACTAATGCCCCTGCAATATTTATGGATCTGATGAACAGCGTATTCAGGCCTTATCTAAATTTATTTGTGATTATATTTATTAACGATATTCTCGTCTATTCAAAGTCTGAGTCAGAACATGCAGAGCATTTACGCACAGTATTGGGTACTCTTTGGGACCAACAATTATACGTTAAGTTCTCGAAGTGTGAATTTCGGTTAGAATCAGTGGCATTTCTTGGCCACATAGTTTTAGCAGAAGGAGTTAAAGTAGATGGCCAGAAGATCGAGGCTGTGAAGAATTGGCCCAGACCTACAACGCCAATAGAGGTATGCAGTTTTCTGGGTTTGGTGGGTTATTACAGAAGGTTCTTGGAGGGGTTTTCCTTCCTTGCAGATCCACTGACCAAATTGACACAGAAAGCAGCCAAATTTCAGTGGTCAGACTCTTGTGAGCACAGCTTCCAAGAACTAAAAAACATGTTGATAACGGCTCCAGTACTTACACTTCCAGAGGGATCTGAGGGCTATGTCATTTAGTGTGATACTTCTCGAATTGGTCTTGGTTGTGTTTTGATACAGCACGGAAGAGTAATTGCCTATGCTTCCAGACAACTGAAAAAGCACGAGCAGAACTACCCTACCCATGATCTGGAGCTTGCAGCAGTCATTCATGCATTAAAGATTTGGAGACATTATTTGTACGGGGTTCATGTTGATATTTATACAGACCACAAGAGCCTCCAGTACATATTTAAGCAGAAGGAGCTAAACCTACGACAGAGGCGGTGGCTAGAGTTGCTGAAGGACTATGACATGGACATTCTTTATCATCCGGGTAAAGCGAATGTTGTTGCTGATGCCCTTAGTCGTAAGTCTATGGGTAGTCTATCTTATTTACAACCACAGAAAAGAGAGTTAGCTCATGCACTCCACCATTTGGCCAGCATGGGAGTCAGATTAATAGATTCAGAGGACGCAGGAGTTACAGTTCAAAACACATCCACTACTTGCCTAGTGATAGAAGTAAAACAGCGTCAGTATGAGGATCCAGTTCTAGTTCAATACAGACAAATAGCCAGAAAAAAACCGAAATTACCATACAGGGTTACTAATGACGGGGTTCTCATGTATAAAGATAGACTTTGTGTTCCTGATGTTGCAGATTTATGTGGACAGATTATGACAGAGGCACAGTATTCCAGATACACTGTTCATCCAGGTTCGACTAAGAGGTACCATAATCTTAAGCAGATTTACTGGTGGGACGGAATGAAGCGTGACATAGCAGAATTTGTGGCTCAGTGTCCTAACTGCCAGCAGGTTAAAGTCGAGCATCAAAAAACCTAGTGGCTTGTTACAGGATATAGAGATTCCATCATGAAAATGAGAAGCAGTGAATATGGACTTCATTACAGGCTTGCCCCGTACGCAGATCAGGTATGACTCTATCTGGGTTATAGTTGACAGGCTTACTAAATCAGCTCATTTCTTGCCTGTTAGAACTACATATACAGCGGAGGATTATGCTAGACTTTATATCAGAGAGATAGTGCGCCTACATGGTATTCTAGTATCTATCATTTCAAATAGGGGCGCACAGTTTACAACTAATTTCTGGCGATCATTCCAAACAGGTTTAGGGATACAAGTGAATCTGAGTACAACATTTCATCCACAGACAGACGGACAGGCTGAGCGAAAAATTCAGACATTTGAAGATATTCATAGAGCTTGCGTGTTAGATTTTGGAGGCAGCTGGAGTGATCATCCACCATTAATAGAGTTTACGTATAATAATAGCTATCATTCTAGCATACAAATGGTGCCATATGAAGCTCTGTATGGGCACAAATGCAGGTTTCTTATAGAATGGTTCGAGGTTGGCTAGTCTCAATTGATAGGTCCAGATTTAATCCAACAAGCAGTTGATAAAGTCAAGTTGATCAGGAAAGATTATTAGCAGTGCAGAGCAGAAAGAAGTCCTATGCAGATAACCGACGTCGAGATTTAGAATTCCAGATTCGTGATTGGGTATTCCTAAAAGTATCACCTATGAAAGCCGTTATGAGATTCGAAAAGAAGGGCAAGCTTAGCCCTAGATTCAATTGTCCATATTAGGTTATCAGGTGAGTTGGGCATGTTACCTACGAATTAGACCTTCCAGCAGACCTTCAGGAGGTCTATCTAGTATTCCATGCTCAGAAAATGTGTTGGAGATCCTTCCAGAGTTATACTGGTAGAGGATGTACAGATCACTGAGCAGTTGACTTATGAAGAGTTGCTAGTTTCAATTCTAGATAGGCAGATTCGTCGACTAAGGACGAAAGACATTCCTTCAGTCAAGGTGCTATGGCGAAGCAATAACGTAAAAGAAATGACTTGGGAAGCTGAGGATGATATGAGAGACAAGTATCCACATCTCTTCACTACGTCAACTATATAACAGATCCTTGCTTAATTCTGCTACATATTTCATTTAACATTCGAGGACGAATGTTCCTATGGGGGGAGATTGTTACACCCCGTATGTCTAAAGTGAGGTATATCATTCTAATAATATATTAAGAATTATTTAAGTGAGTTTAAAGTCATAATATGACCATATATGACGTTTATATGTTGAATATAAAGTTGGGAAAAATCGGATTTAAGTTGCGGAAAAACCGACTAAGGATTTGCCTTGTAACGAAGTTTTTTGAGCAATTAATTCCGTGTGTTATATGAGGTCTTTTGAGGACATATCATATACCAAATTGAAGGTCTTGGAGTGTATTTTCCAACACTTTTGACGGTTTGTTCATACAATGCCTGTATAAAAAGATATGAGCGCCATAAATCTAGCCAGAAGAAGGGATATAAGCGCAAAAGAGGGCTAGAAGTGAAATGTTTCGAATATAAAAGGAAAACTCATCTACTTTTTCTTTATTTTCAGAATATACACGATAGTAACAGAGCTCTTATGAAGTTTTAAGAAATTTTTATGGTTTTGAAGATAGAACATCAATCTTAACTCGAAATTGAAGACGGATTGCATCAAAACGCTCTACGCGATTAAGGAAACGTTATGCTACCTTCAATTTCGTCTATAGTTTGAGTTTTAGAATTACTTCATGGCTAATTAAAATACCTAAATGCTGTGTTATAGCTTGTTTAAACTTTAGAAGGTGTGGAATTCAAGGAAAACAAGGTTTAGAATCAAAAAAATCAAAGGTATGTAAGGCTAAACCTATCTTTCGACAAGACATTTGTTTTGTATCTTTTAAAGTTTGTCTTTGTTCCAAACTTGATGGTTCTTATGGGGAACTTGTATTGCATAAAGGTAACCCTATATGTGCTTAATTTGGTGCTAAGAACCACTGTGAAAGATGTCCAAAACAGCAGCACGAAATATTTTGAAATCTGGAAAATTGTTTTTATCTTCGGACAAGTGTTAATAGTTTGGGCATAACTCCTTGTAAAAAATAGATATGTAGATTTAAGATTCCCTGGAACTCTAAGACATATATCTAAAACTTTCATGAAGACCATGAAGTCTATAACTTTGATCTTCACTCTGAAAATTAGGTCGCAAGGCAGGACAGTGGTACTGTCCAGACATTCTATCTGCGGATTTGATATGTCTTCTGGTCGTCTCATCTTGTTATCCATTTAATATATTTATGTTATCAGTTTATCCAGGTATCCATCCCCGTGTATATTATAGTCCTTGTTGTATTTTTGTGGACCATCCAGATTTAGGGGAAACTCTGCCGAAATTTTTATAGAAATTCAAAGAGTGTGACAATTCTAAGTTTTAGGTTGTGTCTATAATTCCATCCAGGGCTTTCTTACCATTCCTTTTAGTCCATATCTATTATTGCCACATGTGTTATGCCTCATATATGCTTATGCTTATATTGTGATCATATTATGTGTGATTTGGAGTCCCCTACTAGACATTGGATACACAGTCTGGTTGAGTGTGATACTACCCGTCTGGGGGACACACCCCTTCTGGTTCAGGCAGGAGTTGAAACACCTAGTGTGACCGAGTGTCATTCACACACTCTGACCATAGAGACTAGATATTACTGGCTGGGGGGGACATAGCCCATAACACCTTCCAGGTTTGTTATATACGCGTATATAGCCACAGTATACACCGCATGACTATACATGAGGCTAGTTCAGATGTTTAGTTGCCTGATTTTTGGGGATACAGCCCATAACACCAGACAGTTACCAGTTCAGTTAATAGTTCCGTTTTAGCTCAGTACCAATTATTGGTTCAGATGTTCAGTTACCTGATTTGGGGGGATACAGCCATAACATCAGACAGGTACTAGTTTAGATAATAGTTCAGTTTTAGCTCAGTACCAGTTATCAGTTCTCAGTTATCAGCCACCAGTTCTTAGTGTTAGTATCAGTTGACAGCTATCAGTTCCAGTTTCTAGTTACTAATTATCAGTCATTTATCAGTATAGTTCAGCTCAGTCTTCAGTTTCAGATTCAGTTAGACTTGAGTGTATATTCAGATCATGTTTAGTTCATGTTTAAGATTTCCAGCTTCATTGCTACACTTGAGCTCATATTTACATATTTATATTCTAGCCTTACAGTTTCATTAAGCTATGATATATTATATGCTCATGCCTTACATACTTTGTACATATGGTACTCACGCCCTTTTCTAGGGTGCTGTATTTCATGCCGCGCAGGTACAGAGAGATTATACCCTGAGCCACGTTAGTAGGCCATCTATCAGCTATTGGAGTCCCTCTGCTTACTCTCGGAGTTACTTATGTTTTGGTATGTGTACAGTTAGCCAGTTCGGGTATGGCGGGACCTTGTCCCATCCTTTGTGTATTCAGTTCAGCACTCTTAGAGGCCTGTAGATATGTCCCTGTGTGGTTCATTTAGTATGTTATGTATGTCAGCATGCGATAGCCTTGTTGTCTTCCTAGACTTAATGTTTCAATAAATAGGTATGTATATATAACCAGGTTGTCAGCTCATCTCTATTATTCATTGATTATTAGTAGGTTTAGCAATGATCGACACTCAGTGTAGGTTTCTGTCACAACCCTAGGTTGGGTCGTGACATAATTACTCTAGAGGAAGAGCACAACAAAGAGTCAGAGGCAATAGATAATTCAATCAAAGACAACCTAATACGCCACAAAAAGGAAACAACCAATATAAGGAGAAATCAAAGGTAAATCCTTGTTAGATTTGTAACCGGAATAACCATATAGAACTTGATTGTCTCTATAGGTGGGACTACTCCTATCAATCACAATGACAAGTGTATGAAGCACTAGCTATGATGTCCTTAGTGATCAACCGGAAAATCATCTCTATATGGACTCAGGAGCTAGCAATCATATGGTGAAGCCCACATTTGCTCTCAACGACTTCAACGTTTCATCATAGGCTAGCGCACCCCATGAAAACTTACAACACAAGTCGTCGTCCTCAATCAACCTAATATACTTAGTTTCAACAACCTTTGTATGTGTCTCACCTAATAACACACGACCTCAGATGTATATCTTAGAAAGCTTCACAACATCCATATCATTAGAAAAATAGGTCCTCTTCCCGTCCTCCAATATATCCACCCACTCACCTATGGTTATCCCGTTCAGTGGCTTCTTAAGAGTTCCACCAACATAATTCAGAAGCAAATAACTACCAGCTCGACTCATAGCTTCATTGACATCACCCCTATCAATAGTAGCAGTTCGCAACTCAGTAACAACATCAAATATGTTGACATCAAACTCAACATGATTTTCTTGTAAAGAAAATGCCACCGCATCTCGCCTCTTGCATTCCACTTCAGACTATAGCATACAGTGCAACAAATTACTTGAGAAACTTTTTAAATCTATCTCCATAAACTTCCCAAACACACATGTTTTTAATAATAAAAGATGCTGAGTTGTTAAACCTTTCTTTATAACATCCCGAAAGTTAGGATTCCCTCTCCAAGATGGTTGCAGATTATACCAATTACTATAATCAATATAAAGATTCTCCGCACCAGCCATCTACATATCAAAGAAGATACACATGAGTTTCAACCTTCAAAATAAAACGAAATCATATTTCTAAATACCTATTTACAAAAAAAAAACATACAAAAATCAATTAAATTATGAATTTAAACATACATAAGCCAAGACTTTAAAGCCTGATGCAAGGCCAAATTAAAAATCTGTACAAATCTTGGTTGTAGGCAAGACTTTCATGCCTAAATCAACAACACACAAGATTTGACTAAAATAAGCCAAGACTTGAAAGTGTGGTGCAAGGCCAAGTCAACAAACCTCTACAAGTCTTGCTCATAGGCAAGACTTTCATGCCTAACTCAAAAAACATCACCGATTTAACTAAAATAAGCCAACACTTTATCGGCTCATGCAAGACCAACTTAAAAATCTCTTGTTAACTCAACAACACCATTCCACACAAAGAAACACACAAAACGAGTGAAAACCCATGTTCACGCAAATAAATCAACACAATACACAAATAATCGCAGGTAAATTCAATATATTTCTTAATTTTAACAAAAAAACAAAAAACACGCACACTATTCATAGCATTTTCCATGCAAAAACAACAAATACACACTGAAATTCAACATAAATAATAAGTTTAAGAGAAGACACACAATAAACCCTAAATAAACTTCATAAAAACAAAAATAAAAAAAATTAAAATGACTTACAAAAGCAACTGTACTTCCTAAACACTTGAAAATCCAAGATACTTTTGTAGTTAGTTCACTTAGGTTTTCGATTCAACAAGTAGTGATAGGAGAAAAAAGTGCAATAATTTTGATTTGATATCACAAACACACTGATAGAGGAGAAATTTTTTTTTTTTTGGGAGCATGGAAAATGAAAAGCTTCAGAATACTTAAAATATAACTAACCCAAAAAAGTTAAAACCGTCGGGTGGTTTAATAACCAGTTACTACTAGTTTCTAAAAATTCAAATGTGATTGGACAGTTAATATTATCAATAAACTGAGGTGTTGGCAATAGTCAAGACTTTACACTCAAATACTTCACCCCTTCCATGTCAATTGACACAAAGTCTTGGCAAAAGGGTAAGACTTTCTACCAACTACCACATGCTTTATTAATAATTGTTAAAGTAATAATAAGTCCACATATAATAATGCTAAAAAATTAAAATGAGCTTGTAAATAATAATTATTTATAAAATTTTCAAATACGAACTTAACAAATTATAGATATTAATGTTGAAAATATTTTAGTATACAATTAATTAACTTTCCTTGAAGTCTTAGTATAGGCAATATTATTGAGAAATAACTTACCACTAAGTCTTGATAAATCTCAACCGCACGACCCTCCAAAATTTATTTATCAATTTTAAAATGTTAAAAATGTTTTAATATTACAATAACTTGCCTTGAAGTCTTGGCATGAATAATACTATTGAGAACTAAATTGCCCCAAAGTCTTGGCAAAATATTACCAGCACAACACTCCATGATTATTTGTCAATTTAAAAATAATTAAAGCATATTAGTCTAGGAATTAATTAACTCGCCTTCAAGTCTTGCCATGGGCAAGGCTTTCCCTATAATGCCCCCCCCCCCCCCCCCCGACCCCGACAACTAAAATGCCTTGAAGTCCTGCAATGGCAACACTTCTAGCTCATCCAATTCAAAACAACTCCCATCTTAAAATAGAAAAAATATCAAACATTTAACTGTAGTTCTTTACATAAACATAGCAAACACATTGCATGGGAAACACAAGTAATAAAAAACTATACATCAGCTTTCTCTAACTCTTTTGCAGTACTAAAAGTCTCATTCGGACTACTATAAGATAGACCACACGGATCATCTTGCGACTCAGATAACAAAAGAAAATTAAAAAATCATCCTCCACATCACATTTTTGCCTCTTCTTGCCACCTTCATCACAAAATCTTGGCTGACTTATAAACTCATACATTGCGTCTAAATGTACATGATCAGAAATACTTCTCAACAAGCGTTGAGAACCGGGGTTGCCTCAAATTACACCTTGAAAGCATTCATGGAAATGCCCGAGGCTTAGTTTCTTCATATTCTTGAAATGACGGGAACAATTCCAACGCCCACACATTCAACGCAAATGGAAAACCGACTAAAGAATATTATTTTTTATTTTTTGAGGCTCCGATTTAATTTGTTGAAGGCAATTTCTAAGAGAACCAACCTACCATTTGAAACCCAAAGTACCCCAAGAGTAACTGTAACAAAGCTCATAATCATCGATCACTTTCATCAAGTGACTACCCACCTCACAATCCTCAGACCGACCCTATAAAATTCTCTCAACAATGTAAATTTCAGCAAGCTTAATGACATCATCAACATTGTCCCAAAAAGGCTGCAGAGGACTAGATGGATCAATGCTAAGAAATCTCTTCAGCTCAAACAACTTGATTGTGTGATTGCTTGGGAAATAACAATTTAAAAGACTATTTGGCCGAGAAGATACAACACTAAAATCGCCCAGACAAACACCTAAACCCGTAATTAAGTTAAACCCCTCCAAGTCAAATACACATTGATGCCCACACACACTAAACCTAATCACCATATCATTAGCACAATAAGTCTGTGAAAGCGTCATGCAATGCACAACATTCCAAGAAAAAAATCATATCATCCAACTCCATTAATTTACCGAAAACTCCACCTTTTTAACAACACCAACTGACGCTCCATCAAAAATTCACTAACCAAACTATTATACCTCACATCATCACCCCAACAATCTTTGGTATCAAACCAATGCTCAAACTTAAAAAATTTATCTTTTTCCTATGGGAACAAAAAATAAACTATACTTATTCAACAAACAAAATTATAAAAATCGTATGGTAAAAAAACAACGAGTAAAGACAAGGGAACATACATTACGACGTGCCATCATGAACTCATAATTAATATGCAGAAAAATTCCTGTACCATCACCAAAATTCAAAGTCAAATGGACAAAAATAAAGACAAATAAAATACACAGTAACTACTACTAAACAATAAAAAAACTCATGGCTGATAGGCAATACTTTACTAAACAAACTCATGACTGGTGAAAAGAACACCCTACAAAAAAAGTCTCTGCAACTCTTAGCAATAGCCAATACTTTAAGCTCTGGAAGGGGCAACTTGCACGAAAGTCTCTGCAAGTATTGGCAACAACCAAGACTTTAAGCTCTAGTGCAATGAGCAACTTGCAGAGAAAGTCTCTACAAATCTTGGCTATAGCCAAGACTTTAAGTTCTGATGTAATAAGCAACATGCAGATAAAGTCTCTGCAACTAATGGCAACAGCCAAGACTTTAAGCTCTGTACAATGAGAAACAAGAAGATCTAATGGCTATAGCCAATAAGAACCTTAAAATCATCTTAATCAAGCAAAACAAGCAAAAAAGTTCATAGGAACCTCAAATTTAATTCGATGACCATCATTCAAAATAAAAAAAAAATAATAGAAAAGTATATTAACAATAATTACCAAAAAAATACAGAAAAAAATAAATACAGATAAAGATTAGGCAAAATAAATATTATATTATAACACAATTAAAACAAAAATAATAAAATAAATATATGATAAACACATGAAAAGAGAGAAGAACATATCCTAAATCTCCAGAACACAAAGAAGAAAGAAGGGAGAAAGGAGGAAAGAGAGAAGGAAACCACTCAATGTGAACTAGGTTTAGGCAGGGGCAAAATAACCCTTTCACGTACTAACTAATGACGTGGAGGCCAGTTAGTTAAAACATTTCAAAATGGGGGCATTTATCCAAAACTTGGGCTTACGAAGGGCACCCAATGAAAATTTTTGAATGTTGAAGCTTCTGCCTCAGTCCATGATTCAGATTGTGGACATGATTTGGGCGGGCTATACGCTTCTTCCAAGCTTGTTCTTAGGCTCAAAAGTTTGGGTCTTGGTCTTCCTTTTACTTTTTTTGAGAGGTTCTTTAAAATATAATCTCTCTACCTTACTGGGATAGGGGTAAGGTTCGTGTATGATGCAATGTAAACAAGGAAGCGATAAAAGTAACGATAAAAGTGAGATGCAACTTAAACAACTTACGAGGTAGCACCGATGAACGATATTTTGATATACCCTTGCTCGAGTCAAGAAGAATCTACACTACGCAACTATCCTCAAGAGACACCCGGCCCTTACAAATAGAATGATCAAGGATGATTGAAGTTCAACTTGGATTCTTCCAATTGATTTCAAGCCAAAAATATTACAAGGTTTTGAGAGTGTTCTCATCAATGTAGTTTATTCAATGTGAAGTGAATGGCAATAATGATGAAGGGGTGTATTTACAGCACCCCTTTACATGCTATGAAAAGCCTAAATAGCTCTCAAACTAGTTTAGAATACATTAGAACACTTAGGGCTAAACCTGGATGTTCACACAAAAAGTTGTAGAATTCAGCAATTCAGGCGCTCGGCCTAAAGTTAGGCGCTCTGCCTGGTGGAGCCACTGACCAAGGCAGTGTATTTCTGAGGCGCTCCGCCTCCTTGGTCAAGCGCTCCGCCTGGGGCTGCCTTGTCTGAGGCGCTCCCCCTGGCTTTAAGCGCACCTCCTGGGCGCCAAGGGGCTAGGCGCTCCTCCTGGGTCTGGGCGCTCCACCTGGCCCTAAAGCGTAGGTGTCCCTCCTTCGATTTAGCTCAAATGCAAGGTCTTCAAATCATCTCCCGAGCTCGTACCATCCATGCCCTTCCAAACCAAGTGTAAGTGAGTGTCTTGGATCTCCTTGGCTTGACTTCGAGTGAATGGTCTCTATGCAATTTGGGTTGCATCATCCTTCCCTTCTTCAGAAGTTTTCGTCTTGGAAATTAAGGAGTCATCCTCCAAGGTATCATCACCTACATCACAAAAAGTCAAGTCAGATATATTGAATGTGCTAGAAACATTATACTCACCGGGCAAGTCGATCACATATGCATTGTTGTTGATCTTAGAGAGCACTTGGAATGATCCATCTCCTCGGGGTGCCAACTTCCCTTTCCGAATGTTTGGGAATCTCTCCTTGCAGAAATGCACCCACACATAATCCTCTTTCTTGAGTTCCACTTTCTTCCTTCCCTTGTTCTTCTTGGTTGCAATCTTTTCATAGGCCTCCTCCAAGTTCTTCTTCACCTTGGCATGAAGCTCAAGCAATGCCTTGGCTTGAGTTTTACCTTCAAAATCAACAACCGCATCCCTTGGCAAAGGGGTAAGATCAAGTAGAATCAAAGGGTTAAAACCATAAACACACTCAAATGGAGTCATGCCAATCATTCTATGCAAAGTGCGGTTATATGCAAACTCCATGAGTGGTAGCTTATCAATCCATGTTCCGGCCTTACCTTTGGTCATGGCTCTAAGTAGAGCTCCCAAGGTTCGGTTCACCACCTAGGTTTGCCCATCGGTTTGAGGGTGGTGGGACGTAGAGAACAATAATTTGGTGCCAAGAGCACCCTACAAACACTTCCAAAAATGGCTAAGGAACTTGGATCCCCTATCACTAACAATGGTGCATGGCACCCCACGCAACTTTAACACATTATCAATAAACAAAGAAGCTATATGTTGTGCACCATGATTCTTTTTGCACGGAACGAAGTGAGTCATTTTGGAGAACCTATCAACGATAACATAAATGCTATCGTGTCCTCTTTTAGTCAGAAGTAAAGCCATAACAAAATCCATAGAAATATCAACCCACAAACTAGTAGGTACGGGCAAAGGAGTGTACAAGCCATGGGTGATTGATCTAGACTTAGCCTTTTTGCAATCTAAACAAGCATTACAAAAGCGTTCCACAAGAGGCCTCATCTTCGGCCAATGGAATTATTCTTTTAGTATGGCCATAGTCTTGTCCACCCCAAAGTGACCCATCAAGCCCCCATAATGTGCTTCTCGCACTAGCAATTCTCTCCAAGAGGACTCGGGGACACACACTCTCCCATTCGTGAAAATGTAGCCATTTACCCATTGGTATATCTCTACCCTCTCCCCAGTCACTAGAGCATCATGAATGCTCTTGAGCTTTGGGTCATGTTCATACATCAATTTTATACTTTCAAAACCCATAAGCCTAGATGCAAGAGTGGTAGCAAGGGCGAACTTCCTAGAAAGTGCATCGGCTACAACATTGTCCTTTCCCTTCTTGTAATGAATTACATAGGGAAAAGACTCAATGAACTCCACCCATTTGGCATGTCTCTTGTTCAACTTCTCTTGGCCTCTAAGATACTTGAGTGACTCATGGTCACTCTTGATCACAAATTCCCTAGGCCATAGATAGTGTTGCCAATGAGCTAGAGCTCTCACAAGGGCATACTACTCCTTGTCATACGTGGAGTAATTCAAGGTTGCACCCTTCAATTTTTCACTAAAGTAGGCAACGGGTTTCCCTTCTTGCATGAGAACACCCCCAATACCCACCCCCGAGGCATCACATTCAAGCTTAAAAGCCTTCCCAAAGTCGGAAAATTGCAACAATGGGGCGGTACTCAACCTACTTTTCAACTCTCGGAAAGCCTTCTCTTGAGGCTCTCCCCAAACAAAGGGTTTGTCTTTCTTCGCCAACTCGGTGAGTGGTGCGGCAATGGTACTAAAGTCCCTCACAAAGCACCTATATAAACTAGCAAGGCCATGGAAACTCCTAACATGAGATACGGTAGAAGGAGTAGGCCAATCTCTAATGGCTTCGACATTGGACTCATCGACCTCTACGTCATTGGCACTAACAACAAAACCAAGAAAGACAACCTTTTCAACACAAAAGGCACACTTTTTAAAATTGGCATAGAGCTTTTCAGCTCTTAGCACTCCAAGAACTTGACTCAAGTGGCCCACATGCTCATCTATTGATTTGCTATAAATCAAAATATCATCAAACTAGACGACCACAAACTTGTTGATTAACGGCTTTAAGACATGGTTCATTAACCGCATGAAAGTGCTAGGTGCATAGGAGAGGCCAAAAGGCATCACCAACCATTCATAGAGACCAAACTTGGTCTTGAATGCGGTTTTCCACTCATCACCAGGTTTCATCCGGATTTTGTGGTAGCCGGACCTAAGATCTATATTAGTAAAGATATCAGAACCACTCAATTCATCAAGCATGTCATCAAGTCTAGGAATGGGATGACGATACTTTACCGTTATCTTGTTGACCGCACGGCAATCAACACACATCCTCCATGTCCCGTCCATTTTTGGCACAAGATACGGCACACGGACTCAAGCTCTCATGAACCAAACCTTTGTTGAGCAACTCATCCCCTTGCTTTTGCAACTCCTTTGTATCCTCGGGATTGCTCCTATTGGCCGGCTTGTTTAGGATTTGGGACCCCGGGACAAAATCAATTTAGTGTTCAATCCCCCTCAAGGGAGGAAGACCACTCGGCATATCATCCGGGAACATGTCCTCAAAACCTTCAAAACATTCTCAATAGCACTTGGCAAAGGGTTAGGGTTAGAAAAATAATCACAATCGGAATTTAAAACCATAACTTTGTGCACTAGGCAAATGAGCATTTTGGTGCCATCATTTCCTCTCAACTCACCTGATTGCATCATGGCACAAATGTTACAGGTGATAGATGGTGGAGTGGTAGGGATCTTAGCCAAAGGCTTAGTCTCCAGAACGGACTTAGCTTTAGCGGCTACTTTCAACTCCCTCATGCGCCTATAATCATCACTCACTTGTTTAGGCATCAAGGGCTTGAGCACATATTTCTTACCCTCATGTTTGGCCGTGTAAGTGTTGGCTCGGCCATCATGTACCACACTCCTATCATATTGCCAAGGCTTACCAAACAAGAGGTGGCAAGCTTGCATTGGCACCACATCAAACATTAGCTCGTCTTGATAGTTCCCAATCTTGAACTTTATCAAGAGTTGCTTCACCACCTTCAACTCCCCACACTCACTCAACCATTATAATCGGTAGGGGCTTGGGTGTTTAAGGGTAGGCAATTTCAATTGTTAAACCAAGGATTGGCTCACCACATTAGCACAACTACCCGAATCAATTATCAGGGATCACACTTGTCCCTTCACCCTACACCTAGCATGGAACAAGTTCTCTTGCACATCCATCTCCTCCTCACTCACCATAGCACTTAAACTACGATGTACCACCAAGAACATGTTAGGGTCATCACCCTCCGCCGCTTCCTCTTCTCCCTCAACTACCTCACCCTCCTCAACAACCTCACCCTCGGGCTCACTTTCATCCTCATACACCATCATCCATGATTATCATTGTTTTTCTGGTGGGACAATATTTGGCAAAGTGGTCATAGCCTTTACACTTGTGACATTGAAAAGAAGAAGAAGAAGGAGTATTTAATTGAGTTTTAGAGTTACCTCCCACTTCTTTGAAGTCGCTTCATGGGGTGGCCTTCTCAAAGGGCTTCTTCGCATCACAACTTCCACTAGCACCACTTGTGTTTGGGCTTTTCAATTCTTAGGGTCGAGTTATTGGAGTAGAAGTAGTACTCCTATAGCGAGGAGTTTGAGCCACCTTTCGGCTTCAACCGCGGCATCACAAACATCTTGAAGAGAATGAAATATGTATAGCCATAATTGAGAAGCAATCTCCCGGCTCAAACCATTCTTGAATCGGATGATATCTTGCTCCTCATCTTCCGTTTCCATGTCAAGGGTGTCGGTTCTTTTCAAATTCGTTGAAATACTCATCAACCGACTTGAAGCCTTGTTTCAACTCATAAAGCCTCTTGATTTGTTCTTGCCTATAATTGGGTGTCACATATTTGGTAGTCATCACCTCTTTCAATTCTTCCCAATCAATGTTCATTGGCATCCCAACTCTTCTTCTTGACCTCTTGACGGATTCCCACCAAGTGGAAGCATATGACTCAAATGAAGCAATGGCATAAGTGGCTTTCCTTTCCTCGGACATGTCATTTGTATCAAACACCCGCTCCAATTGAACATTCTACTCTATGAACTTTTTCGGATCACTAGTCCCTTTGAAAGGTGGGATAGTGATCTTCACACTATTAAGGTTGTTGTCTCGACCCCCACGGTTTGGTTCCGGTTGACCCCCGTAGTAGTCATCAACTTCATCATATTCTCGCCTCAAGTTCCTCCCCACATAAGCCCTTGGAGGTCCACGAGCTTGCCCTCGACCTCTATCCATTCCCCGGCCCCCATTCATTGCCCTCCTATTAGGATAGGGAGGATCAAAATCATCATAATTATCAACAAATCCGAGGCTCTCCCTTTCTTGAGCCTCAACAACTTGCTCAAGGGGTGCAATATTTCTACGGGGCCTCATGAGTGGAACTTCACCTTGGGGATTGCCCAAGGGTTGGGTGTTTCCCAGCACTCTCTCACGAACAAAAGTTTCTTCTCTCAACCGTTGTTGACAAGCTAGCTCGGCAAATTGTTCCGGCTTCATGGTTGAGCCATCATTGTGCCTTCTCCGGCATCTTTGTGGACACTCAGGGTCCTTTCTCTTTCAAAGATTTCCATTTTGAGGTTTAAAGACTTCACCTCGGCTAAGAGTGCAGCCAAGATGCTTGCTGGGACCTCAACGATATCTTTTACTTGTTCCTCCGCCATGTAACTACAAGCAATCAAAAACAAGAAAAGAAATTAGAGTATAACTCCTCACACACTCCCTCACCTTGATTGTCACTCGGGTACACTCAAGTTGGGGTAGGTTCACACAAGCTTGATCTCAATGGCCTCCTCATAGTTGAACGACCTCCTTCGATAACCAAACAAATTCACAAGATCTAAATACTCTTCGGGAAGAGTGGAGTTGATGGGACTCGATGTACGCTAGGCTATATAGGTGCGCATTTAGAAACAAAAATTACACTACGAGGCTTCTTTGAGGTCTACTCTCCTCTAGGAACGAGTACCCTAATCGCCCAATGAACTAGTACTAATTAAGTAGGAGTGTTACTCTCAAAGTACTAGCCCGAACCCGTCCCAGGGTTGGGCGGTCCGCCCAGAGAGTCAGGCGGTCCGCCTAGAATTTTACAAATTTCGGGCAAAATGTAATTCAGGCACTGCGCCTAGAGGTCAGGCGCTCCACCTAGGCCTGTGTTCAGCTTCGTCAAAAACTTGTTTCTTGACGATTTGCAACCAATTTGTCCAACGATTTGGGGATGTTCTTCAATTTTAATGATACCCAAAGGTGTTTTATACTACTACAAACAAACCCCAATAATTTTAAACAACAAACAACCAACAACAATCTTGATTCAAGATTTGAGCAAAAAATTTTCAAGGGTTTCAAGAATTTTTGAGATTCAAAATTTCAATTTTCATTCCGCAACATCAATCGACGTAATGGGGGTATCAAAGCAATGGGTTAACATCATAGAACGATCCCCGATATCAAACATCTAAGAAATCATTACAGCCAACAAGATCTAGCAATTTTTTTGCAATTTTCAAGTTTTTAAATTTTTTTATTTTTCTTCAAACTTTCAAGAACAATAACATGGATAACAACAAGAACAAGATAAAAACACATCGAACAAGGAACGAGAGTTTGTAGGAACAACACCCGAGCTTTGCTCTGATACTAACTGATGCAATGTAAACACGAAAGCGATAAAAGTAACGATAAAAGTGAGACGCAACTTAAACCACTTACGAGGTAGCACCGAAGAACGATGTATCGATACACCTCCGCTCGAGTTAAGATGATGCGGGGAAAACCACCACAAGGCCCTTTACTAGAAGCCAAGCCAAAGAAATCCATGATACTCACCTTCACTTGGTATGGAAAGGCTTGGAAGTAGAAGATGGGAGCTCCGGAACCACCTTGAAGATCATGCATTGGAGCACCATGGAAGGCGGACCATCTAGGCCACACGGAGAGGCTCAAGAGACACAAATTGAGGCGCCTCAAGAGGCTTCCGGAAGAGGTGGACCGCCTACTCAAAAGGGCAGACCGCCGGATTTTTGATAGCTCTCTGGATCTCCACTGGGCGTACCGCCCCTCTACAGGGGTGTACCGCCCACTCTGCTGGACAAGTCCACTGGGCGGAGCGCCTACATGGGGTGGGCGAACCGCCTTCCCCTGATGCAAGCCAATCCGAATTTCCTTTTTTTTTTGTAATTCCAACTATGGCCCTAAGTGGCTTCTATTGTTTAAACCCACTTAGGGGTATTTTAGGCTTCAACTATGGCCCTAAGAGGCTTCTCTCTATTGAAATCTATGAATTTTGGCTTGATTTCGATGGACGATTCCAAGTTGAACTTCAAACCTTTCCGATCATTCTATTTGCAAGGACCTCATGATTCTTGACCTTCGTTCGGGGTGTAACGAAACATCTTTCTTCATTGCTACTTGAACAATCGTGTGAGTCTCGTCTCGTTTTTATCTTTTTTTCCGCTTTCTTAGTTTTCCCTACATCAGCTGGTATCAGAGCGAGGCTAGGGTTACGTTCCTAAAAACACTCGTCCTACTCTTCGTGCCTTTTATCTTTGTTTCTTATTGTTTCACATGTTCTTGTTCTTGTTAAATTGAAAAAGAAGAAAAAAATTCAAAAAAAAAATCACTAGATGTTCTTGGATATGATGTTTTCTTTGGTGTTTGTTATCGGAGATTGTTTGTTATCATGTTCCCATTGATTGGGTACCCACAAAACACGTTTTAAGATTGTGAATTGGAATCTTGAAAATCAAATCTCCAAAAGTTGAAAAACCCTAGAATTTGTTCAAAAATTTCTTGATTTTGATTTGTGTTGATTGAAAGTTGTTATAAATCATTAGGGTTTGCTTGTAGTAGTTCAAAACACATTAAAGAACCTTTGAATTGGGTAAACACCTTGAAAACCTTGGAAAATAGGGTGCCAAAAGCCAAGAACACGAAGTTGGAACTGTGCTGTAAAACCCAGTAGGCGGAGCGGCCACTCCTAAAGGCGGACCGCCAGAATTTTATCAGCTCTCTGAATTTCTATGTAGGCAGACCGCCCATCTTGCAGAGGCGGACCGTCCACTCCTGAAGGGGTTGTCCGGGTAGTCGTTTCGTAGGTTTTTGTGTCTTGTTTGCTTCTGTTACTTGCGGTTAGTACTTTGAGAGTAATTCTCCTACTCAATTAGTACTAATTCATTGAGCGCTTAGGATATTCGTGCGTGTTGGTGGTTGAAAATTTCCAAGAAGACTCGTAAAATTTCTTTGGCTCAAGTGCTCACTTATAAAGCCGAACGCCCATAGAGTCCCATTAACTCCACTCTTCCCGCAGAGCATTTGGAACTTGTGGAATTGTTTGGTCGTTGAGGAGGTTGTTCAACTCCGAAGAAGACTTTTGAAATCAAGCACGAGTGAACCTACCCCAAACTTGAGTGTACCCGAGTGACATTCAAAACTGAGGGAGTGTGTGAGGACTTATACTCTAATCTCTTTGCTTGTTTTTTATTGTTTGTAGGTACATGGCACAAGAAAATGCAAAGGATACCATTGAGGTTCCAACCAACATCTTGGCTAATCTCTTGGCCGAGGTGAAGGCCCTAAACCTAAATATGGAGACCTTTGAAAGAGAAAGGACCCCGAGTGTCCACAAAGATGCTGGAGAAGGCACAAGTGATGGCTCAACCGTGAGACCAGATCAATTTGCGGAACTAGCTCGTCAACAACGATTGAAAGACGAGGCTCTTGTTCGTGAAAGATTTTTGGGCAATCCCCAACCCTTGGGCAATCCCCAAGGTGATGTTCCACTCATGAGGCCCCGAAGAAACATAGCACCCTTTGAGCAAGTTGTTGAAGCTCAAGAAGGGGAGGGCCCCGGACTTGGTGACAACTATGATGATTTTGATGCTCCCTATCCAAATAGGAGGGCCATGAATGGAAGCCGGGGAATGGATAGAGGTTGTGGGCAGGGTCGTAGACCTCCAGGGCCTTTTGTGGGGAGGAACTTGAGGCGTGAGTATGATGAAGTTGATGACTACTACGGGGGTCAACCGGAACTAAACAGTGGGGGTCGACACAACAACCTTAATAGTATGAGGATCAATATCCCACCTTTCAAAGGGACTAGTGATCCGGAAAAGTTCATAGAGTGGATGGTTCAATTGGAGCGGGTTTTTGATACAAATGACATATCTGAGGAAAGGAAAGCCACTTATGCCATTGCTTCATTTGAGTCATATGCCTCCACTTGGTGGGAATCCGTCAAGAGGTCAAGAAGAAGTGTTGGGATGCCAATGAACATTGATTGGGAAGAATTGAAAGAGGTGATGAGTACCAAATATGTGACACCCAAGTATAGGCAAGAACAACTCAAGAGGCTTTATGAGTTGAAACAAGGGTTCAAATCGGTTTATGAGTACTTCAATGAGTTTGAGAAGAACCGAATGGCCCTTGACATGGAAATGGAAGATGAGGAGCAAGCTATCATCTGATTCAAGAATGGTTTGAGCCAAGAGATTGCTTCTCAATTGAGGCTACACATCTTTCATTCTCTTCAAGATATTTGTGATGCCGCGGTTGAAGCCAAAAAGTGGCTCAAGGAAGAGAAATCTCCTCGCTTTAGGAGTACTACTTCTACTCCAATGACCCGACCCAAAGAATGGAAGAGCCCAAACACAAGTGGTGCAAGTGGGAGCCGTGATGTGAAGAAGCCTTTTGAGAAGGCCACCCCGAGAAGAGACTTCAAAGAAGTGGGAGGTAACTCTAAAACTCAATTAAATACTCCTTCTTCTTCTTCTTTCCAATGCCACAAGTGCAAGGGTTATGGCCACTTTGACAAAGAATTCCCTACCCGAAAAACAATGATAGTCATGGATGATGGGTTGGTGTATGAAGAGGAATGTGAGCCCGAGGGTGAGATTGTGGAGGATAGTGAGGTAGTTGAGGGTGAAGAGAGAGCGGCAGAGGGTGATGATCCTAATATGTTTCTAGTGGTCCGTCGTAGTTTGAGTGCTATGGTGAGCGAGGAGGAAGTAGATATGCAAAGGGAGAACTTGTTCCATGCTAGGTGTAGAGTGAGGGGACAAGTGTGCTCCATGATTATTGACGCGGGCAGTTGTGTAAATGTGGTGAGCCAATCTTTGGTCTCACAATTGAAATTGCCTACCCTTAAACACCCAAGCCCCTACTGTTTGCAATGGTTGAGTAAGTGTGGGGAATTGAAGGTGGTGAAGCAAGTGTTGATAAAGTTCAAGATTGGGAACTATCGAGATGAGCACATATTTGATGTTGTGCCAATGCAAGCTTGCCACCTCTTGTTTGGTAGGCCTTGGCAATATGACAAGCATGTGGTTCATGATGGCCGAGCAAACACCAAGAAGTATATGCTTACGCCCTTGACGCCAAAGCAAGTGAGTGATGACTATAGGCGCATGAAGGAGTTGAGAGAAGCAGCTAAACCTAAGTCCCCCATGGTGGCTAAGCCTTTGGCCGAGACTCAACCATCTTATACCGGTCGCATTTGTGCCATGATGCAACCGGGTGAGTACTTGAGAGGAAATAATGGCACCAAAATGCTCATTTTCTAGTGCACAAAGGTATGGTTCTAAGCTCCGATTGTGATTATTCTTCTAACCCTAACCCTTTGCCTAGTGCTATTGAGAATGTTTTCAAGCTATTTGAGGACATGTTCCCGAAAGAGATGCCAAGTGGTCTTCCTCAATTGAGGGGGATTGAGCACCAAATTGATTTTGTTCAGGGGTCCCAAATCCCAAACAAGCCGGCCTATAGGAGCAATCCCGAGGAAACAAAAGTGTTGCAAAGGCAAGTGGATGAGTTGCTCAACAAAGGCTTGGTTCGTGAAAGCTTGAGTCCGTGTGCCGTACCGGTCATTCTTGTACCAAAAAAGGACGAGACATGGAGGATGTGTGTTGATTTCCGTGTGGTCAACAAGATAATGGTAAAGTATAATCATCCCATTCCTAGACTTGATGACATGCTTGATGAGTTTAGTGGTTCTAGTATCTTTTCCAAGATAGATCTTAGGTCCGGCTACCACCAAATCCGGATGAAACCGAGTGATGAGTGGAAACCCACATTCAAGACCAAGTTTGGTCTCTATGAATGGTTGGTGATGTCTTTTGGCCTCTCCAACGCACCGAGCACTTTTATGAGATTGATGAACCATGTCTTGAAGCTGTTTATCAATAAATTTGTGGTTGTCTACATTGATAATATTTTGATATATAGCAAATCAATAGATGATCATGTGGGCCACTTGAGTCAAATTCTTGAAGTGCTAAGAGCCGAGAAGCTCTATGCAAACTTTAAAAAGTGTGCCTTTTGTGTTGAAAAGGTTGTCTTTCTTGGGTTTGTTGTTATTGCAAATGGTGTAGAGGTTGATGAGTCCAAAGTTGAAGCCATTAGAGATTGGCCTGCTCCTACTACTGTTTCTCATGTTAGGAGTTTCTATGGCCTTGCTAGTTTCTATAGGCGCTATGTTAAATAGCGCCATTGCCGCACCACTCACCGAGTTGGTGAAGAAAGACAAGGCCTTTGTGTGGGGAAAGCCTCAAGAGAAGGCTTTTCAAGAGTTGAAAAGTAGGTTGAGTACCGCCCCATTGTTGCAATTGCCCGACTTCGGAAAGGCATTTGAGGTTGAATGTGATGCCTCGGGGGTGGGTATTGGGGGTGTTCTTATGCAAGAAGGGAAACCCGTTGCCTACTTTAGTGAAAAGTTGAAGGGTGCAACCTTGAATTACTCCACGTATGACAAGGAGTTGTATGCCCTTGTGAGAGCTCTAGCTCATTGGCAACACTATCTTTGGCCGAGGAAATTTTTGATCAAGAGTGACCATGAGTCACTCAAGCATCTTAGAGGCCAAGAGAAGTTGAACAAAAGGCATGCCAAATGGGTGGAGTTCATTGAGTCTTTTCCCTATGTAATTCATTACAAGAAGGGAAAGGACAATGTTGTAGCCGAAGCACTTTCTAGGAAGTTCGCTCTTGCTACCACTCTTGCTTCTAGGCTTATGCGTTTTGAAAGTATAAAATCATTGTTTGAACATGACCCAAAGCTCAAGAGCATTCATGATGCTCTAGTGAGTGGGAATAGGGTGGAGAAATACCAATGGGTAGACGGCTACATTTTCAAGAATGGGAGAGTGTGTGTCCCTGAGTCCTCTTGGTGAGAATTGCTAGTGCATGAAGCACATTGTGGAGGCTTGATGGGTCACTCTGGGAGGGATAAGACTTTGGCCATTCTTATGGAGCAATTCCATTGGCATAAGATGGGGTTGCATGTTGAGCGACTATGCAATGCTTGTTTAGATTGCAAGCACGCCAAGTCTAAGTCGAATCCCTATGGCTTGTATACTCCTTTGCCTATTCCTACTAGCCCGTGGATGGATATTTTTATGGATTTCGTTATGGGATTGCCACGGTCTAGAAGAGGACATGATAGCATTTATGTTGTCGTGGATAGGTTCTCAAAAATGGCTCACTTTATTCCTTGCAAAAAGAGTAGTGATGCATAACATGTAGCTTCTTTGTTCATTGATAATGTGTTAAAGTTACATGGAGTGCCTCAAACCATTGTGAGTGATAGGAACACTAAGTTCCTAAGCCATTTTTAGAGGTGCTTATGGCAAATTTTTCTTCTCCATGTCCCACCACCCTCAAACGGATGGTCAAACCGAGGTGGTGAACCGAACCTTGGGGTCTCTTCTTAGAGCTATGACCCGAGGTAAGGCCGGGATTTGGGTGGAGAAGTTACCTCTCATGGAGTTTGCACATAACCGTACTTTGCATAGAATGATTGGTATGACTCCATTTGAGTGCGTTTATGGTTTTAATCCTTTGATTCCACATGATCTTACCCCTTTGCGAAGGGAGATGGTTGTTAATTTTGAAGGTAAAAGCCGAGATAAGGCTTTGATTGAACTCCATACTAAGACGAAGAAGAACTTGGAGGAAGCTTATGAAAAGGTTGCTTCCAAGAAGAACAAGAGGAGAAAGAAGGTGGAACGCAAGAAGGGAGATTGGGTGTGGATGCACTTCCGAAAGGAAAGATTCCCAAACCTTAGGAAGGGGAAGTTGGCACCCTGGGGAGATGGCCCGTTCCAAGTGTTATCCAAGATCAACAACAATGCCTATGTGATTGATTTACCCGTTGAGTACAATGTTTCAAATACTTTTAATGTTAGTGACTTGGCTCCTTGTGATGTAGGTGATGCCATAGAGGATGACGCCTTAATTTCGAGGATGAAATATTCTCAAGAAGGGGAGGAGGATGCGGGGCAAATAACCACAAGACCCTTTACTAGAAGCCAAGCCAAAGAAATCCATGATACTCACCTTCACTTGGTATGGAAAGGCTTGGACGTAGAAGATGGGAGCTCCGGAACCACCTTGAAGATCATGCATTGGAGCACCATGGAAGGAGGACCATCTAGGCCGCACGGAGAGGCTCAAGAGACACAAATTGAGGCGCCTCAAGAGGCTTCAGGAAGAGGTGGACCGCCTACTCAAAAGAGCGGACCGCCTGATTTTTGTTAGCTCTCTGGATCTCCACTGGGCGGACCCCCCCTCTGCAGAGGTGGACCGCCCATTCTACTGGACAAGGCCACTGGGCGGAGTGCCTACATGGGGTGGGCGGACCGCCCACCCCTGATGCAAGCCAATCCGAATTTCCTATCTTTTTTGTGTGTAATTCCAACTATGGCCCTAAGTGACTTCTATTGTTTAAACCCACTTAGAAGTATTTTAGGCTTTTCATTTAATGTATGTAGAAGACTATAAGAGTCTTCAATTGGTCTTGAACTCATTTTTACCTATCTTTGAATACAAAAATACAAGAGAATTCTCTCTATTGAAACCTATGAATTTTGGCTTGATTTCGATTGGACGATTCCAAGTTGAACTTCTGTTATACTCTAAGCACCTCCTATGGACACTAGAAGGGGGGGTTGAATATTGTCCTCTGATTTTCATTGAAGAACCAGATTCTTAACGTCTAGAACCTTGTTCTTGTCACAACAGTTTTCAAAAAAAATACTATTACACACACAAACTACAAACTTAAGGAACATGGTGTTTTTATGTAGAAAACTCCTTGCTCAAGGGAGAAAAACCACGACCCACACTCTGGGATTTTCGAATCAATCCACTAACACAAAGAGCCAAGTTTTAGATTACAAAACTCTGTAACTAAGGGGCTACACTCTAGACCCTAATCACTCAACAAAGCTAAACTCTAGCTTTACAAAGTAATTTCTCAAGATTCACCTGATACAGTTGCTTCTAAACTAAGCATGTAGGTAAAACAGTTTTAGCACAAAACAATGACAACTCCAATCAAGAACCTAGCCAGAATATCTAAATTCAACTTTTTAAACTTCAACAGTTGTCTTCACCAGTTAAGTCACTTTGAAAGTTATTGGATCGCCCTTTGATTGCTCTCAACTCTCGTAGTTAATAACTGAATACGGCTGCATCAATTACTAGCTTTTATATGGGGCTTTGTAACCCTAGTAATATTCCACTAGGAAACCTTGTAGATATGGCAAGTCTAGATTTCATGTGATCCTTTCCTTGTTTAACTCCAATTCTCATTCATACTTCAAAGACACAGCCACGACACAACTTCTTTTAGCTGACTAGGATGCGCACTAGTTCACGCTCCACACTCCTAGTTCTGCATGGATTTACATTCCATAATCTTTTCGATCGGTTGTGCCCTTCTTCATAAGGACCAAGTTCTCTTCCAGAACTACTAGGTCCTTCATTTGTCATACTTCAAAATATTCAGCTCAACAAATTCTCCCTTTTTTATGATGACAAACAAATGTTGCCAAGGAACCTGTACACAAAAAAAAAAAAAAAAACACCAAAGACACAGAAGCAAAAATACATGTGAAAAATTTAAAACAGATGAGTTAGGTCACAAACACCCCCTACATTTCCTTCTTCTCCCATTGGCATCATCGAAAAGATTCAAATCCTGCAAGAACAAGTTAGTACAGTCCAGTCTAGCGCACAAGGCAATCAAGTCAATTAAATACACATAAATGAAACTAAGGGCCCAACCAGAACCAGATATATCATAAAAGGACCCAAATTCAAACAAAAGAAATTTAAAACCAATCATCCAAGGCGTGGCAACCACACAGCCCAATAAGTACAGATCCAAAAATCAATTGTCTTAAAAACACACATCAAGGGAAGGCAGGAAGGAAGGGAAAGAAGGGATTTAGACAAGGACATAGAAGGAAATGGGCAGGACTCAGTTCTTCAGGTTGAAATGCTTGACAAGTGCCTCAATATGCTTTGAATTTTTGGCCCTTTCTACTACCAACTCGGCCTCATGCTTGTGACAGTCAATCTTCAAGCGATCAATTTCTTGATCCTTCACCTGTAACTGCCTCTTCAGTTCAGCATTTTCTTCATCCACTTCCAACACATGCTGCTCCAGTTCTTTCACAGCTGCAATGGCTTCATCAGATCCAAAATCTTCACTTTCCTCAGGCTGCTCTTGCTTAACTGGCATTGGCCTCTTGGAAGTCCTCTTCTCCTTGAAGAAATCACAGTTCTTCAGCACATTTTGACCAAACATCTGATGCAGAGTTGGCTTCCTTCCACCTTCCAAGGGTACCCTAAAATGCTCAAAGACCTGCTGCAGGATGTAGGAATGCACTAAGGAATATGGTTTTTGGTCAGTATCCGCAATCCTTTTTATATGTCTTATAATCAGACCAGGCAAATTGATCTTTGATCATCTATCTAGCAGATCCATATATGTTAAGTCAAGAGCACAGGGCTCACTGTTTCTCTCCCCTCTAGGTAGCAGGAATCTATGGACAAATTCAAAGAGCAACTGATGTGTAGGTTCCATCTCCTTCTTCTCAACCTTTCTTTCCTTTCTGAGTCTAGTTTTGCCTGATAATTTCTTCACAACACTCAGAGGAGTAACACCATCAGTTCTCTTAGGCCATTTCAGCTTAATGTACCTGCACTATCCTTCAGCAGGAACATCAAGAATGACTCCTAGCTCCTTCTTTCCAAACTCTAGCTCCACCCTTTTCACCATAGAGAACACCCTTCTTGCAGCTACTCTGCAATTTATGTAGAACTCTCTGATCTCTTCAACATATAGGCATCTGTTCTCCTTTGCAAAGAGGTTCAGCCAACCTTGATCCTCTACTTTCCTCAACAAGGGCCTCATGTTATGCTCCTCCAGGTCACGCAATATGCTCCCAGCAAGTACTTGGTGCCTAGAAAAGAAGGCTGCACTGTCAACCTCTTTATCATCCTCTTTCTTTTTCTTCTTGGCTTCTACTTCACTATCAGTGTCAGAATCACTTGGGTCAACATAATCCCCATCCTCATCACTCTCCACCTTTTCTTCAACAATATTTTTGCCTTGCTTCTTCTCCAGCTTTGCAATTTTTTCCACCTGCTGTTTCAGAGCAGACCTAGTAGCTACCCTCCTAGGTACTGCCTATACAGTAGGTTCCTCACCACCTTCATTTTCACCCTGACAGTCTTCATCACTCTCATCTACCAGTCTACTTTGGGACACAGCTCTTCCACCCTTCACCAGTCTTCTTCTCTTTTCTGTCATTGGCTTTGTTTCACTAACAAAAACTACTTCCTCTTCTTCCTCTTCTCCCATCATTTTCTCAACCTCCTCACCAAACTTTCTCTTCACACTTTTCTTTGGTTTTTCCATAATCTTCTCACTACTGCCATCATCAACCCGAATCTTCTCATTTTTTTTCCTCTGAATCAGTCCAATCAAGTTTTGCATCCTCAGCTACAGCAGGAACTGAGAAAGAACTAGGTTCTTGGCTCAATTCCTTCGCAGCTTCAACAGAACTAGGTTCTTCACCCACTGGACCTTCCAACACAGATTCCACTTGAACTTTCTCGAGGGGAGCATCCTTCGAACTAGGTTCGTCGACTGGGCCCTTTTGAGACTCTACAGAATACTACTCTCTTAATCTTTCTAACATATTTTCAACTACATCAAGCTCCACCACTTTGTCAGTTAGTTTAAGGACATGAAAACCAACCCCAGATACAAAATCCTCTGGTACAACTTGCAAATTTTCCTCACTAACTTTCCCCCATCAGTTGTGTTACTAGGCTCTACTGTTTCTACAATATCATCTAACCCTTTAATTAAATTTTAAGTGCTCAAATTTCTAGGGCTTTTAACCAAATCTAAGGCAGTAGAACTAGCTTGGGTCGAATCAGGTCTTACCTCAACTGATTTTTCATTGGGAACTGGTGATGCCAACGTCGGAGTTGAGGGTTTTGCAACAGCTTTCTTGGGAACCTTCTTTCCCATCTTTTTGTGAAATTTCAACCTCGCTTTGGCAATTCTTTCAGCAAGAGTAGAGCGGGGGGTTTAAGAGCGGATTCTTTGGAGGTGTGGGTTTCTGAGGTTTTTGCTGGAGAGGCAGATGATGATTGTGCTTGAGATATGGTGTGAATTTTAGGTAGGGTTATGAGAGAAAGGATTTTCTGGTTTTGAACTTGAGAGAGAGAAAAGAGAATATGGTGGATGTTTCTTTTCTTCTTACTTCAGATGAATAATGGAAGAGGGTAACGATGAGTTTAAGCGATTCTAGGGAATAGGCAGTAATGATGGGGCTGTAAAGTAGAGCAGCTTTTTAGAGTTTTGGGAAATCGGGAAAGCTTAGGATTTGACGGTTATTTGAAATGGCTCATTAAGACTTCTAGAATAAGTGGGGTAGGTTGAAATTTAAAACCTGTAACCACAAAAGGAATTTTCCTATGATTTTGGGCAGTTACACAAACATGGAAGGTTTCCTTGATGCACGTTCACAAGTCAATCAATTTTAGTTATAGTACTTAACATAAATAGTTGTATAGATGTACCTAGACATGGTTCCTCATGCTTGTCATGGCTCCTTCTACGTACTCAAATGGTTCTTCCATGGGAACGCATTAGAACTCTCAAGTGGTACTTAGTTGAACAAGTATACTTTATCAAAGTACAAAATTAGACTGGACAATAGCAACTATATTTACAAGCAAAATAATGAACACTTAACTAGCCAAACCTAGGAGAACAAGTGCTGGGTCATCTATGTATTTTGGTCATCCCTAACTCCAACATGTTCCTCTCAAATTGAACTTTGTTCAGTGCTTTGGTAAAGATGCCAGCAATTTGGTTCTCAGTCCTGCAAGAATTCATGGTGATTAGACCCTTTTCCACATTATCTCTAAGAAAGTGGTGTCTAATATCAATGTGCTTAGTTCTTTTATGTTGGACTGGGTTCTTGGCAATGTTCACAGCACTTGTGTTATCACAGAAAATAGGCACAGCTCCACATTTAATTCCAAAGTCCTCCAGGTGTTGTTTGATCCATAGCAATTGAGAACAACATGATGCAGCAGCTACATACTCCGCTTCTGCAGTAGACAAGGCTACTGAATTCTGCTTCTTTGTAGCCCAAGAAACTAAGCAAGGACCAAGGAAATGTTCCATCCCTGAAGTGCTTTTCCTGTCCACCAGATGACCTGCATAATCAGCATCAGCAAAACCAATCAATTCAAAAGTGCCACCCCTAGGGTACCATAGACATAAATCCTGAGTTCCTTTCAAGTATCTCAAGATTCTCTTCACAGCTGTCAGATAAGACTCCTTTGGCTTGGACTGAAATCTTGCACACAGTCCCACACCGTACACAATATCAGGTCGACTAGCTGTGAGATAGAGGAGTGAACCTATAATTTCTCTATATTTTGTCTCATTTGTAGAAGGACCTAGTTCATCCATATCCAGCTTTGTTCCAGGGAGAATAGGTGCAGACATTTCTTTTGCTCCTTCCATGTCGAACTTCTTTAGAAGCTCCTTGACATACTTCTGTTGATGAATCATAGTTCCTTCAGGGGTTTGTTTAATCTGCAATCCTAGGAAGAAATTGAGTTCTCCCATCATACTCATTTCGAATTCACTGCCCATCAACTCAGCAAATCTCTTGCATAACTCCTCATCAGTGGCTCCAAATATAATGTCATCAACGTATACCTGAACCACCAATAAATCCTTTCCTTTCTTCTTCAGGAACAATGTGTTGTCAATTCTTCCTCTTGAAAATCCATTTTTAAGCAAGAACCCTGATAATCTCTTATACCAAGCTCTAGGTGCTTGTTTCAGCCCATAGAGCGCCTTATCAAGTTTGTAAACATGATCAGGAAATTTACTGTTCAAGAAACCTAGAGGCTGTACCACGTAAACTTCTTCATTCAGGTATCCATTCAAGAAAGCACTCTTCACATTCATCTGATATACTGTAAACTCCATGTATGTAGCAAAGGCAATCAACATTCTTATGGCTTCCATCCTAGTAAAGGTCTCATCATAGTCAATTCCTTCCTCTTGACTGTATCCTTGGACTACCAGTCTAGCTTTGTTTCTTGTCACTATACCATGTTCATCCAGTTTATTCCTGAACACCCATTTTATTCCAATAATTGATTTGTCCTTTGGCTTTGGAACCAGATGCCAGACTTTGCTTCTTTCAAACTGGTGTAGTTTATCCTGCATGGCTAGGACCCAATCAGGATCTTCCAAGGCTTCCTTTACATTCTTTGGCTCCATAGATGATAGGAAGGCAAAGAATGCACAGAAGTTCTTCAAAGTAGATCTAGTCATTATTCCATTATCTAACTCAGATAACACATTCTCCAGAGGATGAGAACTTTGATGTTTCCATGGTCGAGGTTGTATGTGATGAGAAGAACTTTCAGCGACATCTAGAGTGGGTTCTTCCTGGTCATTTGATTCATCATTTTTATCAGTTGTTCCCCCTGACATGTTGAATCCTTGTTTCCTTTGAGTTAGATTTCCATCTTCTTCATAGAGTTCCTCCTTTTCCTCTAAGACCTCGGTGTTACCTGAACAATCTTCTCGAGAAAGACCAATAGCCTGATCATCCACTTCATTTTCATCAATTTCCTTGTCTGACTCATCAAATACCACATGCATGCTCACCTCTACCATTTGTGTTCTTCTGTTGAACACTTTGTAAGCCTTGCTTTCGGTAAAGTACCCAAGAATTACTGCCTCATCACTTCTTGTATCAAATTTTCCCAATGGTTCCTTGCCGTTGTTGTGGACAAAACATTTACACCCAAAAGGCCTCAGATGTGCAATATTTAGTTTCCTTCCTCTGAGAAGTTCATAGGGGGTCTTGTCAAGAATGGCCCTTATGGAACACCTGTTCAGCAAGTAACATGCAGTGTTTATACCTTCAGCCCAAAAATTTCTTGCAAGACCACTTGATAGCAATATGGTTCTTGCCATATCCTCCAAAGACCTGTTCTTTCTTTGAACTACTCCATTTTGTTGTGGAGTTCTTGGTGCAGAGAAATTATGATCAATACTGTGGTCAAATCTGATGCTGACCAGTTCCAGACTCAACCTTTTTCTGCACAACTCTGACCCAATCCTTGAAGCTATCAAAGGCTTCATCTTTAGATGCCAGGAACAAGGTCAATGTATATCTTGAGTAATCATCAACTATCACGAACACGAACCTCTACCCTCCTCTGCTTCTGACTCTCATGGGTCCACATAGATCTATATGTATCAACTCCAGTGGCTTTGACGTACTTACCACCTTTTTGGATTTGAAGGACGATCTCACATGTTTCCCTTTAACACAAGCATCACACATCTTGATGTTTTCAAATTTCTTGTTAGTCAATCCATGAACAAGTTTCTTCGACGCTAACTTGTTAAGCTGTGACAAACTAGCATGTCCCATCCTTTTGTGCCACAGTTGAGAATCACTTTCTTGGACATTCAAGCATGTTAAATTATTTTCAGGCAGTGATTTCAGTGATGCTTTGTACACATTATTCACCCTTTTTCCTTCCATGACAATCTCTCCACTCTGTAGGTTCTTCACAGTACATCCTACAGATGAGAAGAATTTGGGATATACTCAACAAATTGTGACTGAGACCATCAACACAATATATATTTTCAATTGCATGATCTAAGGATCTCCCAACTTTTCCAATTCCCACGATCTGACCACTTTTTCCTCCACCGAAGGCTACACTGCCTTCTTGAAAAGCTGCGAGTGAGAGAAAGTTCCTTCTGTCTTCAGTCATGTGCCTTGAACACCCACTATCATGAATCCAGCTTGGGTTGTTCACTCTCACTCCAGCCTGCAAAACAAATCAAGGGTTAGTTTTAGGAACCCAGACAAGCTTGGGTCCCTTCTTATGAGAAAATGGATAAATCAAATCTTTCGTTGCCCATTCAGGTAAAGTACTCCTCTTATTTTTGGTCTTTGCCTTGCTTGCATCCATGCACCTTTGTCTGTAATGCCCAGTTTTTTCACAGAAGGTGCACAACATGTTATAAGGCAAATCCATATACTTACTCTTTGGGTTATATGGAGGCAAGGGTTTCTTGAATCCTAGCCCTTGTTTTCCTTTGTTCTGATTTTCAAGAACCCAATTCATTGCCTCAGAGGATTTGTTCCATTTTGTTAATCTGGTAAGCTCATAGTCAGTTTTTTCAACCTTTGTCTGTAATGCCCAGTTTCCTTTGTTTGAACTTCACTGATTACTTGCTTACCATTAACACTTTTTTTTAACTGGTTTAATTCAATTTCAAGTTCTGAGATCTTAGAATTTGACACAAGAGTCTGTCCTTTCAGAAGAGCATTAATTTCTTCAAGTTCAACATTTTGCTCTTGAAAACCCTTGTGTCTTGCTCTTAGATCAATTATATCTTCAGTTAATTTATCTTTCTCATCTTTTACCTTTTCAAAACCCTAAATTAAGGTGGCAGTTATTAAAATCAGGTTTTCAGTTGAGTATGTGTGCAGATTTTCTTTTAGTTCAGAAAGACATACCTCAGCTGAATGAGCAGCTTCTTCTCCATCAGTTGCCATGAGGGCTGATTCCTTTTTCTGGTCATCTTCTGTGTAGATCTCCTTCAACTTCTCCCAAATTTCTTTGGCTGACTTGTACTCCAGCACTTTTGCTAGCACATCAGTCGTCATCCCTTTTCTCAAGTATAACACAGCTTTGGCATTTGCTTGCAGCCAATCCAAATCTTGAGGATCGATTTCTTCTACTAACTTTGGAACCAAGGATCCATTTGCTACTCTCTTCACAGGTACATGAGGTCCTCGTTTCACGATCCACCAGAGACTATAATCCATCGCTTGAAAGAAGAATTTCATTTGTTTCTTCCACCATTTATAACTTGTTCCATTAAACACAGGTGGCTTGAAAGGACCTCTTCCTCCTCTGAACTCCCGTGGATCTTCCTCATCTGAGTTCTCACCTGACACTCCCATTAATGCTAGTGGAGACTCATCCTGATGCCGGGCAAATTGGCCTAAACGACAACCATCAAGAACCAAGCTTGAAGAGCACAAAGGTTGCAAGTCAAGGCCTTCGGATGAGGGTTCGAGAATGATTTGAAGCCATGGAATTGAACACGCTTGAGGGAGGACCGACTACGGACCAAGGAGGAACACTTAGAGTCTATTTTGAGCCGTATCCATACCTCCCAGGAAAAGGCGGAGCGCCTCCCCAAAGAGGCGGACCGCCTACAAAAGTCCAGAGGCTTGAGCTGCATGAGGCGGAGCGCCTCCCACTGAAGAACCCTGAGGCGGAGCGCCTCCCTTTCTGAGGCGGAGCGCCTCCCCCTGTTGTCTTGACGGGATTTTGTGTAAAGTTCCATTTATGCCCTTAAGTGGCCTTTTATGTCTTAGCCCACTTTTGGGGGCATTTTAGTCATTTCACTAGGAGTGTGGGAAAACTATAAAAGCCACACTTAGTCTTTCATTTCATAAGTTAGCTTTGAACATTGAATTGTGAAGAAAGAAACATTGAAGAGGCCGAGCCCTTCTTGTTGGAGCCCGAGGCTCGTGTATGACTCGACTTGGAACCTATGGAGATCGGCATCTAGTTAGATTCCATTGTAAGGTTCAAGTTTCCCTTCTCCCTCTTGAATTCAATTAATGTGAGTGAATTGAATTCGATTCTTTCTTCTACTTTCTTGCCTTCCTAGTCGCGATTTCTTGTTTATCTCGTTTACTTGCTTCCGCGTATCATTTGTTTTAGCTTCCGCTGTTTTGCCTTGCATCAGTTTGTATCAGAGCACGTATCGGGTTATGTTCTTACAAACCCCCGTTCCTTGTTCATTATGTTAGTATCATTGTTGTTGTTGTGTTTGTTCTTGCAAAATTGAAGAAAAACAAAAAAAATTAAAAAACTTGAAAAGTTGAAAAAATTTGGTAGATTGGGTTGGGAATCAAATCCCCAAGTGTTAAAAAGTATTGGGGTTTGTTCCTTATTGTATTCCCGTTGTTTTGGTACCCATATATCACATTTTGGTGTTACGAATCAAAATTTCGAAAATCAAAATCCCAAAAGTTTGAAAATTTCGTGAAAACGCTTCAATCTTGAATCGAAGCTTGTTGTTGTTTGTTAGAGGTTGAAAACCATTGGGGATTGGTCATAATAGTTGTATACACCTTTGGGTATCATTAATTTTGTGTATCGGGTTGAAAACGTTGGATTTTTGGGTGCGAAACGAGCCAAAACGCATTTCGCAAAGTTGCAGGAAATTGCACTAGGCGGACCGCCTAGTTTTTGAGGCGGACCGCCTCCCTCTGGGCTGCTCTCTGGACTTTCTGAGGCGGACCGCCCAGGGTCTGAGGCGGAGCGCCTCTTTGCTGAAGGGGTTCCCGGGTAGTTTTTTGCCTAGGTTTCCATTGTTAATCGCCCACGGGCTTCTTGGTTAGTGTTTCTAATGTAATTATCCTACTTTATTAACACTAACTATATAACGTATTAGGACACTCGTGCGTAGAGGAGACTAGAATTCAAAGAAGAGTATCATCTTTGAGAAAGTGATTAAGAGGTTGATAATTAATGACTAATCTGAGTTTGCCTCAAATAACTGTCCGTCCATTGAGTCTCATTAACTCCATTCCGAACTTTAACTTGGACATGCTAGTTGTGGTCACCTTGGTTCCCAAGTTGTTAAGGCCTCGCTCTTGAGTGTTCATAAATTGAGTGATACACGTGAGGGAGTGACTTTTGGGAGGTTTTGTTCTTTGGTGTTGCAACAATGTCGAATGTTGATTGTGGAGATTATGGCTCGTGTGGGGACTATAGTAGTGGTGTTGCTACTAGTGGAGGGATAAGGAAGACCCAAGTTGTCGGTGTTGACACTCATGGGCGTTCAAGTTCTCACTTGGATGCCACGTTACAACACTTGGGTAGGAGAAGGTTTGTTGTTGAGGTAAATGGTATTGGAGGTTACTTGCTCAAAATTGATGAGACCGATGCCAATTATATTAGCGCCTCTTTGGTTGAAAAATTGAGGATACCATGCCGTAAGCTAGAGGATCCTTATGAGTATGAGGGAGTGTGGGTTTCCAAAGAAGCTCGGGTACTTCTATCTCATAGGAATTATAGATGCTATGTGTGGTGTGGTGTGTATCCAATGCAACATGTTGATGTTTGGCTAGGTGAGCCATGGTTGCAAGACAAGAGTGTGCGACATAGTGCGATGAAGGATGCGTATCTTGTGGGCATAGGGCAAAGGGTTTATGACTTTGTGCCTTATCTGGCAAGGGGCCAAGTGCCTACTAGTACACCTTCGTTGGCATTGCAAAGGAGCAAGGAGCGAGATCTTCATTCCATGGGCAAAAGTGTGCAATCAAGGAGTCCTACAATTACAAGAAGTGGTGGGAATAGTTCAAGTGAAGGGTTGATAAAAATCAACAAGGTGAACCAACCACGAGTTGCAAAACCAAGTGGTTCACCAACAAAGAAGAAGGAGATCTCAAGCGATGAGTCTCCAAGTCCTAGATTCCGGGTTGATGTAAAAAGTCCACCTACTCCGGCTATGGGCATTCTCGGGCCTCGTCCCAATTCGCCCGAATTTGAGAGACAAAAGATAGAGAGGAGTAAGGGAGCGACCGGTGACAACTCTCGAGTGGAAAAAGGAGAGATTGTGTTGAGTGATGTGAGTGAGTTGTCGCCACCCGAATCTACACCCGACCTTGAAAAGAAAATGAGGGAAAAGAAAGAGGGAAAAAGAAAAATTGAGAGTGAGGACACCCCTTATTCTAACCTTAACCCTTTATCTTTTTCTTCTACTTGTTTGAATTCTTGTGTAGGGATTCTTGGAGGCAAACCAATGGAGCCTCAACCATGTTCCGAGATGGAAAGACAAGGTGAAGGAGATGCCGAATGTGAGCTACAAGGTGGAGACAATCATGAAACTTCAAAGGTATGTGATAGTTCTTCCTCCCTTGAGCAAGATACTTCCTTATCTTATGACATTGATTGTGAAAACTCTATGCTAGTTGATGATTTGCATGACTATAATGTGTTTGCAACTAGTGTACAGCCTTTGGGTCAACTTGTGTGTGAAAATGAACCACTAGTTGAGAGGGTTGAAAAGCCACATCATGATGTGGGCTCGATTTTCGTGAAAATGTTGAAGTTGACCTTGTGTGTAAACCTAGTTATGACACCCAACCCATATTTGATAAAGGAGAAGATGAATTGCATGATGATCTTATTCTTCCCTTTGATTGCTTAATTGATAGCGGTGGTCCCTTGTGTCGTAGTGAGGGTAGATTTGACCTTGAGGATTCTCTTGAGTGTGAGATTTATTTTCGATGACTCCTCGAGTGAGAGTGAAGGACCTAGTCTTGATACTATGCTTTTGCGTAACCATGAATTTGAGGTGCATGCTTTTACATTTCTAATGTTTGAAGGCAATCTCATTTGTGGTGGTGAATTGTATCGGACTAGGGTCGGTAGTAGAGTCGAACCTCCATGGTTTGTCAAGTTAGGCTCTACGGACGATCCTTTGTTTGGAACTCCAAGTGAGGAAAGTAGTCTTGCTATTGGTCGTGTTGACCTTTCTTCTAGTGGTCCTAGCCTTCGTTGTATGGACTATAGTGATGAAGAACCTATTTTGGAGACTTTCCTTTGGAGTTTGACTAGTGAGGAGGATTCTCTCGGGGTTGGTTTGGGAGGTGAGGAGGTACCTCTCGGTGTGTGTAAGAATGCTCTTAAGAAGGGGAGTGGAGTAGTCGATGTTAGTTGTGAATTGAACTATTTTACTTACTCCATCCCATATGTTGAGCACACCTTGAGTGATGAGCATGCCAAAGCCAATGTGTCACATTGTGATAAAATTGATTTGAAGGCTTGGTGTGTCGATAGTAAGCTTAGGGGTCATAGGACATTTGATTGCTACATGATGCATGACTTTGATCTCTTTGCTTGTTTTGACTATGAGTGCTTATTCTTGTTGAGCCAAGAATTTATTGTTTCCTATGGGAACATACGCTTTTTAATTGGTATTGATGCTTGGCTCTATCACAAGAGTGTGTTTTCCACACAATTTGCACTTTTCTTGTTAATGCTAACCTACTTATGAAGTAGGAAATTTTGGTTGTGCTTGCTTTGATTGTAGGTTTTGATGGTGTGATTTCGAGGACGAAATCCTTTCAAGAAGGGGAGGATGATGCCGGGCAAATTGGCCTAAACGACAACCATCAAGAACCAAGCTTGAAGAGCACAAAGGTTGCAAGTCAAGGCCTTCGGATGAGGGTTCGAGAGTGATTTGAAGCCATGGACTTGAGCACGCTTGAGGGAGGACCGACTACGGACCAAGGAGGAACACTTAGAGTCTATTTTGAGCCGTATCCATACCTCCCCGGAAGAGGCGGAGCGCCTCCCCAAAGAGGCAGACCGCCTACAAAAGTCCAGAGGCTTGAGCTGCATGAGGCGGAGCGCCTCCCACTGAGGCGGAGCGCCTCCCACTGAAGAACCCTGAGGCGGAGCGCCTCCCCCTGTTGTCTTGACGGGATTTTGTGTAAAGTTCCATTTTTGCCCTTAAGTGGCCTTTTATGTCTTAGCCCACTTTGGGGGCATTTTAGTCATTTCACTAGGAGTGTGGGAAAACTATAAAAGCCACACTTAGTCTTTCATTTCATAAGTTAGCTTTGAACATTGAATTGTGAAGAAAGAAACATTGAAGAGGCCGAGCCCTTCTTGTTGGAGCCCGAGGCTCGTGTATGACTCGACTTGGAACCTATGGAGATCGGCATCTAGTTAGATTCCATTGTAAGGTTCAAGTTTCCCTTCTCCCTCTTAAATTCAATTAATGTGAGTGAATTGAATTCGATTCTTTCTTCTACTTTCTTGCCTTCCTAGTCGCGATTTCTTGTTTATCTCGTTTACTTGCTTCCGCGTATCATTTGTTTTAGCTTCCGCTGTTTTTCCCTGCATCACATCCTCAGATTCCTTTCTTCGTCAGATTCACTATCAGTTGGTCCCCATGTGGCATAGAAGGCTTCCTTCTTCTTCCTTCTTTCTGCTCTGAAGTTTGGAGGTCGTCTGAATTTTTTCTTGTCTTTATCATTATCTTTTGATGCCTCCTTCTCCTTCTCCTTTGTGGCTCTATTCTTCATCCACTCAATTTTCCACATTGGACAATCCACAACTGCATGGTCCTTCTTGAAACACTTAAAGCACCCTGAGTAATCTGGATTGTCAACTATGTAATACTACCAGAGTTTTCTTTGTTGTTCCTTTTGAACCCCTTGAACTTTCCCAGATTAAACTTCTTCCTCAAGGCACTAACCATAGCTGCTTTGACTAATTGCAAGTCAACATACTCCTCAGTTTCATCAGTTGCTTCAAGTGCAAGAGTCTTGTCCTTCTTGGGTACTGGTTTACTCTTTGATTCCTTCATCATTTCATGTGTTTTCAAGCTTCCAACCAGTTCTTCAAGTTTGATAGATGTAAGAGGTTTGGACTCAATGATAACAGTCATTTTGGGTTTCCAGGCATCAGGAAGTACATTTAGAACCTTGTGCACCATTTCAACTTCCGGCAGCTCCATATCTAGAGACCTCATCTCGTTTGTGATAATAGTCAACCTTGTCATCATGTCTTGTATTGACTCCTTCTCTCCCATGGTGAACAACTCAAATTGTCTTTTCAACATTCTTCTCTTGGAATCCTTAACTTCAGTAGTTCCTTCATGCGCTTCTTCCAGGGCATCCCGTATTTCTTTAGCCGTCTTATAAGATGAAACTCTACTGAACTCTTCCAGACCAAGCCCACAAATTACCAATCGTTTGGCTTTGTGGTTCTTTTCAACCATCTTATAGTCAGCCTCATTGAACTCCTCTTTTATTTTGGGTTCTTCTCGAGCAGCGGCTCCTTCCCCAACAACTTTGGTCGGTATCAAATTTCCTTCAGACACAATCAACCAGTGTTGATAATCTTCCGTACAAATATAGTTCTCCATTCTATTCTTCCACCAAGCGTAGTACTGCCCATTAAACTGTGGGGGCTTCAGAACCGATTGTCTTTCAGTGATAGTAGTTGGTGCACTCATGATTTGATCCTTCTCAAGGTGTTAACCTAAAGCGAGAAGACCTGCTCTGATACCACTTGTTATACTCTAAGCACCTCCAATGGACACTAGAAGGGGGATTGAATAGTGTCCTCCAATTTTCGTCGAAGAACCAGATTCTTAACGTCTAGAACCTTGTTCTTGTCACAACAATTTTCACAAAAAAACACTGCTACACACACAAACTGCAAACTTAAGGAACACGGTATTTTTACGTGGAAAACTCCTTGCTCAAGGGAGAAAAACTACGACCCACACTCTGGAATTTTCGAATCAATCCACTAACACAAAGAGCAAGTTTTAGATTATAAAACTCTGTAACAAAGGGGCTACACTCTAGACCCTAATCACTCAACAAAGCTAAACTCTAGCTTTACAAAGTAATCTCTCAAGATTCACCTAATACAGTTGCTTCTAAACTACGCATGTAGGTAAAACAGTTTTAGCACAAAACAACGACAACTCCAATCAAGAACCTAGACAGAATATCTAAATTCGACTTTTTAAACTTCAACAGTTGTCTTCATCAGTTAAGTCACTTTGAAAGTTATTGGATCGCCTTTTGATTGCTCTCAACTCTCGTGGTGAATAACTGAATACTGCTGCATCAATTACTAGCTTTTATATGGGCTTTGTAACCCTAGTAATATTTCACTGTGATCCTTTCCTTGTTTAACTCTAATTCTCATTCATACTTCAAAGACACAGCCACGACACAACTTCTTTTAGCTGAATAGGATGCACACTAGTTCACGCTCCACACTCCTAGTTCTGCATGGATTTACATTCCATAATCTTTTCGATCGGTTGTGCCCTTCTTCATAAGGACCAAGTTCTCTTCCAGAACTACTAGGTCCTTCATTTGTCATACTTCAAAATATTCAGCTCAACAACTTCAAACCTTTCCGATCATTCTATTTGCAAGGACCTCGTGATTCTTGAGGATAGTTGCATAACGTTGGTGATTGTTGACCTTCATTCGGGGTGTAACAAAACATCGTTCTTCGTTGCTACTTGAACAATCGTGTGAGTCTCGTCTCGTCTCGTTTTTATCTCTTTTCTGCTTTTGTAGTTTTTCCTACATCACAACAAGAACCTATACTATGCAACTATCCTCAAGAGACACCCGGCCCTTACAAATAGAATGAACAAGGAGGATTGAAGTTCAACTTGGATTCTTCCAATTGATTTCAAGCCAAAAATATTACAAGGTTTTGAGAGTGTTCTCATCAATGTAGTGTATTCAATGTGAAGTGAATGGCAATAATAATGAAGGGGTATATTTACAGCACCCCTTTACATACTATGAAAAGCATAAATAGCCCTCAAACTAGTTTAGAATACATTAGAGCACTTAGGGCTAAACCTGGAAGTTCACACAAAAAGATGTAGAATTCAGCAATTCAGACGCTCGGCCTAAAGTTAGGCGCTCCACCTGGTGGAGCCACTGAAAAGGCAGTGTGTTTCTGAGGCGCTCCGCCTCATTTGTCAGGCACTCCGCCTGGGGCTGCCTTGTCTGAGTCGCTCCGCCTGGCTTCAGGCGCACCTCCTGGGCGACAAGGGGCTAGGCGCTCCTCCTGGGTCTGGGCGCTCTGCCTGGCCCTGAAGCATAGGTGTCCCTCCTTCGATTAAGCTCAAATGCTAGGTCTTCAAATCATCTCCGGAGCTCGTATCATCCATGCCCTTCCAAACCAAGTGTAAGTGAGTGTCTTGGATCTCCTTGGCTTGACTTCGAGTTGTTGAGAATTAGTTTTGAAAAATGACAAACAAGAAGGACCCAGTGGTTTCTGAGAAGAACCTAGTCCTTGAATAGAAGGGCGACTGGTCGAAAAGATCTGAGGGTTGCAAATCCCCGCGGAACTAGGAGTAGTGGCGCGTGAACGAGTATGCATCCTAGTCAGACTAAAAGAGGCGGTGCCCAGGCTGTGTCTTCGAAGTACGAATAAGAGTTGGACTTAAACAAGGAAAGGGTAACAAGGAATCTTGTTTTACCATAATTACAAGGTTCCTTTGTGGGACTCAACTAGGGTTGTAAAGCCCATATAAATACAAGTAGTTGATGCAACCGAAATCAGTTATTCACAAATAGACAGTTGAGAGCATACAAAGGCAATCCAGCAACTTTCAAAGGTGAGATAACTGAAGAAGACAACTGGTGGACGTGAAGTAGAATGAGTCTAGATATTCTGTCTAGGTTCTTTGCTTTGTAAGTTGTCTTATTTTGAACGATCATTTTTTTACCTATTAGCTTATCTTAGAAGCCGTGTATTAGGTGAACTTTTGAGAGATCACTTTGTAAAGCTAGAGTTTAGCTTTTTAGTGATTAGGGTCTAGAGTGTAGCCCCTTGGTTACAGAGTCTTGTAATCAGAAACTTGCTCGTGTTGTTAGTGGATTGTGTTCTAAAATCCCAGAGTGTGGGTCGTGGTTTTTCTCCCTTGAGCAAGGAGTTTTCCACGTAAAATTCTTGTGTTCCTTGTGTCTGTGATTGGCGTGTGCTGTGGTGTTCAGGTTGCAATACTGTAGAGGTAAGAACAGGGTTCTTGACTCAGGAGAATCGAGTTCTTGAATTGAAAAATCGGTGGACACTATTCAACCCCCCTTCTAGTGTCCTTAGGAGGTGCATATATTATAACAAGTGGTATCAGAGCGGGTCTTCTCGTGCTAGGTTAACACCTTGAGAAGGATCGGAATTATGAGTGCACCACCTTCCATCACTGAAAGACAGTCAGTTCAGAGGCCCCTACAGTTCAATGGGCAATACTATGCCTGGTGGAAGAATAGGATGGAAAATTACATATGTGCTGAAGGCTACCAACTATGGCTTATAGTATCAGAAGGAAACTTGATTCCTACTAAAATAGTTGGTGAGGGAGCTGCTGCCAAACAAGAACCTAAGTTGAAAGAGGAGTTCAATGAGACGGACTATACGATGATTGAAAAGAATCACAAAGCCAAACGTCTGGTAATTTGTGGTCTTGGCCCTGAGGAGTTTAACAGAGTATCATCATACAAGACTGCCAAGGAGATCTGGGATGCCTTGCAGGTTGCGCATGAAGGAACCACTGAAGTGAAGGACTCCAAGAGAAGAATGTTGAAGAGGCAATTTAAGCTGTTTTCTATGGGAGAGAAGGAATCAATCCAGGATATGATGACCAGATTGACCATTATTACTAATGAGATGAGATCCCTGGATATGGAGTTGCCAAAAGTAGAGATGGTGGATAAGATTCTAAATGTGCTACCTGAGGCTTGGGAACCCAAGACGACTGCTATCATTGAGTCTAAACCTCTAAGATCCATTAAACTTGAAGAACTGGTTGGTAGCCTGAAAACTCATGAGATGATGAAAGACTCAAAAACTAAACCAGCTCTCAAGAAGGACAAGACCCTTGCACTTGAAGCAACAGATGAAGCTGATGATTATGTTGATCTGCAATCAGTTGAAGCAGGAATTGATAGTGCCTTGAGACAGAAGCTTAACTTGGGAAGGTTTAAAGGCTTCAAAAGAAGTGGCAAGGAAAACTCTAGGAAGAAGAACATAGTCGACAGTCCCGACTACTCAGGATGCTTTAAGTGTTTCAAGAAGGATCATACTGTTATGGATTTTCCTATGTGGGAAGTAGAATGGATGAAAAACAGAGCAACTAAGGAAAAGGAAAATGAGGCTTCAAAGGAGAATGACAAAGATAAGAAGAAGGCAAGATGACCTCCAAACTTCAGAGCAGAAAGAAGGAAGAGAAAGGAAGCTTTCTATGCTACATGGGGACCAACTGACAGTGAATCTGATCATGAAAAGGAATCTGGAGATGAATCACCACTGGCACTGATGGGATTGACAGACATCGGTTCTGATGAGGAAGACCCTCGGGAGTTCAGAGGAGGAAGAGATCCTTCAAAGCCACATGTGTTCAACGGGACTAACTACAAGTGCTGGAAGAAACAGATGAAAAACTTTCTTCAAGCAACAGATTACAGTCTCTGGTTGATTGTGAAGAGAGGACCTCACGTTCCTGTAAAGAGAGCAGCGAACGAAGTTCTGGTGCCAAAGAAGGTAGAAGAACTAGATCCTCAAGATCTAGACTGGCTACAAGCAAATTCCAAAGCTGAATTGTACCTGAGAAGAGGGCTGGCTAATGATGTGTTGGCAAGGATACTTGAATACAAGTCTGCTAAGGAAGTATGGGAAAAGCTAAAAGAGTTGTACACAGGTGACGACCAAAAGAAGGACTCTACCCTTATGGCAACTGATGGAGCTGAAGCTGCTCATTCAGCAGAGGTAGGTCTATCTGATCTTAAGGAAAATCTACACACATACTCTACTGAAAATTTGATTTTAATCACAGCCACTTTGATTAAGGGTTATGAAAAAGAGAAAATTGAAAAAGGTAAATTAACTGAAGAGTTAAGTGATCTCAGAACCAAGCACAAGAGTCTTCAAGAACAAAACATTGAACTGGAAGAAATAATGCCATCTTAAAAGGGCAGACTCTTGTGTCAAACTCTAAGATCACTGAACTGGAATTGGAACTTAATCAGTTAAAAGAGAGTGTAAATGGTAAGCAAGTAATAAGTGAAGTTCAAACCTTTCTTGAAAACGAACTTAAAAGAGCTAATGAGATTCTGTATCAGGAAACTTAAAAAACAGGACTTTAAGTCGAAAGGTTGAAAAAACTGAATATGAACTTACCATATTAACAAAATGGAATAAGTCTTCTGAGGCAATGAATTGGGTTCTTGAAAATCAGAACAAGAGAAAACAAGGATTAGGTTTCAAGAAGCCATTGCCTCAATATAATCCTGAGAGCAAGTATGTGGGATTGCCTTGTAACATGTTGTGTACCTTTTGTGGTGAAACTGGACACTACAAACAAAGGTGCATGAATGCAAGCAAGGCAAAGGCCAAGAATAAACGAAGTGTTCTACCTGGATGGGCTAAACAGGATTTAATTTATCCATTCTCTCATAAGAAGGGACCCAAGCTTATCTGGGTTCCTAAAGCTAACTCTTAATCTGTTTTGCAGGCTGGAGTGAGGGAGAAAAACCCAAGCTAGATTCTTTATAGCGGTTGTTCAAGGCACATGACAGGAGATAGAAGAAACTTTCTCTCACTCGCAGCATTTCAAGGAGGCAGTGTAGCCTTCGGAGGAGGAAAACGTGGTCAAATCGTAGGAATTGGAAAAATAAGGAGAACTCTGGATCACGCAATTGAAAATGTATACTGCGTCGATGGTCTCAGACACAACCTGCTGAGTATCTCTCAACTGTGTGATAGAGGAAATGAAGTGAGTTTCTCCTCTGTAGGATGTATTGTGAAGAATCTACAGAGTGGAGAAATTGTTATGGAAGGCAAAAGGGTGAACAATGTGTACAAAGCATCACTGAAAGAACTGCCTGAAAACAACTTAACATGCTTGAACGTGCATGAAAGTGATTCTCAGCTGTGGCACAAAAGAATGGGTCATGCAAGTCTCTCACAACTGAATAAGCTTGTATCTAAGGAGCTGGTTCGTGGACTGCCTAGCAAGAGATTTGAAAATATAAAAATGTGTGATGCTTGTGCAAGGGGGAAGCATGTGAAATCATCCTTTAAGTCAAAGAAAGTGGTAAGTACATCAAAACCACTGGAATTGTTGCATATGGATCTGTGTGGACCTATGAGAGTCAGGAGTAGAGGAGGAAAGAGATTTGTGTTCGTAATTGTTGATGACTACTCTAGGTACACATAGACCTTGTTCTTGGGGTCTAAAGATGAAGCCTTTGACAGCTTCAAAGATTGGGCTGGTGTTGTGCAGAAAAGGTTAAACCTAGAACTTATCAGTATTAGATCTGATCATGGAACGGAGTTTGAAAACTCAAAATTCTCTGAGTATTGTGCAAAATACAGCATTGATCATAATTTCTCTGCACCAAGAACTCTACAGCAAAATGGAGTGGTTGAAAGGAAAAACAGGTCTCTGGAGGATATGGCAAGGACTATGCTGCTGTCAAGTGGGCTTGCAAGAAACTTTTGGGCTGAAGCAATAAACACTGCATGCTATTTGCTGAACAGATGTTCCATCAGAGCTATTCTTGACAAGACCCCATATGAGCTACTCAGAGGAAGAAAACTGAATATTGCACATCTAAGACCCTTTGGCTGTAAATGCTTTGTCCACAACAACGGAAAGGAACCATTGGGGAAATTTGATGCTAGAAATGATAAGGCAATATTTCTTGGTTACTCTACTCAAAGCAAAGCATACAAAGTATTTAATAAAAGAAAACAAACAGTGGAGGAAAGTATGCATGTGGTATTCGATGAATCTGATAAGGCATTAGAGGAAACTGAGGTAGATAATCAAGCGATTAGCCTCAGCAGAGAAGATAGTGCAGCTGACTCTGAAGATTCAGAAGACAAAGAAACATCAGGTGAGAATTCAATTTCACGAGAACAGGGAATCAATATAACAGGGGGAACATCAGATGAAGTCGATGACCCAGCAAGTCAGGAGGAACCTACCCAAAGTGATGCTGAAGGTTCTTCCCATCATATTCAACTCAGGCCATGGAAACATCAAAGCTCTCATCCTTTGGAGAATGTTTTATCGGAACTGGATACTAGAATCATGACCAGGTCAGCCTTGAAGAACTTCTGTGCATTTTTTGCATTCCTTTCATCTCTAGAACCAAAGAATGTAAAAAAAGCCCTAGAAGATCCCGATTGGATTCTAGCCATGCAGGATGAACTTCATCAGTTTGAGAGAAGTAAAGTGTGGCACCTGGTTCCTAAGCCGAAGGACAGATCTATAATTGGAACAAAATGGGTGTTTAGAAACAAACTAGATGAGCATGGTATAGTGAAAAAGAACAAGGCAAGACTAGTAGTTCAAGGATAAAGTCAGGAAGAAGGAATCGACTATGATGAAACTTTTGCACCAGTGGCAAGAATGGATGCTATTAGAATGCTGACTGCCTTTGCTACATACATGGAGTTCACACTGTATCAGATGGATGTGAAGAGTGTCTTCCTGAATGCCTACCTAAATGAAGAGGTCTATGTAATACAGCCACCAGGCTTTGTGAGCAATGAATTTCCTGATCATGTTTGCAAACAGGACAAGGCACTCTATGGATTAAAGCAAGCTCCTAGAGCCTGGTATGAAAGACTTTAAGGATTCCTACTGAAGAATGGTTTTTCAAGAGGAAAGATTAATAACGCATTATTCCTGAAGAAGAAAGGAAAGGATTTATTGGTGGTTCAAGTATATGTTGATGATATCATTTTTGGAGCCACTGATGAGGAGCTATGCAAGGGGTTTGCTGATCTGATGGGAAGTGAATTTGAAATGAGCATGATTGGTGAACTAAATTTCTTCCTTGGACTGCAGATAAAGCAGATGCCTGAAGGGACCATGATTCATCAGCAAAAATATGTCAAGGAACTTTTGAAGAAATTTGACATGGAAGGAGAAAAAGAAATGACTACGCCTATTGCTCCTAGAACCAAGCTGGATATGGACGAAAAAGGTCCTTCGACTAATGAGACAAAATATAGAGGAATCATAGGTTCACTTCTCTATCTCACATCTAGTCGACCTGATATTGTATACAGTGTGGGACTGTATGCTAGATTTCAGTCCAAGCCTAAGGAGTCACATTTGACAGCTGTGAAGAGGATCTTGAGATACTTGAAAGACACTCAGGATCTATGTCTATGGTACCCAAGGGGAGGTACTTTTGAACTAATTGGTTTTGCTGATACAGACTATGCAGGTCACTTGGTGGACAGGAAAAGTACTTCAGGAATGGCACACTTTCTTGGTCCTTGCTTAGTTTCTTGGGCAACAAAGAAGCAAAATTCAGTATCCTTGCCTACTGCGGAAGCTGAGTATGTAGCAGCTGCATCATGCTGCTCACAATTGCTATGGATCAAACAGCAGTTGGAGGACTTTGGAATCAAGTGTGGAGCAGTGCCAATTTTCTATGATAATACAAGTGCAGTGAGTATAGCCAAGAACCCAGTCCAACACAAAAGAACAAAGTACATTGATATTAGACACCATTTTCTTAGAGACAATGTAGAAAAGGGTCTAATTACTATGAATTCTTGCTGGACTGAAGACCAAATTGCTGACATATTTACCAAAGCATTGAACAAAGTGTAGTTTGAGAGGAACAGGTTGGAGTTAGGGATGACCAAAATACACGGATGACCCAGCAGTTGGCCCTCAATGATTGGTTAGTTAAGTGTTCAATAATTTGTTTGAAACATTTGTTATTATTGTCCAGTCTAATATTGTACTTTATTAAGTATACTTGTTCAGCTGATGAGCACCAGGTGAGGCTAATGAGATCCCATGAAGAAGCTTCTGAGTATGTAGAAGGAACCAAAGCAAACATGAGGAATCATGTCCAGGTACAGTCACACAACCTCACATGATAGGAGTCGTGACTGAAATTAATTGTCAATTATACGTGTGTCAAGGGAGACTTTCCATGTTCTTGTAACTGTCCTAAATTATAGGAACACATTCCTTTTTGGGTTAGACTTCTATTAGACTTTGAATGGACCCCACAAATCAAAAACCTTTATTTGGCCAAGTCTAAGTAACCGTCAACTCCATAACTCTTTCCCGGTTCTCAAAAAGTTCAAAAGGCTGCTTTTCACTTTTCGGTCATCATTACTTTGTGTTCCCCAGGAAAACATCTCATCACCATAACTCCTTCTCATCCCTTCGGTTTAATCGATACATAACACACACACTCAACAAATTTCTCTCCATTCAACCTACTTTCTCTCTCTAAAATCAAACCGAACAAACAACGTCGTCCTATTTTCAAAACCCTAATTACTCTCATCATGTCTCAAGAACAGTCCATCTCAACATCACCTACCAAAACTTTCAAGAAATCAACTCCAAAACCCCCTCCCTCCACTCTTGCAGAGAGAATTGCCAGGGCTAGGTCAAAGTTTCTCAAAAAGGGAGAAAAGAAGTTGGTCAAGAAGATGATGGCCAGATCTTTGTCGACTACGCCTACAGAACAAGTTTCCTCTGAAAGACCGGTTGAGGTAATACCTGACTCTACTCTATCTACTTCTATCGATTTAGAAGGTGTAAAAAGTCCTGGAAAAGTGAGTACTGAAACATTGGTAAAAGGACTAGATGAATTAGTAGGAAAGGTAGAGCCATGTGGTACATCTGATAGGGGAAAGGTGGTTGATGAAAGCACAAAGATTGTTCAGGAGGAACCTAAGGCTAACTTGCGTGAGCCTTTAGTATCAGAAAGTATGTTGGAGGTAGATGTTGTTGGAAGGGTGCTTGAAAACATAAGAGAAGAGGATTCTGGTGAATCCCAAAAAGAACATGGTGGTGAACCCAGTTCTGGTGTTGCTCTTACTAAGAAAATTCAAGGGTTGTCTGTACTTGAAGGTCCAGTTGTTGGAGGACCTAGTTCTGCCGAGGCTTCAAACGATTTGCACGAAGAACCTGGTTCTTGCCCAGATCCTACAGAGGCTGATGACGCAGAACTCAAGTGGACAGACTCTGAAGAGGAGAAGGATATGGAAGGTGTCGAATAAAAAGGTGAAGGTAAGGAAATTGCAGAAAAAGATGAAGAGATAAAGAGGAAAAGTGTGAAAAGATGATTTGGTAAGGAGGATGAAAAACTGACAAATGAAGATGAAGAAGAAGAGGTAGTGTTTATGAAAGAAAATAGAGTGGAATCTGACAAAAGGAGAAGATTAGTGAAAGGGGGAATGCTTGTATCCAAAAGTCGACTGGTGGATGAATCCAGTGAAGAGAGTGATGACAAAGTTGTGACAGAGCCAGCACCAAGAAGAGTAGGAACTAGGTCAGTTTTGAAACAACAGCTGACGACTGTTGGAAAGCTTGAAAGAACAGTTAAAAATGTGAGAGACAGAGTAGAGGAGAAAAAGAAGGAGGAAGAGAAGAAGGTCGATGAGGCAAAAGAAGAAAGTGATGAAGCCGGTAGCTATGTGGAGCCAAGTGACTCTGAGACTGACAGTGAGGTGGAGAATAGGAAAAGAAGAAGAGGTTCCGAGGAAGAGGTTGATCGGGCAGTTTTCTTTGCCAAGCACCAGGTGCTTGCTGGTAGCATTTTGCATGATGAGAAGGAGCATCATATGAAAACCTTGCTCAGGATGATTGGTGACCAAGGGTGGCTAAGCTTGTTTGGCAACAAAGACAGAATGTTGTACTCAAATGAAATCAGGGAATTTTATACCAACTGCAGGATTACAGCCAGGAGAGTGTTTACAGTTGTGAAGGGAATCGAAATTGAGTTTGGGAGACCTGAGCTGGGGGTGATTCTTGATGTGTCTGCTGAAGGTTATTGCAGGTACATTAAGTTAAAATGGCCCAAGAGGACAGATGGAGTGACTCCTCTTAGTGTAGCGAGGAAATTATCAGGAAAACCAAAGCTCAGAAAAAAGAGGAAGGTAGACAAGAAGGAGATGGAACCAGCACATCAGTTGCTCTTCGAGTTTGTGCACATGTTCCTATTGCCTAGGGGAGAGAGAAATAGTGAAGCCAGTACTCTGGACTTAACCTATATGGACTTGCTGGATAGAGGGGAACGAATCAACTTACCTGGTCTGATAATTAGACATATCAAGAGAATTGCAGATACAGACTAAAAGCCACATTCATTAGTGCATTCCTATGTCCTTCAGCAAGTTCTAGAGCATTTCGAGGTTCCATTGGAAGCAGGGAAGAAACCCACTATTCATCAGATGTTTGGGCATAATGTGCTGAGAAGCTGTGATTTCTTCACAGAGAAGAGAGCTTCCAAGAGACCTATGCAGGTTAAGAAGGAGCAGTCTGAGGAAAGCCAGGAGTATGGACCTGAGGAGGCCATTAGCTGTGCAAGAACTGGAGAGCCATGTTCTTGAGGTGAACACAGAAAATGCTGAGCTTCATAGAAAGCTGAAGTTGAAGGATCAAGAAATTGATCGTTTGAAGATAGATTACTACAAGTATGAGGCCGAGCTGGTGATGGAGAGGGCCAAAAATACGAAACACCTTGAGGCACTTATCAAACACTTCAACCTACAGCCCTGAGTCCTCTTTTCCTACCTCCCTGTCCTTCCTCATAATCTCTCTTATTCCCTCCTGATCTCCCTTGATATGTGATGATGTTTAAGACAATTTGTTTTATGTTGTGTACTTCTTAATGGGGTTGTGCTGCTGTCACACCCTGGATGCTGATTTTAAATTTCTCTTGCTTACTTTGGATTTGTTCTATGCTACTTGGTTCTTGTTGGGCCCTTAGCCTTATCTCTATGTGTTTACATTATAGCTGACACGTTGCCGTGTGCTCTAGACTGGATAGTACTAACTAGTTCATGCAGGTATTTGAATCTTTTCGATGATGCCGAAAGGGGGAAGAAGGAAATGTTGGGGTCCTTGTGACCTAACTCATCTGTTTTAAATTTTTCAAACTTGTTATTCTTGTTTTTGTGGTTTTGGAAAATTTTGTCTATTCAGGTTCTTTGGTAACATTTGTTTGTCATCACCAAAAAGGGGAAATTTGTTGAGAATTGGTTTTGAAGAATGACAAACAAGAAAGACTCAGTGGTTTCTTAGAAGAACCTAGTCCTTGAATAGAAAGGCGCGACTGGTCGAAAAGATCTGAGGGTTGCAAATCCCTGCGGAACTAGGAGTAGTGGCGCGTGAACGAGTATGCATCCTAGTCAGACTAAAAGAGGCGGTGCCCAGGCTGTGTCTTCGAAGTACGAATAAGAGTTGGACTTAAACAAGGAAAGAGTAACAAGGAATCTTGTTTTACCATAATTACAAGGTTTCCTTGTGGGACTCAATTAGGGTTGTAAAGCCCATATAAATACAAGTAGTTGATACAGCCGAAATCAGTTATTCACAAATAGAGAGTTGAGAGCATACAAAGGCGACCCAGCAACTTTCAAACGTGAGATAACTAAAGAAGACAACTGGTGGACGTGAAGTAGAATGAGTCTAGATATTCTGTCTAGGTTCTTTGCTTTGTAAGTTGTCTTATTTTGAGCGATCATTGTTTTACCTATTAGCTTATCTTAGAAGCAGTGTATTAGGCGAACTTTTGAGAGATCACTTTGTAAAGCTAGAGTTTAGCTTTTTAGTGATTAGGGTCTAGAGTGTAGCCCCTTGGTTACAGAGTCTTGTAATCAGAAACTTGCTCGTGTTATTAGTGGATTGTATTCTAAAATCCCAGAGTGTGGGTCGTGGTTTTTCTCCCTTGAGCAAGGAGTTTTCCACGTAAAATCCTTGTGTTCCTTGTGTATGTGATTGGCGTGTGTTGTGGTGTTCAGGTTGCAAAACTGTAGAGGCAAGAACAGGGTTCTTGACTCAGGAGAATCGAGTTCTTGAATTGAAAAATCGGTGGACACTATTCAACCCCTCCCCCCCCCTCCCCCTTCTAGTGTCCTTAGGAGGTGCATAGATTATAATACGAGTGAATGGTCTCGATGCAATTTGGGTTGCATCAGTATACCCCTCGCCCTCTCCAAATTCCACTCGTAGAGACATATTGGGTATGTTGCTGTTGTTGTTGCTCTTCTTTCCACTTAACTACAGTCAATGTGAAGTTGATTTATCCAAAGGATCCAATAAGACATTCCACTTCATCACGAACATCCTACGTGCTTGTAGCTCCTAGCTTAACTTTAGGAGAAAGGTCTTTTTGAACGAACCTCAGGCTCGGTCGTATCAATATGTGTCAAGTGAAAGGTCTTGTTGAACCATATATAAAGTTTTTAAAAAAACATAATAAATATAATTATATGTTGATTTGGTTCGATTTATTTTCACTTAATGTCAAAATTAAATCAAATGAACATGTTAGTCTGGTTGGTTCGATCATTGGAGTTGAGTCGATTTTTCAATTTGGTCTCTCAACTCCTACTTATAGGATTACTAGGGGAGAATAGCACGGGCCCAATGACCAATGATTTCAGATCAAATTTTTTTTTAAGCTAGTTCTAAAACGTATTTTTCTTAGAAGCTCATGTATAGGCCTTTGGTGGTTGAAGGTTCAATAGTGAAATTTTAGGGAAGGCTGTGGTGAATATTCAGACGACGATATACTTGTATTTATAGATTATATACAAGCACACAGGATGCATAGCTGTGTTTACAAACGTATACAGGCACAGAGTATGCATTAATAGAAACCATGGAACGTTAGTGCAGCGAACGACTGACTCAAAAATTAATTTTAAGCATCAGTGTCACAGCTGATGTGGGCTATCAACAAACATTTCTACATGCCATACCATTCAACTGTGTCAAACTTTGTTACTTCAGCGAACGACTGCATCAAAAATCGCCTGGAGTGCAAGCGTCAGAGTCGGTCTGACTATCCAAAAATATTTTTACATGCCACTGAAACTCGTGATCTAGAGCAATTTCTACAAATAACAGGTTTATAGTTAGAAAATAAGAAATGCTAACAAGTGTAATTTGGAACAGTGGTAGGAGAAATGTGAATCCTAACCTTCACTATTTACTTCTTGGCGTTGGTTCAACTTTTGCTTTCTTGGATGAAGTATGATCTTCTTGCAAAAAGGTGGTTGATTCTATCTTTCTCTTAGCTCTCTCAGAAGTGGTTGTAGGTGTTGAGCATTCAGGCGAATCAAACATTGTATGCACTTGGGTATATGATAAAACAACCAGTGCACCAGCCATTTATCTGGCGTTTTGGACACTGACTTCTGCAAATGAATTTTAAAAGTCTTGTCCAATAGTTGTTCTCTGATATGTTCGACATGCATCAGCTGGTTCTGTAGAGAAGTTTTGGAACAAGATTGTAGATATATATATATATATATATATATATATATATATATATATATATATATATATATAAAAGATGCATACAGATAGCAATGGGTGTAATTGAATTTGTCAATATAACCAATGCTCAACATAAGAAAATGGGAAGAAATATAACATTAATTTTGTTCAAGATTTATTAAGAAAAGAAAGGGTGAGCAGTAGTACTTTTTAGTGTATAAAAGTATGAATAGAATTTAAAGGTTTCGTTCCAATAGCAATTCATATTATAGACATGTATGGATTAGAAAGTAACACTGAATCAAGCTCACATAAGTAGTATCATGAGTATAATGTTGGTGTCAGGCTAGAAGATGTCATACTTTTGTTTCAGGTTTTCTTATTAGTTTATAGGAAACTGATAAAAGGATGCTTCTTTACAATGTTATTTTTCAGCATAGTTGATTTTCCATCATCTCAGCTTCTCTATTTCAAGACTTTAATGTAAGATATGCATCCACTTCTATTAAGAGCATAATCCAATAACCTAAAAACGCAGGACACTTCTATTAGCTTTACAGTAACAACTAATTCAGAGCAACCAACCAAAACAACACTAAAAAGAACAACAAAATAGCCAAGATATAGGAACTTTACTACACATAGTACAACACCTAAGTATGCATCACGCAGAATGTAGCATCCAAAGTACCGCCCCCTTATTTATCATAGCAGCGTAATGATAGTCAAAGAATTTCCAAGGTTTTGGGATTGATTTTTCACAGTGAGTAAAATATATTTGTATCTATATGTAGCGTACCTTGAGAATGGTAGTTTCATATATCTCAGATGCCGTCATTGAAAGTATTGTTTCGGCCAGATTTTCTGACAATGTCGCTGTTATTGTTCCACTCCCGTCCATAATTTCAATGTCAAATTCACATCTACAATGTTGGAAATTATTTGTCATATTAGATGAAATGTAATCTTGTGCTGTTTATTATCTCACAAGAAACACTGTGATGGTTGTAAGAGTTTTCGTTACCTTGGGATCAACATTCCGGTTTGTCTGCACTGGATGCACCGAATCCTCTTCTTTTTCACGTTTCGTACCTGATGTCTACATTCTGGGCACACAAGAACATAAAAGTACTGGAACTCGTGCGGTAACGATATTTTCCCTTCAACATAAAAAGTTTGGTCCTATGAAACATATTTGATGTAAGAGATTTGTTAAGCTATAGTGTAACATATCATGTATTTTAATAAACTCACAGAAGACTGGGAAGGAATGATTGAAATGGACAATATTTCATCCTCAAAAGGTGCAAGATTTAGCTCTGTAGGTATGTCTGATGAGCTCTTTAGAGTATACGCAATTAGCATCTTTTTATTGTCCTTTGCCCGGTAATGTCACAATAAATAATATGAATTTACTTTGGATACTAATTGTAGATTAAAGGATTACCAACTAATTGCTTTTCTTTCTCACATATAAAAGAACCTCAAGTGTGCAACCACCTGCCTGTCAATAAATTGCCAGATCATAACAAAAACAACGCTAACAAAGCAACAAAATAGCCGAGATACTGGAACTCAATTACACAAAAGAGAGTATCTAAGTATTAAGAAATGCATACATCATGCAAAAGAATAGGATCCAAAGTACCTGCCCAATTCTTAATCATAGCAGCTGTACCAATTATAGTCAAAGAATCTTCACTTTCGATTTAAATGATATAATTTAGCTTCCCTTTCAGTTGTAGTGGCAAAACATTGATGACGGGATAAAAATTATTGGTTAAAAGCTATGATATGCAACCTAAAACTATCATTTATATAGCCATTAATATCTTCCTCTGTATGTAAATAGTTGTCAAAATAGAAGCTTTAACAAATGTCACCACTTTCTTTCATGATGTGTGCATTTAATTTTCTATCAATTTCCCAATGCTAAAGTACCGTTATCTGTAAGATTATATGCACAATAAAATTTCAAGCACCACTATGGCCAATACTTCCTCGTGGCCAATGAAAAAGAGTGAGTTTAGCCATATTCATAACATAGAAATGCAACGATCTCATGTAAAGCTAAAATGCAGCAGAAAATAACAGAGCTTTTTCCAGACTGAGAATGCAAAATCATCAGTTGCGTATATTTATTATTAGTCGAGGAAAATGATGGAATTTTCCCGAGCAGCCTAAACCATGGTACATATTTCACTTGATTACACCTTGGTGCCTGTCATGGTTCTTCTTTAGGGTGTGCCCCTATTCTTCTTCATCTTCCTCTTCTCTAACCAAAACGTATGGTAGGCGCAAGTTCAACCAAATGACACATGCTATAGCTGTGATCCCAACCACTTCTATCTATGCCTAACTCATGTCCTTTACAGGGTCAGAACACCTTAGTTCTTCATTTAACGTTAATTGGTATTCCTTGTTTGATGTTCTAACAACACTATCAAGAGTTTGGTAGCATTTCTTATGCTGGTTTGAATTACACTTTCAAGTCTTGTGATACATCGTAGCTTGTATCAACCAACATGTTTGAAAAATCTTACTACTTTTCGATCTATTGAGGATGTCAATCCAACCATTATGTCAACTAATATCGACATAGGTGCTAATACTTGCACTGGGATCCACAACTTTTTGCGACCATTTCAAACTGGCATAAGCTATGTATTCAACCTTCTGATACCATTTCCTCAAGTGCTCCAAGACTCGATCAATCCTACCATTTTCTATACCAAACTCCGTATTCTAAGCATACTCAGCCAGCAGTATTAATATCATATCTCCATAACATATGTTCATAATAGTGGCTACAATAATAATGGTGTGCCCTTTTCGTTCAGCTGCATCCGTTCTTTCATTTTATCGCGTTTCATATCTGTATGACTCCTTTTTTTTAGGATTATGCAAATATTTATTAGAAGGTTATAATTCATAAACTGCAGCTTTTAGGCTACAAGTTCAGTTGTAAGTTTTATATTTAGTAACTCAATTATAGTTCACAATACACGGCAAAATAATACACAAAACAACAATAAAGACACAAAAGTAAGCAGCCAACGACAGATGTAGCAGAGATACAACTTAGGAATACTGTCAAATCGGGTCCAGCGAGAAGCTTATCTGCAACGTAGAATTACTTACTTGTTGTTAGTGTTGATCAGCAAACACAGATAGCGTTGTTCTTTTATCCCATACGCAGCAGAAGTTGTCACATAAAATATATATCACATATATTTCATATATCCATATTATTAATACATATCACATATATTTCATATGTCCATATCCTTCAATTAAGTAACCAAGTAAATTACAAATTAAACAGAAAATTCAAGGGTAAGAAAATTGTGTAACCTAAATCTATATAATCTACAAATAAATCCAAATAAGGCAAGCAACTCAACAATGTAGAGTAGTGAGCAGTAACTCAAGTTTGTTGCCTGAATACGTTGTAGTAGCTTTGTTAGTAAGTCCAGCATCAAGCCTTCTTGGATTACTCTTCGAAGAAAGAAGTTTACTTTAGCATTTACAATTCTCTAACTTAATTTCGACACTTTAGACACTGATTAAATCCGGAGCTTATTAAAGACTTTTTGCTTTTTATGTCACAAAACGTCTTCGCAAAGTTTTTCCAAACATCTATAACAATTACCAACAGTATAAGCAAAGGCATCATGTCATCCACATCAACACAATAAGTAAACTAACCAATTATACTCAGCAAACAATATCCAAAGGCATGAACAAAAAAATTCAAAGACTACCAAGAGTGTCCCTTAAAGATAAATACTGCTAGATTAAATGCAAAAGTATAAAGAACCAATGAATTCACCTCCTGAAAAGATGCAGGACAATTCATCACAACCCATATGAGGAATAACCTCATATCCGAACCCAATATTATTTATGCGGGACATAGATATATATGTGAAACTCACCAAAATTTTAAAATATACTAAATCTGACTTCATAACATAAAAGTTGAATGAGTTCAGTGTTAAGAACCTTCAAAATAACTCGTCAACTTTAAATCTTGGATAGGGTTCTGAATACTGGGAGACTCATTGGAGCACAAATTCTAACAAAAAACACACGTACAGTCTGTAGATAGTGTACTAAAAGATACAGGTGAAGGACAAGAATAACGAGTCAAATGAAAAGGATTGTCCTCAGATAACTCAAGTATCAGGTAAAACTAAAGCAAATGGCGAAGATTTTGTTCCATACCAATTCATTAACTCTTTTGCTTGATGATATGGAGGGTTGATATAGATTGTTGAATTGAATCTTGTTGCGAAACGACGGTCTGTTAGAAGTACTTATTAGTGAATAGAGTTAAACATTTATGTACATCTGTTAAAAACTAAATGGCTTAGACTTGAATTCTTTCAAAATGTAACCTTCAAAATCGGCAATGGGAGACACATAAAGCTATGGAGGGATAAATGGCTTGGCAACTTATCACTTATGGATGAATTTCCCAACCTGTTCCAGTTGGCCCGAGATGCAGAATCCACAATTGATCAGAACAGGCCCGGAAACACTTGGAACCTCATCTTTAGAAGAAATTTTCAAGATTGGGAAGTAGTTGATCTACTGAACTTACTTGCAAAACTTGACAGCTGCATCCTAAGTGAGCAAACTGAAGATAGAATGGTTTGGGGGAATCAAAAAACATTCTTTGTCAGAGAATGTTACAAACACTTGTGTGCTCAAAATGCAGTGATAGACCTTTGGCCTTGGAAATTAATATGGAGAACCAAGTTGCCGATAAAATTCATTTGCTTTAGCTGGACAGCCCTCAACGACGCATGTTTAACCCAGGACAACCTCACAAGAAGAAATATTCAAGTAGTGAATAAGTGCTACATGTGTATGGCAAATTTTGAAAGTACCAGTCACCTTTCTTTGCATTGTCCGGTGGCTGCTGATATTTGGAACATGTTTCTCTCTATATTCGGACTAAGCTGGGTCATGCCACGTCCAATTAAAGATGCATATGAGTGCTGGAGTTTTATGGAAAGTTGAGAAAGCCATCAAAAAGATCTGGACGATGATTCCTGGATGTATCTTCTGGTGTGTTTGGATAGAGAGGAACCGCAGATGCTATGATGGAATCGCAACTTCAAGCAACTCTCTTAAAGTTAGATGTTTGCTTAGCTCGTTTAGCTGGAACAACTTGTCTTTTGTAAATAGCAATGATCAGCTTTTTGATTTTGTTAGCTCCCTGATCCTAACTTAGTTCTTTATGTACTGGAGCTAACCTATCTTTTGTACTTATGCATCTACTTGATGCCCTATTTATATAAATTATTACTTCATAATAAAAAACTAAATATGTCAGTGATACCTCTGTAGTCATTAACGCAAACTCGTCTAGCGAGAATAACTGGATATTCTTCAAGTTTCTCCAGTAATTTTGCTCCTTCATGGTTGGCAAGTTCGCCCCATATAGTGAACATGAAAGGTTTTTTCCTATCGTAGTAAATATTAGTTAGTGTGGTCAAGGGAAAAAAAACCTCTTGTAGTACCTGTTGCATAACGATAATGACAGATACATGGCTAGGATAACCCAGAAGCTTCATGGCAACAATATTTAAGGATACAAATAAGCCCCATGATTCTCAAAACACGTCTTGTTGAATGTTAAATAACCACAAGATTGTTAAAGTCGCAGCTATGTCAGGTGCTAATCAAATATTTTAATACCCTAATGAGTATAGAGTTGCTGAATCAAGTTAGAGCAGCATATATAATATCTTCCAAATAATCAAAAACACTATAAAATTTCATGAAGTATATCATGCAAACACAAACAGGTGTACATTATATATGCTTTTCAATGATCACGAGCAAACAATGAGAAACCGAAATACAGGGGAAATACAGGGTCGACCACAACCAAAGTATACATCTCATTCAACAAGCTTAACAAATAAAAATAGCCTTGAAGCTCATGTACACGTACTACACAATCTGAAGAAAACATGGATAATCAACTTATTCCACATTCTCATGTACAGTTACTGTACCAATTCCAAGTGCCCACTGTATGCACTTTATATCAATTCCCTCTTAACCCGTTTCGTAAAGTGGGCTTATTTCCCTCAACTTCTCAACCTGTTTGACTGTAAGATTTACTGCTTGATTTAACAAGCAGACATCAAAGTTAGGGAGAACTAAAACCAAGCAATAGTGGTTATTATTTAACTTACTGACCCTTTTGAATTGCTATCCAACAAGCACAATCAACCCACTTGTAAAACCATTTTAACTGAGCAACACAAAGTTAGCAGTGGAGATACTATTGACAATATCATATGGCAATCAAGTTTGTAGGAAATGTCATCAAAGTGTTGTATTTGTCAAATACAAGATTCGACAAAAAAAAAATAGTGGATGTGTGAATACTACAATAAAATTAGTGAATCAAATGTAGAGGCCTGCCGAACATATTAATTGCGGAACAAATTAGTGATCAATACTTTCGGGGAATACGAAGCAATGTTAATATATCACTTGTCGTCTATGACAATAGCATCCTGACGTCTTCAATCTTCATTGAGATATTTCATTGTACTACAGTTTACTACAACTACCAGCATATCTGGTTTAACAAATTACAGATAAGTTAAAATAGTGGCTCTGGTCATAATGTTGTATAATTATTGGTACTGTAAAAAATGGAAGAGTCAAATTTATAGTGGCTTACCGAATTCAACATTTTTAGTTTGTTGTTCGACATCAAGAAAGGAGATTGTGTTCAACCTGGCAGGAGCAGGTAATATTGTTTCTTCTTCATTATTTTCTACAACTTCCTCGACGATAGTAAAACTATCAACAATCCATTCATATCTGTTCAAGCGTATCGCATAGGCGGACAGCTTCCTAACCTTTGCCGAGGAGATAAGATATGTATGAAAATGCCTGAACATTTTGAGTTTTTTATATTCTGAGATGTCAGGACCATATAGTATAATGCAGATTTGTTCTTCCTATATTTTTCAAACACAAAGGATGTAAGATGTGTCAAATCATTTTGCCACCTCTGCTTCAGAGACGCGAATCCAATTAACAAATAAGCCGTGGTAAATTTTTTGGATCATTTCAAAACAGAAGCTTTTCATAAACTATTCAAATAAATTAATTTAAACAAACAAATCAGTTGAGTAAAAAATTGTAGAACATATACCAGGGAATGGATTCATAAATAATTAGCCATAAGAAAGAAAGTCAGAGCACAACACTTCAATATGTCAAATATTTAGTAAGCCAAAAAATATGTAATGTGTGACAACACTGAAAAATTAAAATCCGAATAACAGAAACTTTTCTACGTTTGCCTCTACGAAGATGTACTTACATTTTCGTCCAAGACAATGATTGTCTGATATCTGATCCGCTGATCTTTACTTATTTTTGGACGGATTTTGTCAATGACCAGCACTTTTGAAGTCCAACCTCTAGTCGTTGGGTCTATTGCACCAATGGTAGATTTAGCCTCCATTTAATCAGTGTAAGCTGCAGAACTATAAAACTGCAAGAACAAGTCAGTCATTAAATAAAAAGTTAAGAGTACTGAAATGAATGTAATAATAGATGGAAAACAAAGTCTATGAGAACGCCTTTTTAATTATTTCATCATAGACAATATTGTGTGTACAGTAATCATCATGGGATGTCGATGTTGGTCATCGGATCAGTACTTTCACAGAGTTAGAGTTTTTTACTCTAGATAACGCAACATACAACTGACCATGCGAAAACACGAGTTCGCATAAATAAACTCCAGCAAAATCTAATGTTTGACCTTGTGCCATATTTATAGTCATAGCAAAATATAATCGTACTGGAAATTGTGTTTGTTTGAATGGAACAACGGATTTTTCATCACTGGATGATAACAGATGTATTCTTGGAATAAATACATGCTTATTTTTGAAATCTCCACTAACAATTTTAGCATTAATAACATGAGTTTTAAAATCACAACAAATCAGTCGTGTCCCATTACACAAACCTTCAGAAGGATTTAAATTCCGTAACAATATAATCGGACAATTTTGTTTCAACGTCAATTTGTAAGGCGGTAGATTTGCAGGATTGAGTGTATGCAAAAAATCTTCAAATTGACTCTGGTCATTTGGTTCCACAGTTTCATCTATAGCAATAAATGTTTTCGTTGTATTAGGAAATCTAGATATAAGCATTTCGTTGATTTCATGCACAAAATCATTTTTGGTTGTTAGAATAACTCGAGAATTCTGACTGCCTGTATCAGTAAACAATGTGTCCATATTCGGATACGTCATATCAAATAAAGCGTCCAAAGATTCTTTCTCAGTTGTAAAAGGTATAATCAGAGATTAGGTATTTCAATTTTGTTGTCAGAATTTAGCTTTTGTTGTCCATTTCCAACTCTCAAAAGAAAGTTGCAAAAACCTGGATCCGTTTTGGCACGCATATTTTCGGATAAATATAACTTTTCCAATTTTTCCCAGATGTGAGAATATAACAGACTTTCATTAATAAAATCTTCTTTTTTTCCGTTCCGTACTACGGGAAGAGTTTGTCTAAAATCACCTCCAAATACGACAACTTTTCCCCCAAAAAGTGTAGTTGTGTCCATTAGATCTTTTAACAGTAAAGCAAAAGTTTCAACCATTTTCTTTTTTGCCATTGATACTTCGTCCCAGACGATCAATTTTGCGTCTCGCATTAACTATGCTAAGGCACTCTGTTTGCTTATATTACAACTGAAATTATCATCAATATCTATAGAAATTTTGAAGCGTGAGTGTGCAGTCCGCCCTCCTGCCAGAAGGGATGCTGAAACACCAGAAGTTGTTGTCGCAAGAGCAATACAAGCTTTACTATGTATAGTTGCTAATAAGGCACAGTATAGAAAAGTCTTTCCAGTTCCTCCTGGACCGTCAACAAAAAAGGCTCCCGATCTATCCAATAGTATCCTACGAATAATGGTATCATATGCTTCTCGTTGTTGTCTGTTAAGTTTTCTATGTAATAATAAATCTTCTTGAGTAACGTTAATGGTTCTTTCAAAGTGCACTTCTTTCATTTCTCTAGCTTCTGAAGATGTTTTAATTGTGTGAAGAACAAGTTTGTATTCATTAATATCGTGTCCCATAGAATGTAGTATATCATTGATATGATTTAACACTCTATAACGAATCTCATTTACACTTATATTGGGTAAAATTTTATAGTCTTCAGATATTGAACTCTCAAACTTTTCCCACAGGTCCTTTGGATTGGTAGGCTCACAATATACTAATAGTACATCAAATAATTGTCTAAAACTATACGGCATCTAGTAAGTTATTGCTTCAGACATACATTCGTCGAGACTATTATCATTGCATAGCAATCCTCGTTTCTCAGCCGACTCTCTAAAAGAACTACAATATTCACCATTTACCATCTGAAGATCATCATAAGATTTTGGACCTCTAACATTCATTAATAATAGTCTTAAATAATATCTTTCTCCTTCTGTAGGATGGCATGTCACAACACGTCCGATAGCAGAATGTTGTCTACGACGTGCCCAATATCTATCTTTCAGAGACCATACAAAATATTGAGGAAATTCTCTGTATAATAGATTCAACTCTATGGCATCCTTATTATTTTCGTTCATGGAAAAAAACTCAGTCAACATTGTTCTTTTAATCATTGGATTCTTAACAATCGACTCTATGTCAGCATTACTTTTAAAAGACACCCACTGTTGTCCTTCAAGGTGTAACTGAAGTTGGTAAACAGTTGGGTTCATTTCGCTAATAGGAAATCCATATAAACGCCACGTAGCTTCCGGTGGTGATACCCATATTGCAGATTGATATTCTTTTATTTCGTCGACTTCTATATTCGTGTCATTGTCATTTACTGCAAAAGAAATCTTGTCGTGTCCCTTACAAATATATTTGTACAAATACTTAACAACTTTAATATCCGAACAAACTTCAACATTCATGTGACAATTATATTTTCCAAGCAAATATGGATTATATGGAACAACCCAAGAATTGTCTAGTAGTTTTCTCCTTACTTTTACCGTCTTTCCAATATTTCGTCTTCTGTAGATTAGGTACACATCTTTCCATTTAGATGTTTCATCAGCAAATTCTTTTGGATAATTAAATTTGCACTGACCCATTTTTTTCATGCATGAGTTAATCGGATCTAGATCGCCGCAAGGACCGTGCATCATATGTTTACATACAAGACGATGTAAATCTAATTCTTTAATTTCATCAGGTAATTCAATACAAATTACACTATCGTAGGCCTCATGTGTTAATAATTTGTATTCGTTACTTAATATAATCAGAAAATGGGCATGGGGTAATCCGCGCTTTTGAAATTCTACTGTATACATAAACGCAACAACTTTTCCGAATATATGGCGTTTTAATATATCAGCTTTGAATTCTTCTACCTTGGCTCTAAATACTCGGCTGATTAGGTCAGGTCTATTTTGCGCCTCGTTTGTCGATGCCAAAAGTTCCTCTATTTCTATCCAGGATGGATTACATGTCATTGTTACAAATAAATCTGGTTTTCCAAAATTTTGAACCAACGCGATAGCATCCATATAACGTTGTCGCATATCTCGTGGTCCACCTATTAAAGATGCAGGAAGAAACTTTTGCCTTCCAATAGTTGAAGCATTTCTTTCACCAAGTCTCAGAAAATCAAGAAGGCCCTGCAGTACATTCATTCTAAATAAGTCTTGGTTGAATGTAACAAAATCTAACCTTTGTGTTTCGACTTTTATATACTCGTCTACCGAATATTGTTGAAATATTCTACCTGTATGTAAAATTTCATCTTCTTCATCATTTCTTATTTGGAGTTTATAACAATAATATTCACGGGCAGAGATTGTGTCCCTTTTTTTTTTCCTTTTTCATAGATTTTGTTTTCAAGGTCTAAATATCCATCAATAGAGCATATATTTTTTATACTTGGTAATTGTTCAGTCTGACTGTGCAAAGAAGGGCCTCCAGTTATGTCTATCTTTCCCAACCTTTTTATACCACAATGCCAACCATTTTGCCCATAAGGAAACAGTAGTGGGTATTGTAGAGCATCATAACATCCATAGTAGTAATTTACTATTTTTGTTCTACAACTGTGTGTAAATTCGAATATGAGAAATTTGAATAATACTATTGTTATCTTGCTCAATCCACATAGCAACTACCTCAGATGTTGTAGGCAAGTTATATACTCATTGGTCTAAACCTGAATCACATTTCAAAGCAATATAAAAATTTTCTATATTTGGAATATCAATAAGCGATTTAAGAAATATAGTATATGGGTTGATCTTCAGTATGTTCATCAGTTTTTTAACTATTGCTTCGTCAACTTTATCGGAACATGTTAGTCTTTTAGCAGCCTCATTATCATCATCGTAAAAATACAATTGTAAATGTTTAATTTGTTTATCAGTTGGACAAAGATCGTCTATAAAGTGATACATTTGTCCTTGAACCCTAAATGTATAAATACCATGGTTTCTTTGCGCTAACTCTCTGTCATAAGTTACACCAAGTGACGTAAAAGCAAACATGTTGTTGTATGTTCTAATGTACATCTGAAAATGTTCACATTCTACAGTATTTCCAAAATATAGATCTCGTAATTCATTAGGTAACCGATGTGAAGCCAATTTTACCGAACCCTTACTACAGCAAAAACCAGGAGGTTCATACTCAAGCTTAACTGCAAAACAGAATTTGCATCTTGGAACCTTTTTTAGAGCAATATAGGCAGAGTGTCGTTTGCTAATATGTAGAACATTTCTATTTCTATATGTGGTGCCTGTAATATCACGAAAGAAAATTAAAGGAAAAAAAACAAAATAGAGAAGGAAAAATAATAAAAATTAACGGAGAAAATTTGTGCAGACCTTTAGTTCTAGTCGATTCAGATGATATATTATGTCGTTCATTAGGAGTCGTTGACGTTGAACCTAAAATTTGAAATATGTCCTCATTGAATTAAATATTATAGTATCATAGCTATTAAATAAAGATAATTGATATAGAGCTTGCCTTCTTCATAAACAGACAGTGGAAATGCTTTGACATTCCGGGACAGAGCTGTTAATTATAGAACAAACATCTTGTTCCTTACATCCTATTGAAGATAAAATATGTGTAATACTTCAGACAACAGCAATGCGCAAGAAGAAAGGAAGATATGTGCGTTGAAACAGAGAAATGTTGACCACTTCTAACCTGAGTTCGGAAAGTTTGAGTAATATGTTGCATCCACAGTATTTCGGTCATTGTAATTTGTTCCTGTTTGAGACGTACTTGTCGTTTCACCTGAATTGGCAATTATATTGCTCGAAGAAACAGTCTGACATTTTGACCATTTTCTTTTTAGTGAGTGCACAGATGACAACGATGCAACCTTTTCTGTAGGTTGCATCTGTTTTTTCCTATTACCACGTTCCATATCTTTGTCACTGATGTCTATCCCTAAGCGTCGTTTCCCTTTTTTTTTTTTTAACAATGTTTGAAGGTTCTGTAGTTGCTAACGCATAGCTTGCTGGCTGCAAATGTGATTATAAGTTTTATGTTCAATGCCTTTTTGTGGTACTATATAATTAGAGTAGTCGCAGTAGAGTGCAAAAAGCTCTTTAGTAAAATAAAAAAAGGAAACACACAGATGTATACAATCAATAGTCACTTCTTCAGAAATTTAAGTTTGACTGTCTTTACCTAGTTCAATCGAGTAAAACATTTGGAACAGAAAAATACTTACTTGTTATCAATGTCGATGCAAAGTGATGGTTGTGTTGTCCTCTTAGCTCACGACCAACGCAGTAACCTAAACACATATCACATAATATAAATTATGGCATCAACTAAGAATCTCAAAAAAGGTTTTATTGAAATGGATGAACTTCCATCTTAAAAAATTAGGCTACAAGAAGGAGGTTACAAATTTTTCAAGTGACTTGAAGGTAATATTATAATTCCCTGTGGACATTTGTAATTTTCATAAGTTAACACTTGGATTCTTGTTAGTACATTTTGCAGAACAATCCCAGAGCTCCGAATCCCATCTGTTTTAACTCATTTGTTATCCCAAGTAACAAAAATCCCACACAGTATAACATTCTATCTTTCTCATGTTATGTCCCAGCAGGCATTTCAACACATAAATACGTTCCAGGACCAAAGATAGGCTCGTTTAAAACATTCAGGATAAGATAATTTAACTAAATTCTCTGCAGTCTTTGCTGCATCATTTGCCCACAGCCAGCGGCTGGGTTTTTGCATTATATTCCTTCTTCCTATATTTTCCTTTATGTCATTCTATGTAGAACAATCAAAGAATGGCATAAAGTACTAAGTTCGCAGGCTCAAAGTAATCTTCCAAGCGTCAATATCTGTACATAGCCATTAAATTGGTTGTGCTATTATTAACTCTGGCACACTGTTTAGAACTACTACTACTTTCATTATGTTATTAAAATTTGCAAAAATAGTATATGTTCTGTCAAAACTAAGAAGTGAATGTACTGGATTTAAGCAAGAGTAGTTAGTTATTCACTTCATCCAATGTTATGCAAGCTTCTCAAACATGATAGAATTACTTGCAGTTTGAAAAGTGGGAGCATTTATGTGAAGAAACAACCAGTACACTAAGCTATTTGCATTGCTTATTGGACAAATAAAAGATGAGGAAAGTTGCAAATCAGGAGCCATTTTCTATAGAATTGGTAAGTTTTAACGACTCCTACAGACTATGCAGATATACACGGAGATTAATTACACAAAATCCTTAATAAATGTATGAGAATTGTGTGCCATCGTCGCTCTTAAGGATTTCTCGGTTCTTAAAAGAATCAATATATGCCAACTTGAGAACTCTATTTGCAAAATCTCATGGTTAAATCTCGAATACCGTGCACTGTGATGACACAAGGAACGACTCATTAACTGTCTTATTATTTGGCAACGAAGGCGTGCAAGTCATACAATTGAGAAATAAACTGATATCTATAGCTTAGCACTGCGGAAGTTCAGGGTGACGTAAGTTTATTTGTACAATATAGCTACAGAGGAATATATGTTAAGACTGGATAAATAGCAGACTTAATCTATATAGGATTTAATGTTAAGAATTTGGCAGCTCAAGTTGGAAACTTAAAAGGCTTTCTAAAATTTTCACTCTTCCATAATACACAAACTTGTTAATATTCTTCGGAAAGATCTTGTGCTCCTGAAACTTTACTCTTTGTTTGCTTTCTTTACACTTTCCAATTAAAACTGCATTTCTAATAGGCGATCTCACATACCTCCTAAAATTGCACGCACTCCATTTCTAACACTTTTGTTCATCCATAGCTTCTTTACAAATAGTTAGAGATGTCTGCACAACAACTGAAATCCAAGCATGTTATATCTTTCGTCTCAACCTTTCTAGGTTAAATAACCAATAACTTTGTCATCAAGACTCGCATATTATAAATAGTAAACATTTGCTAAATTTGCATTTATGCTACACCTTGAAGAAGTTCTACAGTTGCAGGAAGTAAATAAACCAATGGTGTTCCGTCGCCCCTTTAATGAACAAATATTTTGCATAATTATCTATTCAAGCTTTCTAAGAGTAGCTGCTAAATCCTTGCTCCATGATAACAATTATCTGCTATTTGTTCTTATACTTGTATTTTAGATCTGTCGGACTCTGAGAAACAAGTGGATAGAAGGGAGCAAAAAAGGCCACTAAATAGAAAAGAGAGGTTTCAAAAGAAGTTCAATAAAACAGAGAGATTCAATCGAAATGATCACTTCTCCAAGAAGCGAAGATTCAGAAACTCTGACTCCCCAAATTCTTGTGATCAAAAGGGTTCTCCTGCAGGTCAGGTTACAACTGCAAGAGAACCAACACTACTACAAAAACTATTGAGTTCAGATATTCGGAGAGATAAACGCCACCTATCGCAGGTCTTTAGGTTCATGACCATGAATGCTTTCTTTAAAGACTGGCCAGAGAAACCCCTGAGATTTCCCCAAGTGGTACTCAAGGAAACAGTGAATGAAATTGAAGTTGTTGAAGACATATATAATGTTATAGATACAACCATTGAAAAATCATCAAATGATAGTGACAACGATGATGAAAATGAAAATATCATTTCTGAATTTACAGAACCAGTTAGTGAGTTACATGAAAATGGAAACACGGAAAGTGAAGAACTTCGAGGAGGAGAGACAAATATCTGATTAGACAACATCTTGTGTTTATCACTGTTTATTGTATATGCTTGCTAGCTTCATCTTAATTATGTGTATATTCTAGTTTGTCTAAATGCCATGGCATGGATTGGAATTTTGATTTTCAAGAGCGACTAACATTTAAGAGAAAAATCAACAATATTAAACCAAACAAACACTGAATTTTACAGCAACAGACTTATATCAAAGATCTTTGATTCCCTATATCAAGAAAATACATCACATGTTACTCAAACAAATAAAAGAAGCGCTGACCATAAATTTGAACAACACAGACAGATTGAGAGCAAAAACAGAAATGAACACAGGTGAAACACATATTATCAACTGAAGCAAAAAAGCGGAGCAATAAAACTCACAGACGTAAAAGCAAACAACATACGGATCAGCAGAGAAAGCCAAATTTACACCGACGAACTGATTTGAAAGAGCGCTAAACAATTCTCTTTTGAAGAAGGAAAGTCTGAAGTAATCTCATTGGGAAGACGAAAGGTTTGGCAGGATATATATGAAGGGACAAACGGTTGGATATGTACCAACATAACTATGGGAGAAATTTGAGGTTAGTTAGGAATATTGAGAATGTTTCAGTAATTAAATAACACAATTGTACACTTCATTCCCAAAGTACAAAAAGCTGCAGCTAGGGAAGATATGAAATATTTATACTACCTTTAAGTAGCTAGTTTAGAACAAAGGCAAAGCTGAAAATATTTAGAGAGCTGTTGGTTTACCTGACCATTTTCGAGAAGTTACAACTACAGAAACAGTGTTGCACGACTACATTCAAGCAAAAACTAAGTAAAATTCTTGAAATACCTCAGACAGTTCAAACTGTCACTTCTAAAGTAGTAGTAATATATGAGGTAGTCGGTGAGAATGAATATTCGTGGAAAGCAAAATGAGCCACGTTTCCAAAACTGGAGGGGTGTCCCTATTTAAACTATCGCCCCATCTTGACTCTCAAAAGACAAAATTGGAATTCATTCAGATTTTGCTTATTAATCCGAAAACATGGCCTTCTCCTCCACAGCTCAAACAGCATCCCCCGTATCCAAACATTGCCGCCTCTCCTCCGCATCTTCCATTCCCAAATTCAAACTAAACAAAATTACACCTTTTAGCCCCTCCAAACAGCTCCCTTCATCTTCTATTGCTTGTGTCCTCACCACCAAACAATCAATGGAGGTTGTTGAATCCGCGGTTCTCCAGCGCCCCGATTCGTTTGGCCGCTTCGGTAAATTTGGCGGGAAATACGTACCTGAAACCCTAATGCACGCTCTTGACGAGCTCGAATCCGCTTTCAAATCCCTCGCCACCGATGCTGACTTTCAGGTTCTACTTTCAGTATCCAGTTGCATAATATTTTCAATTTCTTTGCTTATAAGACAGATTGTTTTGTATTGAAATGAAATGGGTGCGAATAGAGTCAATCTGATAGTGATTAGAGATTTGATTTTATTTCTTTTGTTGCTTTTAATTTCTCCTATCATACCATTACCATACATAAATAAATAAAGGCATCTCACCTTTACGCAAGGTCCGGTGAAGGGGGGTGATATACTGATATATATGCTAGACGAATTGGAAAGGAGATATAACTGCGCAACAATTATCAGGAATTACTGCTGCATCATTAGTTAACTAGCTTGGAGTAGGGGGTTGGTTTTGGGGGTGGGGAGTAGGATTATAGCACGAGCAGCCTTTCCATTCCGTTTTTGCAACAACGTCATGTTTGAAAGCACACCTGCAGCTACAGGTCACCAAAGGAGCAACTTTATCCATTACACCAAGGCTTGTCAGTTTCTGCATATTCTTCCTAAGCTATTAGGGGTAGTAGACATGTAATGCATGGACTAGTGATATAATCATTAGTAATACTGAAAATAGTAATTTAGGGATTGTTTATGTGGTGATTAGTTATGTATAATGTAGGGATTGTTATGTATTGATCAATACTTAAGGAATTATTATGTGGTGATTTATAATGAAAGGATTATTATTATACAATCACATATGTAAGGGGATTCTTTTTGTTGTCTTTAAATGGTCCAATCCCACATTTCTAATACACTTATACTTCTTCTTCCACATTCTTTCCCCCCCCCCCCTCCCCCCCAAAAGAAATAATACATAGATGCAGTAATATTTATAGGAATTGCAAGGTTGCAACTGAACGATGTATAAGTTATTTGAAATTAAGGAGGAGATTAATAAAGCAAATGAACAAGATATTGTTTATGCTGAATTTAATGAGGAGATTGATTCTCCAATTCAAGTGACCAAACAGGCTATTAGTTCATCGAGTCGTCAACCTTGATTAATGAAGTAAGTTGGTATTGTAAAATATACGTGTCTTTCTACCCCTTGAATATTTGGACCCAAGTAAGGCCGAGTACTCAACTAGCATATGCAATTTCCTTATCTTTAATAGTTTTATTATTGCCTTGAACTGGTATACTCAAGCATAGCAAGTATCAGATTACAGGAGTGAAACCTTTGTTGAAGTTATAGCACAATTCAGGTCTTCTGAAAAAGCAATATTTGCTATGAGCTTCTTTAGTTAGCACCTTTGTTTTGCTTTTCTTTTCCTATTCCATATGTTGTGAAGGTATGTGTCGCATTTAGAACATATAAATCTTTTTACTGATTTATGCTGATTGCAGAAAGAGCTAGATGGGATATTGAAAGATTATGTAGGCAGAGAAAGCCCTCTGTATTTTGCAGAGCGACTTACTGAGCACTACAAACGTCCAGATGGCCAAGGGCCATTGATCTACCTGAAAAGGGAAGATCTTAATCACACTGGTGCCCACAAAATCAATAATGCCGTTGCCCAAGCTTTGCTTGCCAAGCGCTTGGGCAAGAAACGCATCATTGCTGAGACAGGGGCAGGTCAGCATGGTGTTGCCACCGCTACTGTTTGTGCTCGCTTTGGATTGGAATGTGTTATCTATATGGGTGCTCAAGACATGGAGAGACAATCACTAAATGTCTTCAGAATGCGCCTGCTCGGAGCTGAGGTTTGTTTCCTGCATTATGAGTTACATTATCTGTATTAGCTTACTTAAGTAGAGATCATTGAGAAGTATGCGAAGAACATTTTTATTGACTTTGCTGTTCCGTGGAATTCACCACTTCTATGAGAAAGTAAACATTATTGTGAACAGGCTAAAGGAGTAATTCTCGAACATATTATAATGAAAGCTGGAAGGGTTGTTCTTTCCTTTTCAAACATATTATATTTTAAAAGAAGGAAAATGAAAGTTGAGAAGGTTGTTTTTCCGCTTTCCGAAGCAACTTTTTTTTTTTTCTATCTTCTATTATCTTAAGAAAAAGAAGAGCCTGATATCTTCTCCCAACAAACATAGAACAATTCAATTTTTCAACCTATCAGGAAAAAAAAATAGAACAATTGAATGTTTCAACTCTTGTGATAATTTCCTTGTATGATTGAACTAGGAAATTTCAATTTGATGTGAAGGAGTTTGTATTTTCTTGCATCTGATGCTTAATTGGAGTTATGATGTGGTAAGTGCAGTCCATAGTTTCAGTAGCCAAAAGTTTGAACCTAATATTAGTAAATTGGAAGAATTAGGATGTTATTTAAATCTGAATTTGATGTAGAGCATATCATGAGGGTGTATGAAGATAGGGACAGGGAATTACTTTTAAATCCATGAATGAGCCAAACAGATGCAAATGAAAGGAAGAAGTTTACCTGGAAACTGTGTTGTTTAGTAACACCTGTGGGAGCCAGCAGTTTTCTTGATATGACCATCTAAAAGACCATAACCCAGAAGTGAGATAATGCCTACCTTGACTCGTCTAAAGCACATACATACATAGTATATCTGAAGCATAATACTTGTAGAATAAGTATTATCTTCTTGAGATGGAAAAAAGGATAATACTTCTTTATAACTAATATGTATATCACTGCTGTGTATAAGAGAAGTATATCTGAAACATAATAAATATGAAAAGAGGTATTTGGTAGATGGTTAGCTGGCTTCATTATCTTCTGCCTTACCACATGTCAAATTGCAAATATCGCTTCTCTATTCAATAAGGATATGCACTCTCAAGAGTATTTGGCCACTACTTTTTTATATTTAAAAAAAAGAGTAACTTGATCAGAGTAATTTGATCAGAAAGAATATTGAACCAGTTTTTTCTGTTGAGTTACTAGCATTTTCTAGATAGTTATGCCACTCTTCATTTCATTTTCCTTAATTTACTTGCAGGTTAGAGCAGTCCACTCAGGGACTGCTACACTCAAGGATGCCACTTCAGAGGCTATAAGGGACTGGGTTACAAATGTTGAAACAACTCATTACATACTTGGATCTGTTGCAGGACCACATCCGTACCCCATGATGGTTAGAGAGTTTCATGCGGTGATTGGTAAAGAAACAAGGAAGCAAGCATTGGAAAAATGGGGTGGGAAACCAGATGTGCTTGTTGCATGTGTTGGTGGAGGCTCAAATGCTATGGGACTGTTTCATGAGTTTGTTGACGATAAAGATGTTAGGTTGATTGGGGTAGAGGCTGCTGGTTTTGGAGTAGATAGTGGAAAACATGCTGCTACTTTGACAAAGGGAGAGGTTGGAGTACTGCACGGAGCTATGAGCTATCTGCTGCAAGATGAAGATGGGCAGATAGTTGAGCCCCATTCTATCAGTGCCGGGTAATAACTTTATTCTTTTGGATCATGAAAGTGCTTTTTTTGTTAAATGAAGGTTGGAACAAGAAGTCATTTTATAGCCAGATCTTTACATCTACTTGCTTCCATTTTAATTTTCTTTGCTTCTCCTCATGGCTTACTAGATTGGATTACCCCGGAGTTGGGCCAGAGCATAGCTTTTTGAAGGATTTAGGACGAGCAGAGTACTATAGTATTACAGATGAGGAGGCTTTAGAAGGTGACTGTTGACATTTCTACTTTTTCCTGATTCTAAGCTTGCTTTCTTGTTGGGTTTCATTTGAACTCACTCCTTTATATTAATATATGAGGATTAAGATGAAAAAACAAATCACTTGGTTTAGCTATCATTATTGCAGCACCATTTAAGTCTCCACTAATGTTTTCCTGCTGTGCCGATGTTCGTTTGCAGCCTTCAAGAGGTTATCTCGTCTAGAGGGCATTATCCCTGCCCTGGAAACATCTCATGCGCTGGCTTACTTGGAGAAGTTGTGTCCAACTCTACCTAATGGAACTAAGGTGGTGCTCAACTGCAGTGGTAGAGGAGATAAGGATGTGCAGACAGCTATTAAGTACTTGAAGGTTTAATTGAATCCTTTGGATTCATTTTACTTTAGGAAACTAAGTGAAACAAAGTCTGTTGTATGGGCAAATGCCATTCTGATGAACGAAGATTTTGTTTTTTTTTCTTTTTGAAAGTTTGTAGTTGGAACAGCTGGTTCAAAACCCCTGGCGTACCATTTATTTATTTATTAGAAAACACAGCAGCCTGGAATTTTCGCAAAAACTGAATAATTCAGGTTTCTCAATCTATTACATCCCGCCGCTTGGATGTTACCTTACCAGTGGATTCCACTGAAATTCATTGAGAGCACCATGATAATAAATTGTCATGTCACAGATTGGATCTGCAAACAATAAAAAGTCAATAGAATACACAAATCTGGTGTTAAATGAGTCCCGCCATTGAGGTTTCATCTCTACAATGATTATCCGACTCTTTTGTAATCATAGAAAGAGCCAAGATAATTTTTGTTGTTGTGGGAATACAAGTTCAAGGAACTCTTTCTGGTAAACTTGCTCTGCAAATTCAGGAGCCGAAATTTCTCGATAGTTGGCCTGAGACTCCAGGCAATGCCAAAAATGGAACGCTATTGAACACCCCTCAATCCTCATCCTACTGATCCTAGCCAGGCTAAACTAGTGATATAAATCGTCAAATATAATCTGAAAAGAAGAGAAAGAATGATGCACTGACGAGGACGGACAGCGAGAGAGAGAGAGGGGGGTTGCCTTTAGTTACCCCATGATGTCTTTTTGAAATTTTTTATTTGTACTTCTTTTGAACTCTGACTAATCTAGATAAGCAAAGTTTTAATATTGGATTAAATTGCTCATTAGCAAAGGCATTATATAATCAGGGCTCAAATAATACTTATTTTTTCAGTGTTAGTCTGTGTATATATCTTAAATTTTATTTTTGACTTATATTGATTTTTTATGTGGCATATTTCATTTCTTTTTCTGTCAAATAAATATTCCTAGTACATTAATACTAGTTTTTACAAGAAATCACTTTCATATAAGTTGTTATTGATTATTCTTTTATGGTTTTTCATTTTGGTCCTGGTGATAATTTGCTTATCTCCGAAGAGTACTCCAAATTGTTATAAGAAAGTCATAATGCACCTTAGAATGAATGGATTCAATATAATAGTTCTATTAAATATTACTTTTCATGAGAGGGTGATCTTTGGCTAGAAATGCATATTTAGAGTCATATTTCGCCTCATATTTGCAATTGTTATGCATTGATTAGGTCTATATTTTAGTGATTTTGAGGTTATTACGTGTATTTGATTGTGTAGGAATGCATATAGAGGAAATGAGGTATCTATAGCTAAAATGAGAAGAAATGGAGCTTCGAAATTTGAGTAGAATCCCAAGACCTGACAAGAAATAAAGGCGAGGACGTAAACCGAGAGAAGCTTGGGAAGCAGTAACAAAGCCCTGCCTCGCCGTACTGGCATCGCATGGCACGAAGCGGTAAGGGCAAAATTCAGAGAGTTAGAAATTCTACAATCCTTAGAAAAAAGGTCTGTCGCATCGCGTATCGCACGACGCGGTAGACTTAAGTTCTTGACATTTTGACTTCGATTTTATTTTGGATTTTCGCTTTGGGTGGGTCTTTTGGGACGATATAAATAAAAGTCCTAAAACACCCAAAAAAACAAAATCTGAAAAGGAGCAAAAGCAGGCTAGAATTTTGGAGGCTAACACAAGATTTTTTTCTTAACTTCTTCCCTTCTTCTTATAATCTATTCATTCATGAATCATTTTGACATTATTGTTATGAACATGAATGGCTAAGTTACCTCATCTTAGGCGTAATGGAACCATTATAGGATGATGTGTTGAATATTTCATTAATTTAATCGAGTTTGACATTATTATTCCTGATTATTCGATTATGTTATGATTGCTTTCGAATGTAGATCTCACAGTTGAATGTGCTTGATGCGGGGCATACTACCTCAAGGCCTTTCACTAGAAGTCAAACCAAATTGATTCAAGACATTCATCTTCACTTGACTTGGAAGGACATGGAAGAAGGCTCCGAGAGCAGCTTGAAGATCATGAATTGGAGTGCCATGGAGGGAGGATCACCTAGGCTACTTGGAGAGGCATCCGGGACACATTTTGAGGCATTCCAAGGAGCCACAGGAGGAGGCGGACCGCCCCGGCGGACCGCCCCTGTACAGAGGCGGAGCGCCTAGTACTCTGTGAGCCACAACCAGGCGGGGCGCCTAGTACACTAGGTTGGGCGCCTACTTCACTGAAGACAAGGACGGGACACCTCATTTAATTGCTATGTTTTGACTATTATAGCCGTACGTGGCCTTTGTTATTTAGACCCACTTTGGGGGTACTTTAGGGCTTTCATTATATTTAGGTGAAGCCTATGAATACTTCACTAGTCTTCATTGAACCTTAGCTTACCTTGATTATTGATGAATGTTGAATAGAGTTGAACTCTTGAGTTATGAAGAAAACCCTTTTGTTGGCTTGAATTCACTAGCGAATCCTAGTTGATTATCGAACCGACACCCGATCATTCTACTTGCGGGTCCCGAGTGTGGCTCGAGGGTGGTTGCTTAGCGTAGGCTCTTCTTGACACCGATACAAAGGTTTCACGGAACAAGTTCTCTGTGGATACTTTGTAGGGAGTTCGAGACGCGTCTCGTTCCCTTTATCGTTCTTTTTGTCTTCTGATTTCGATCCTTATCATCTTGGTATCAGAGCAAGGCTCGGATTTTATTTCTACAAACCCCCGACCCTTGATTCTTCGTGCCTAGGTTGGTTTCTATCCTAGTTTTCTTGTTGTTGTTATTGAAAAGAAGAAAAACACAAAAAAATAGAAAAAGTTGAAAAAAATACCAAAAAATTTGATCATGTGTTCTTGGATTTGATGACCTGCTGTTAGATTGATATTGGGGTTTGTTCCTTATTGGAAACCCATCATTTTGGTACCTAGAAATCTTGATTTGAAGTTGTATTCCAAGATTTGAAAATTTGAAACTCTTGAAAAATTTGAAAATTTTGAAACCCTAGCTATGAACGTGATGAACATGGTGGATTGTTTGTTTTTGATTGGGGTTTGATAAAAGTTATTGGGGTTTGATCCTTGTAGTTGAAAGCACATTTGGGTACCTTTGGATTGCTAAAACAACGTGAGATTTATTGGATTTTTGGGTGCTAAACCAAGAAAACACGAGTTTGAACTGTGCTGAAGAACACAGTAGGCGAACCGCCCGAATAGTAGGCGGACCTCCCACCAATCTCTCTGATTCTCAGTAGGCGGACCGCCCCTGTGTCTAGGCGGACCGCCCACTCTGGAACAGGTGGGGCGCCTGTTTTGCTGAAAGTTGTGTTCGGGTAGTTTTTCGTAGGATCTCTTGTTTCTTTGATTGCATTGCATCTAGCTACTACTTATTTGAGTAACTTTCCTACTTGATTGGTGCTAGCCCTTTGAAGCTTTTAGGAAACTCAAGCCTAGGTAGGAGAGCAGAATTCGAAGAAGATTCGTAGTATCATTTGACTCAAGTCCTCACTTAAAGAGCTTATCGTCCAATAGAGTCACATCAACTCCACTCACCCCGGAGTGCATTTGGCTTGTGAATTGATTGATTGAGTTGAGGTTTGTTGATCAACTTAGTGAAGCTTTTAGTCTTCAAGCTTGAGTGAAATATCCACCACCACTAAACGAGTGAACCGAGTGAAACACTAGTGAGAGTGTGAGTGAGGTTATTTCACTAACGTTTGCTCATTTTGTAGGTACGATGGCCAATGAAGGAAATGATTTCACAAAGAATTCCTTGGCTACTATCCTTGACAAATTGGATAGTATGAACCTAAGGATTGAAAGCTTGAGAAGGTGACATCAAGTGCCTTAGTTGAGCAAGGGACCTCAAGTGTCCAAGCAGAGAAGGGGACCCCGAGTGTCCAAGTTGAGAAAGGGGCCCCGAGTGCCCAAGTTGAAGCCGTTGAAGGTACAAGTAGTTCCACCTTTACCCTAGAACAAGTTTTTGAGTTGCTTAGGCAACAACAACGGGTAAGGGAAGATCGTGATCGAAATGAACAAGTGTTGGGCAATACCTAACGAGTGAGCATTCCTCACATAATGGGCAATCCCCAAAGAAACATTCCACTTCCCGGACCTATTCGAAATGTTCAACCTCTTGGGCAAGTTGATGAAGCCCAAGAAGGGGAGGAGGAAGAGTATGGTGGTAGTGATTTTGGAGCTCCTAATCCAAATGGGAGAGCCATGAATTGGGTTCATAATGTGGATAGGGGTAGAGGCCGAGGTCGAGGGCCACCTATGGGGTATGTTGGAGGGAATGCTAGGAGGGATTATGGTGGTTATGGAGACAACTTTGGAGGCCAACCGGAGCCTTACCAAGGGGTCGAGATAACAAAAATCTTAATAGTGTGAAGCTCACTATTCCTTCTTTCAAAGGAAGTAGTGACCCGGTGGAGTACATTGATTGGAAGTTGTCCATGGAGTGAATATTTGACACCAATGATATGCCCGAGGAGAAGAAGGCCAAGTATGCAATATCTTCCTTTGAGTCCTTTGCTTCTACTTGGTGGGAGTTGATCAAGAGGAATAGAAGGAGGACGGGTATGGCTATCAATGTGACTTGGGGTGAATTGATCCGTGTGATGGACGAGAAGTACTTGACTAACCAATATCGTGTGGACCAATACAAACGTCTCTATGAGTTGAAGCAAGGATACAAGACAGTTGGGGAGTACTTCAATAAATTTGAGTAAATCCGGATGACCCTAGACTTGGATGAGGAAGAGAATGAGCCGGCCTTGAGTCGATTTCGAAGTGGTTTGAACCGAGACATAGTTTCACAATTGAAGTTCCACAAATATGAAGACCACTATGAGCTATGCAAAGATGCGGTTGAAGCCGAGAAATGGCTCAAAGAGGAGAAGTCCATTCGCTACAAGAGTAGCACTACTACTCCCATGAGCAAGCCAAAGGAGTGGAAGACTCTTACTCCAAATGCAAGGTTCTCAAATGCAAGTGGTGCAAATGCTAGCAAGGATGTGAAGAAGCCTTATGAGAAGTCTACACCACATGTATGAGGTAACTCTAAAACTCACTTGAGCAATCCTACTTCTACTTCTACTCAATGCTATAAATGTAAAGGTTATGGACATATTGGCAAAGATTGCCCTACCCGAAAAACTATGGTTGTGGTGGGTGAATCGGTGTATGAACAAGATAGTGAACCCGAGGATGGGGGAGTAGAGGGTGATGAGCAGGTTGATGTGGAGGAGGATGCAATTGAGGATGATGATCCTCATGCCTTCCTTGTTGTGAGGAGGAGTTTAGGTGCCATGTTTGTGGAGGATAGTGAGACTTTGCAAAGAGAAAACCTCTTCCATGCTAGATGCCGAGTCATGGTATTGTGTGTTCCATGATTATTGACTTGGGGAGTTGTGCCAATGTTATTAGCCAAACACTAGTTTCCCAATTGAAGATACTTACCTTGAAACACCCAAATCCTTATCGTTTGCAATGGCTTAGTGAGTGTGGTGAATTGAAGGTGGTTAAGCAAGTCATGATTAAGTTCAAGATAGGGAACTATGTGGATGAACGCATGTTTGAGGTTGTGCCTATGCAAGCATGCCACCTTTTATTTGGAAGGCCATGGCAATTTGATAGACATGTGATTCATGATGGCCGTGACAACACCTACACGGTCAAGCACGAGGGAAAAAAGTTTGTGCTTAAACTCTTAACACCCAAGCAAGTAAGTGATGATTACAAGCGTATGAGGGAGTTAAGAGAGGCGGCAAAGGCTAAGTCGGTTGTTGAGACTAGCCCTTTGGCCGAGAGCTTGGTGGTAACTCCACCATCTTCTACCGGTAGCATATGTGCCATGATGCAACCGGGCGAGCTTTTGAAAGGAAATGATGGCAACAAACTACTCCTTTGCCTAGTGCACAAAGGTATGATTCCTACTTCCGAATTTGATTATTCTTCTAACCCTTTGCCTAGTGCTTTTGAAAATATTTTGAAGGATTTTGGGGACATGTTCCCGGATGAGATGCCGGATGGTTTACCCCCTTTGAGGGGTATTGAACATCAAATTGACTTTGTCCCGGGATCCCAAATCCCAAACAAGCCGGCATATAGAAGCAATCCCGAGGACACAAGGGAGTTGCAAAAACAAGTAGATGAATTGCTTACCAAAGGCTTGGTGAGGGAGAGCTTGAGTCCTTGTGCCGTGCCCGTGATCCTTGTTCCAAAGAAGGATGGCACTTGGAGGATGTGTGTGGATTTTCGTGCGGTCAACAAGATCACGGTAAAGTATCGACATCCCATACCTCGTTTAGATGACATGCTCGATGAGCTTAGTGGTTCTAGTATCTTTTCGAAGATAGACCTTAGGTCCGGTTACCATCAAATCTGGATGAAACCCGGGACGAATGGAAAACCGCATTCAAGTCCAAGTTTGGTCTATATGAATGGTTGGTGATGCCCTTTGGCCTCTCCAACGCACCTAGTACTTTCATGAGACTAATGAACCATGTGCTAAAATCATTCATCAAAAAGTTTATGGTCGTCTACTTTGATGATATATTGATCTATAGCAAATCAATAGACGACCATGTTGATCACCTAAGGAAAGTTCTTGAAGTGTTGAGAGCCGAAAAGCTCTATGCTAATTTTAAAAAGTGTGCCTTTGGTGTTGTGAAGGTAGTCTTCCTTGGGTTTGTTGTGAGTGCCCAAGGAGTGGAGGTGGATGAGTCTAAGGTAGAAGCCATTTGTGATTAGCCTACTCCCACTACCGTGACTCAAGTGAGGAGCTTTCATGGTCTTGCTAGTTTTTATAGATGATTTGTGAAAGACTTTAGCTCCATTGCCGCTCCACTCACCGAATTAGTGAAAAAGGACAAACCTTTTGTTTGGGGAGAGCCTCAAGAGAAGGCCTTCCAAGAATTGAAAACTAGGTTGAGTACCCCCCCTCTATTGCAATTGCCCGACTTCGGAAAGGCATTTGAGGTTGAATGTGATGCCTCGGGGGTGGGAATTGGTGGTGTTTTAATGCAAGATGGAAAATCCATAGCCTACTTTAGTGAGAAATTGAAGGTGCCTCCTTGATTTACTCTACGTATGACAAGGAGATATATGCCCTAGTGAGAGCTCTTGCTCATTGGCAACATTATCTTTGGCCTAGAGAATTTATGATTAAGAGTGATCATGAGTCACTCAAACATCTTAGGGGCCAAGAGAAGTTGAACAAGCGTCATGCCAAGTGAGTAGAGTTCATTGAGTCTTTGTTATAATCTATGCACCTCCTAAGGACACTAGAAGGGGGGTTGAATAGTGTCCACCGATTTTCGTTTCAAGAAATCGACTCTCCTGAGTCAAGAACCCTGTTCTTGCCTCTACAGTTTTGCTAATTGAACACCACAACACACGCCAATCACAAACACAAGGAACACAAGGATTTTTACGTGGAAAACTCCTTGCTCAAGGGAGAAAAACCACGACCCACACTCTGGGATTTTAGAACTCAATCCACTAACACAAAGAGCACGTTTCTGATTACAACTCTGTAACCAAGGGGCTACACTCTAGACCCTAATAACTAAACAAAGCTAAACTCTACCTTTACAAAGTAATCTCTCAAAAGTTCACCTAATACACTGCTTCTAAGATAAGCTAATAGGTTAACCACTGATCGCTAAAAAATAAGACAACTTACAAAGCAAAGAACCTAGACAGAATATCTAGACTCAATCAACTCAAGTCCACCAGTTGTCTTCTTCAGTTATCTCACGCTTGAAAGTTGCTTGATCGCCTTTGTATGCTCTCAACTCTCTGTTTGTGAATAACTAATTTCGACTGTATCAACTACTTGTATTTATATGGGCTTCGCAACCCTAGTTGAATCTCACAAAGAATCCTTGTAATTATGGTAAAACAGGATTCTTTGTAATTCTTTTCTTTATTGAAGTCCTCCTATTCGTACTTCGAAGACACAGCCTGGGCACCGCCTCTTTTAGTCTGACTAGGATGCATATTCATTCACACACCACTACTCCTAGTTCCGCAGGGATTTGCAACCCTTGGATCTTTTCAATCAGTCGTGCCCTTCTATTCAAGGACTAGGTTCTTCTCCAAAACCACTGAGTCCTTCTCGTTTGTCATTCTTCAAAACCAACGCTCAACAAATTCCCCCTTTTTGATGATGACAAACAAATGTTGCCAAAGAACCTGAATAGACAAAATTTTCCAAAAACACAAAAACAAAAATAACAAGTTTGAAAAACTTAAAACAGATGAGTTAGGTCACAACACCCCACATTTCCTTCTTCCCCCTTTTGGCATCATTGAAAAGATTCAAATACTTGCATGAACCAGTTACTACTATCCAGTCTAGAGCACAAGGCAACAAATCAGCTGAAATATAAACACACAGAGGTGAGGCTAAGGGCCCAACAAGAACCAAGTACCATAGAGTAAACCAAATGTAAACAAGAGAAATTTAAAATCATCATCCAGGGTGTGACAACAGCACAACCCTATCAAGAAGTACACAACTGAAAATAGATTGTCTTAAACAACATTACATGTGCAGGGAGAATAGAAAAAGATAACAGCAATTAGGAGAAAGGACAGGAAGGTAGGACAGGAGAACTCAGGGCTGTAGGTTGAAGTTTTTGATAAGTGCCTCAAGGTGCTTCGTATTTTTTGCCCTCTCCATCACCAGCTCGGCCTCATACTTGTGGCAATCTATCTTCAAACGATCAATTTCTAGATCCTTCAACTTTAGCTGTCTGTGAAGCTCAGCATTTTCTGTATTCACTTTAAGAACATGGCTCTCCAGTTCCTTCACAACTGTAATGGCCTCCTCAGGTCCATAATCCTCACTCTCCTCAGCTAGCTCTTGCTTAACCTGCATGGGCTTCTTGGAAGCTCTCCTTTCTTTGAAGAAGTCACAGCTCTTAAGCACATTGTACCCAAACATCTGATGAATTGTTGGCATCTTCCTTGCTTCCAGAGGAACCCCAAAATGCTCTAGAACCTGCTGAAGAACGTAGGAATGCACTAATGAATGTGGCTTTTGGTCAGTGTCTGCAATCCTCTTGATACGTCTGATTATCAGCCCAGGCAAGTTGATTCTTACCCCTCGATCCAGCAAGTCCATATAGGTTAAGTCTAGAGCACTACCTTCACTGTTTCTTTCTCCTCTAGGCAGAAGGAACCTATGCACAAATTCAAACCGCAACTGGTGTGCTGGTTCCATCTCCTTTTTGTCTACTTTCCTTTCTTTTCTGAGCTTGGGTTTCCTTGAGAATTTCTTGACCACACTCAGAGGAGTTACTCCATCTGTCCTCTTGGGCCACTTCAGCTTAATATACCTGCAATAACCTTCAGCAGGCACATCAAGGATCACCCCTAGCTCATTTCTCCCAAACTCTATTTCCACTCCCTTCACAGTAGTGAACACTCTCCTAGCTGCCACCCTGCAATTTGTATAAAATTCCCTGATCTCATCAGCAAATAACATTCTGTCTTTGTTTCCAAACAAGCTCAGCCACCCTTGGTCACCAATCAACCTTAGCAGCAGTTTCATATGATGCTCCTTCTCATCATGCAGAATGTTACCAGGCAGCACCTGATGCTTGGCAAAGAAAGCCACTCGATCAACCTCTTCTTCAGATCCTCTTCTTCTTTTCTTGTTCTCTGCTTCACTGTCAGTCTCAGAGTCACTTGGCTCCACATAGCTCCCAGCCGCGTCACTCTCTTCCTTTGCCTCACCAGCTTTCTTCTCTTCTTCCTGTTTTTTCTTCTCTTCTCTATCTCTTACATTTGTGATTGTTCTTTCAAGCTTTCCAACAGTTTCCAGCTGTTGTTTCAGAGCTGATCTAGTTCCAACTCTCCTAGCCACCGGCTCTGCAACAGCCTTGCCATCACTCTCTTCACTTGATTCATCAACTAGTCTGCTTTTTGATATTGGCATTCCCCCTTTCACCAATCTTCTCCTCTTATCAGGCTCCACTCTGTTTTCACTTACAAATACTACTTCTTCTTCCTCTTCCTCACATAACAGCCTCTCATCCTCCTCACCAAACCTTCTTTTCACACCTTTTCTCTTTGTTCCTTCAGCCTTCTCTGTAACTTCCTCACTTTCAATTCTTTCTTCTCCAACTTCCTCATTCTTTTCTTCCTCAGAGTCTGTCCACTTGAGTTCTGCGTCATCAGCCTCTGTAGGATCTGGGCAAGAACCAGGTTCTTTGCTCAAATACTATGAGGCCTCAGCAGATCTAGGTCCTCCATCAACAGGACTCTCAAGTACAGACCCCCCTTGACTCTTCTCAGCAACCACAACACTAGAACTGGGTTCATCAACATATTCTTTAAAGGACTCAGCAGAATCATCTTTCCTCAGTTTTTCTACCACTTTTCCCACTACATCAATCTCCAATATAGTCGTAGCTTCTACAGGCACATGCATACTAAACTTAGGTTCTTCTTGAACATCTTCTTGCCTCTTTTCAACTACATTCCCCCTATTAATTTTATCACAAGGCTCTACCACTCCTACTATTTCATCTAGTCCTTTTACTAAGGTTTCAGTACCCTCTTTACCAGGACTTTTTACCCCTTCTAAATCGACAGGAGTAGATAGGGTAGGGTCAAGAATTACCTCCACAGATGTTTTAGAGGAGACTTGCCCTGTAGGCGTAGTCGACAAAGATCTGGCCATCATCTTCTTGACCAACTTCCTTTCTCCCTTTTTGAGAAACTTTGTTCTAGCCACAGCAAACCTTTCTGCAAGGGTGGATGATGGGGGTTTCGGTGTAGATTTATTTGATGTATGAGGTTTGGAGGTTTTGGTAGGTGATGTTGATGAAGATTGCACTTGAGACATGGCGAAATTGGTTAGGGTTTTGAATTAGGATGGCAAAGTTTCTTTGTTCGCTTTTTGAGAGACAGAAAGTGGGTTGAGCGGTGAGAGTTTGTTGAGTGTGTGTGTTCTGTGTTTGATCAAAAAGGAGGGGAAAGGGTTTTGGTGATGAGACGGTTTCTGGGGAAGCCAAAGTAATGATGACATAAAAGGTAAAGAGCAGCTTTTTGAACTTTTTGAAAACCGGGAAAGAGTTATAGATTTGACTGTTATGGACTTACTCAAATAAAACCTTTCAAGTAGTGGGGTCCAGACAAGTCTAATAGAATTCTAACCCAAAAAGGAATGTGTTCCTATAATTTAAGACAGTTATAAGAACATGGAAAGTCTCCCTTGACACACGTGTAATTAACAATTTGATTTCAGTTATGACTCCTATCATGCAAGGTAGTGTGACTGTACCTGGACATGATTCCTCATGCTTCAGTTGGTTCTTTCTCAGTACATAGTAGGTTCTTCATGGGATCGCATTATCCTTACCTGGTGCTTATAAGCTGAACAAGTATACTTAATAAAGTACAATGTTAGACTGAACAATAATAACAAATGTCACACACAAATTATTGAATACTTAACTATCCAATCATCGAGGGACAAACTGCTGGGTCATCCGTGTATTTTGGTCATTCCTAACTCCAACCTGTTCTTGTCAAACTGCACTTTGTTCAGTGCTTTGGTAAATATATCAGCAATTTGATCTTCAGTCCTGCAAGAATTCATAGTAATCAAACCCTTTTCTACATTATCTCTAAGAAAATGATGTCTAATATCAATATGCTTTGTTCTTTTGTGTTGGACTGGGTTCTTGGCAATATTCACTGCACTTGTATTATCACAGAAAATTGGCACTGCTCCACACTTGATTCCAAAGTCCTCCAACTGCTGTTTGATCCATAGCAATTGTGAGCAGCATGATGCAGCTGCTACATACTCAGCTTCTGCAGTAGACAAGGCTACTGAGTTTTGCTTCTTTGTAGCCCAAGAGACCAAGCAAGGACCAAGAAAGTGTGCCATTCCTGAAGTGCTTTTCCTATCCACCAAATGACCTGCATAATCTGCATCAGCAAAACCAATTAGTTCAAAAGTACCTCCCATTGGGTACCAAAGATAAAGATCCTGAGTTCCTTTCAGGTATCTCAGGATCCTCTTCACAGCTGTCAAATGTGACTCCTTGGGCTTGGACTGAAATCTTGCACACAGTCCCACACTGTATACTATATCAGGTCGACTAGCTATGAGATAGAGAAGTGAACCTATGATTCCTCTATATTTTGTCTCATTAGTCGAAGGACCTAGTTCATCCATATCCAGCTTGGTTCCAGGAGCAATGGGCGTAGTCATTTCTTTTGCTCCTTCCATGTCAAATTTCTTCAGAAGTTCCTTGACATATTTTTGCTGATGAATCATAGTCCCTTCAGGCATCTGCTTTATCTGCAGTCCTAGGAAGAAATTTAGTTCACCCATCATGCTCATTTCAAATTCACTTCCCATCAGATCAGCAAACCCCTTGCATAGCTCCTCATCAGTGGCTCCAAAAATGATATCATCAACATATACTTGAACCACCAATAGATCCTTACCTTTCTTCTTCAGGAATAATGTGTTGTCAGTTTTTCCTCTTGAAAAACCATTCGTCAGTAAGAATCCTAAGTGTCTTTCATACTAGGCTCTAGGAGCTTGCTTTAATCCATAGAGTGCCTTGTCCAGTTTGTAAACATGATCAGGAAATTCATGGTTCACAAAGCCTGGTGGCTGTATTACATAGACCTCTTCATTTAAGTAGCCATTCAGAAAGGCACTCTTCACATCCATCTGATATAGTGTGAACTCCATGTATGTAGCAAAAGCAATCAACATTATAATAGCCTCCATTCTTGCCACTGGTGCAAAAGTTTCATCATAGTCGATTCCTTCTTCCTGACTGTATCCTTGAACTACTAGCCTTGCCTTGTTCCTTGTCACTATACCATGCTCGTCTAGTTTGTTTCTGAACACCCATTTTGTTCCAATTATTGATCTGTCCTTCGGCTTAGGAACCAGGTGCCACACTTTGCTTCTCTCAAACTGATGAAGTTCATCCTGCATGGCTAGAATCCAATCTTGATCTTCTAGAGCTTCTTTTACATTCTTTGGTTCCAGAGATGAGAGGAATGCAAAGAATGCACAGAAGTTCTTCAAGGCTGACCTTGTCATGATTCCAGTGTCCAGTTCTGATAAGACATTCTCTAAGGGGTGAGAACTTTGGTGTTTCCATGGCCTGAGTTGAATATGACGAGAAGAGCCTTCAGCATCATCTTGGGTAGGTTTTTCCTGGCTTGCTGGATCATCGACTTCATCTGATGTTCCCCCTGTCATATTGACTCCTTGTTCTCGTGAGGTTGAATTCTTATCTGATGTCTCTTTGTCTGCTGAGTCTTCAAGTTCAACTACACCATCTTCTCGACTGAGGCCAATCACTTGATCATCTACCTCAGTTTCCCCTAATGCCTTATCGGATTGATCAAATACCACATGCATACTTTCCTCCACTGTTTGTGTTCTTTTGTTAAACACTTTGTATGCTTTGCTTTGAGTGGAGTAACCAAGAAATATTGCCTTATCACTTCTAGCATCAAACTTCCCCAATGGTTCCTTTCCGTTGTTGTGGACAAAGCATTTACAACCAAAGGGTTTCAAATGTGCAATATTCAGTTTTCTTCCTCTGAGTAGCTCATATGGGGTCTTGTCAAGAATAGCTCTGATGGAACATCTGTTTAGCAAGTAGCATGCAGTGTTTATTGCTTCAGCCCAAAAGTTTCTTGCAAGCCCACTTGACAACAGCATAGTCCTTGCCATATCCTCCAGGGACCTGTTCTTCCTTTCAACCACTCCATTTTGCTGTGGAGTTCTTGGTGCAGAGAAATTATGATCAATGCTGTACTTTGCACAATACTCAGAGAATTTTGAGTTTTCAAACTCCGTTCCATGATCAGATCTAATACTGATGAGTTCCAAACTTAACCTTTTCTGCACAACACCAGCCCAATCTTTGAAGCTGTCAAAGGCTTCATCTTTAGACCCCAAGAACAAGGTCCATGTGTACCTAGAGTAGTCATCAACAATTACGAACACAAACCTCTTTCCTCCTCTGCTCCTGACTGTCATAGGTCCACACAGATCCATATGCAAAAATTCCAGTGGTTTTGATGTACTTACCACTTTCTTTGACTTGAAGAATGATTTCACATGCTTCCTCCTTACACAAGCATCACACATTTTTATGTTTTCAAATCTCTTGCTTGGCAATCCAAGAACCAGCTCCTTAGATACAAGCTTATTCAGTTGTGAGAGACTTGCATGACCCATTCTTTTGTGCCATAGCTGAGAGTCACTTTCTTGCACGTTCAAGTATGTTAAGTTGTTTTCAGGCAGTGACATCAGTGATGCTTTGTATACATTGTTCACCCTTTTTCCTTCCATAACAATTTCTCCACTCTGTAGATTCTTCACAATGCATCCTACAGAACAGAAACTCACTTCATTTCCCCTATCACACAGTTGAGAGATGCTCAGCAGGTTGTGTCTGAGACCATCGGCACAATATACGTTTTCAATTGCGTGATCTAGAGTTCTCCCAATTTTTCCAATTCATACGATTTGACCACTTTTACCTCCTCCGAAGGCCACACTGCCTCCTTGAAATGCTGCGAGTGAGAGAAAGTTTCTTCTATCTCCTTTCATGTGCCTCGAACAACCGCTATCAAGAATCCAACTTGGGTTGTTCTCCCTCACTCCAGCCTGCAAAACACATTAAGGGTCAACTTTAGGAACCCAGACAAGCTTGGGTCCCTTTTTATGAGAGAATGGATAAATCAAATCCTGTCTAGCCCATTTAGGTGGAACACTTCTTTTATTCTTGGTCTTTGCCTTGCTAGGATTCATGCACCATTGTTTGTAGTGTCCGGTTTCACCACAAAAGGTACACAACATGTTGCAAGGCAATCCCACATACTTGCTCTTAGGATTATATGGAGGCAACGGTTTCTTGAATCCTAGCCCTTGTTTTCCCTTGTTTTGATTTTCAAGAACCCAGTTCATTGCCTCAGATGATTTATTCCATTTTGTTAATCTGACAAGCTCAAATTCAGATTTTTCAACCTTTTGATTTAAAATCCTGTTCAGTTTCCTGATACAGAATCTCATTAGCTCTTCTAAGTTCATTTTCAAGAAAGGAATGAACTTCACTTATTACTTGCTTACCATTTATACTCTCTCTTAACTGATTAAGTTCCAATTCTAGTTCAGTGATCTTAGAGTTTGACACAAGAGTCTGTCCTTTTAAGATAACATTGATTTCTTCCAGTTCAATGTTTTGTTCTTGAAGACTCCTGTGCTTGGTTCTGAGATCACTTAACTTTTCAGTTAATTTATCTTTTTCAATTTTATCTTTTTCATATCCCTCAATCAGAGTGGCTGTGATTATAATCAAATTTTCAGTAGAGTATGTGTGTAGATTTTCCTTAAGATCAGATAGAAATACCTTTGCTGAATGTGCAGCTTCAGCTCCATCAGTAGCCATAAGGGTAGAGTCCTTCTTTTGGTCGTCACCTGTGTACAACTCCTTCAGCTTTTCCCACACTTCCTTAGCAGACTTGTATTCAAGTATCCTTGCCAACACATCATTTGTCAGCCCTCTTCTCAGGTACAATTCTGCTTTGGAATTTACCTGTAGCCAGTCTAGATCTTGGGGATCTAGTTCTTCTACCTTCTTTGGCACCAGAACTCCATTGGCTGCTCTCTTCACAGGAACGTGAGGTCCTCTCTTCACAATCAACCAAAGACTGTAATCTGTTGCTTGCAGGAAGTTCTTCATCTGTTTCCTCCAGCACATGTAGTTAGTCCCGTTGAACACAGGTGGCTTTGAAGGATCTCTTCCTCCTCTTAACTCCCGAGGGTCTTCTTCATCAGAACTGATGTCTGTCAATCCCATCAGTGCTAGTGGTGATTTATCTCCAGATTCCTTTTCATGATCAGATTCACTGTCAGTTGGTCCCCATGTAGCATAGAAAGCTTCCTTTCTTTTCCTTCTTTCTGCTCTAAAGTTTAGAGGTCATCTTGTCTTCTTCTTATCTTTTTCATTCTCCTTTGACGTCTCCTTTTCCTTTTCCTTAGATGCTCTATTTTTCATCCATTCTGCTTCCCACCTAGGACAATCCATAACAGCATGATCCTTCTTGAAGCACTTAAAGCATCCTGAGTAGTCAGGACTGTCAACTATGTTCTTCCTTCCAGAGTTTTCCTTGCCATTTCTTTTAAAGCCTTTGAACCTTCCCAAGTTAAGCTTCTGTGTCAAGGCACTAACCATTGCTGATTCAACTGATTGCAGATCAACATAGTCATCAGCTTTATATGTTGCTTCGAGTGCAAGGGTCTTGTCCTTCTTGAGAGCTGGTTTAGTTTTTGAATCTTTCATCATCTCATGAGTTTTCAAACTGCCAACCAGTTCTTCAAGTTTAATGGATCTTAGAGGTTTAGACTCAATGATAGCAGTCATCTTGGGTTCCCAAGCCTCAGGTAGCACATTTAGAATCTTATCCACCATCTTCACTTCAGGCAACTCCATATCCAGGGATCTCATCTCATTAGTAATAATGGTCAACCTGGTCATCATATCCTGGATTGATTCCTTCTTTCCCATAGAGAACATCTCAAATTATCTCTTCAGCATTCTTCTCTTTGAGTCCATCACTTCAGTGGTTCCTTCATGCGCAACCTGCAGGTCATCTCAGATTTCCTTGGCAGTCTTATAAGATGATATTCTGTTAAACTCCTCAGGACCAAGACCACAAATTACCAGATGCTTGGCTTTGTGATTCTTTTCAATCATCTTATAGTTTGCCTCATTGAACTCCTCTTTCAACTTAGGTTCTTGTTTGGCAGCAGCTCCTTCACCAACTGTTTTAGTGGGGATCATGTTCCTTTCAGATGATATCAGCCATAATTGATAGTCTTCAGCACATATGTAATTTTCCATCATGTTCTTCCACCAAGCATAGTACTGCCCATTAAACTGTGGGGGCTTCTGAACTGACTGTCCTTCAGTAATGGTAGGTGGTGCACTCATGATTCTGATCCTTATCAAGGTATTAACCTAGCACGAGAAGACCTGCTCTGATACCACTTGTTATAATCTATGCACCTCCTAAGGACACTAGAAGGGGGGTTGAATAGTGTCCACCGATTTTCGTTTCAAGAAATCGACTCTCCTGAGTCAAGAACCCTGTTCTTGCCTCTACAGTTTTGCTAATTGAATACCACAACACACGCCAATCACAAACAGAAGGAACACAAGGATTTTTGCGTGGAAAACTCCTTGCTCAAGGGAGAAAAACCACGACCCACACTCTGGGACGATTTTAGAACTCAATCCAGTAACACAAAGAGCACGTTTCTGATTACAAGACTCTGTAACCAAGGGGCTACACTCTAGACCCTAATCACTAAACAAAGCTAAACTCTAGCTTTACAATGTAATCTCTCAAAAGTTCACCTAATACACTGCTTCTAAGATAAGCTAATAGGTTAACCACTGATCGCTCAAAAATAAGACAACTTACAAAGCAAAGAACCTAGACAGAATATCTAGACTCAATCAACTCAAGTCCACCAGTTGTCTTCTTCACTTATCTCACGCTTGAAAGTTACTTGATCGCCTTTGTATGCTCTCAACTCTCTGTTTGTGAATAACTAATTTCGACTGTATCAACTACTTGTATTTATATGGGCTTTGCAACCCTAGTTGAGTCTCACAAGGAATCCTTGTAATTATGGTAAAACATGATTCTTTGTAATTCTTTTCCTTATTGAAGTCCAACTCCTATTCATACTTCGAAGACACAGCCTGGGCACCGCCTCTTTTAATCTGACTAGGATGCATATTCATTCACGCACTACTACTCCTAGTTCCGCAGGGATTTGCAACCCTCCGATCTATTCGATCAGTCCTGCCCTTCTATTCAAGGACTAGGTTCTTCTCCAAAACCACTGAGTCCTTCTCGTTTGTCATTCTTCAAAACCAACGCTCAACAGTCTTTTCCCTATGTCATTCAATACATGAAAGGGAAAGACAATGTTGTGGCGGATGCACTTTCTAGAAAGTTTTCTCTAGCCACCACTCTTGCCTCCAAGCTCATGGGTTTTGAGAGCATTAAGTTGATGTATGCTCAAGACCCTAAGCTAAAGAGCATTCATGAAGCTTTTAAGAAGGGAGAAAGAGTTGAGAAATACCAATGGGTTGATGGCTATATCTTTAAAAATGGTAGAGTTTGTGTTCTCGAGTCCTCTTGGAGGGAATTGCTTATTCGTGAAGCTCATTGTGGGGGCTTGATGGGACACTTTGGGAGAAACAAGACCTTGGCCATTCTCATGGAACAATTCCATTGGCCAAAGATGGGGGTGCAAGTTGAAAAGCTTTGCAAAAATTGCCTTGAGTGCAAGCATGCTAAATCTAAAGCTGACCCCCATGGTTTGTATACTCCTCTCCCCGTACCTACTAGCCCGTGGATAGATATTTCTATGGATTTCGTTATGGGATTGCCACGGTCTGGGGGGGGACATGATAGAATTTGTGTTGTCGTGGATAGGTTTTCCAATATGGCTCACTTCATTCAATGTAAAAAGTGTGATGATGCACAACATGTTGCTTCTTTGTTCATTGATAATGTGTTAAAGTTGCATGGTGTGCCTCAAACAGTTATGAGTGATAGGGACACCAAGTTCCTTAGCCATTTTTAGAGGAGCTTGTAGGGTGCTCTTGGCACCAAACTATTGTTCTCAATGTCCCACCACCCTCAAATGGATGGGGAAACTGAGGTGGTGAACCGAACTTTGAGTGCTCTTCTTAGAGCTATGACCCGAGGTAAGACCGGGACTTGGGTTGATAAGTTGCCTCTTATGGAGTTTGCCTATAATCGTACCTTGCATAGTTTGATTGGTATGACTCCATTTGAGTGTGTGTATGGCTTTAATCCTTTGATTCCACCTGATCTAACCCCATTGCCAAAACATTTTATTGTGAGTTGTGAAGGTAAAAGCCGGGCAAAAGCTATGGTTGAGCTTCATGCTAAAGCAAAGAAGAACTTGGAGGAAGCTTATGCCAAGGTTGCTTCCAAGAAGAACAAGGGAAGGAAGAAGCTAGAGCTCAAGAAGGGAGATTGGGTGTGGGTGCACTTCCGCAAAGAAAGGTTTCCAAACCTTAGGAAAGGGAAGTTGGCACCCCGTGGAGATGGACCGTTTCAAGTGATTTCCAAGATCAACAACAACGCTTATATGATTGATCTACCGGGTAAGTATAATGTCTCAAATACTTTTAATGTGACTGACTTGACCCCTTTTGATGTAGGGGATGGTGACACCGGAGAGGAGGAGGCCATGGTTTCGAGGACGAAACCTTCCCAAGAAGGGGAGGATGATGCGGGGCATACTACCTTAAGGCCTTTCACTAGAAGTCAAGCCAAATTGATTCAAGATATTCATCTTCACTTGACTTGGAAGGACATGGAAGAAGGCTCCGAGAGCGGCTTGGAGATCATGAATTGGAGTGCCATGGAGGGAGGATCGCCTAGGCTACTTGGAGAGGCATCCGGGACACATTTTGAGACATTCCAAGGAGCCACAGGAGGAGGCGGACCGCCCACTTTACTAGGCGGACCGCCCCCTCAACTCTCTGAAGATTAAGGGGCGGACCGCCCCTGTAAAGAGGCAGAGCGTGTTGGAGGATAAGTTTTGAAGATGACAAAGGACCTGGTGCTAAGTGGACCTCGAAAAGGTTCACAGTCGAAGTAAGAAGACCAGCTGTTCAACGAGATAATCAAGTTAGAGTTGAAGAAGGAAAGAAGAGAATAGCTGGAGTCAAAATTCCAATCCTACCGGAAAAGAAGAAGCAAGAAGCGGTGCTGAAAAGGACGCGGTTCCTAGACCAAAAAGGATTGGAAACTTAAGGCAAATTAACTTAGGTTTTAAATAAGGAAATATGGGTAGCCTTGTTTAAAACTGATTTCAAAGAGGAAAAGGATTCCTAAACTTAGTTGGATCCGGCTAAGTCTAGTTCCTATAAATACAAGTTAATTTGGCCAGAATAAAAATGCACAAAAGACATCTCAACAGGGCATATCAAGTACAATCAGATCGTGAGAAGCTTTGTGTGCAAGAACAAAGGCTGAGCAGCAGAACCTTACGAAGGAGCAGTTTCATAGTTAAGTCTGTTGTTTTAGTTTCTTTGTTATAGGCTATTGAGTTGTAATCTATCAGCTTGTTTAGAAGCATATAGTAGAGATTACTCTTTGAGGTTAAGTAGAGGTAACCTTACCAACTAACGTGTGGCTGTGAAGGTTCTAGGTACTAGGGGGTTCTAGTTCCTTGATTACATTCTAAAACTTGCTCGGGTTTCCTTTAGTGGAAGAGTTAAATCCCAAGAGTTTGGATCGTGGTTTTTTATCCCTTGAGCAAGAATTTTTCCACATAGAAATCTTTGTGTTCTTTATGTTTCCGCAGTTTGTTTAGTTTTAGCGATAGGTGAAACTTGCAAGGAACCTGGTTCTTTGTAGGTTGAACGATCAAGTTTAAAGGCAAATTTTAGGATTAGAAAATCGGGTAAGGACACTATTCACCCCCCCCCCCTCTAGTGTCTTACGAAGGTGCACCAAGTGCAAGAAGTGGTATCAGAGCAGGTTCTCTCTAAGAAAGATTAACATCTTAAGAAGGATCTGAACAATGAGTGCACCACCAATAATCATCGAAGGACAATCTGTAAACAGGCCTCCTCAATTCACTGGCCAATACTATGGATGGTGGAAAGGCAGAATGGAAGACTTTATTCAAACTGAAGACTTCCAGCTATGGATCATTACCAAGGATGGACCTCTTATTCCAAGCAAAACTGTTGGACAGCCACCCAATCAGCAAACAGTTCCCAAAGAGATATCTGAATATACTGATGTTGATTTCAAGATGGTGGAGAAGAATGAAAAGCTAAGAGGCTCATCATATGTGGACTTGGTCCTGATGAATACAACAGAGTTTCTTCATACAAGACTGCCAAAGAAATTTGGGATGCTCTACAAATTGCTCATGAAGGAACTTCACGTGCAAAGAAGTCAAGGATCCAGATGTTGAAAAGAAAGTTCGAGTTGTTTGATGTGGGTGAATCTGAGTCCATCCAGGACATGATGACCAGGTTCACAATCATAACAAATGAGATGAAGTCATTAGGTATGGAACTAACCAATGAAGACTTAGTAGAAAAGGTTATCAGGATTCTACCTGATTCATGGGAGTCAAAGGTTACAGCTATCATTGAGTCCAAGGAACTAGACAAGATTGAACTAGATGAACTCGTTGGTAGTCTGAAAACCCATGAGCTAATGAAACAGTCAAGGATGAAGGTTGAACCCAAGAAGGAGAAGAACCTAGCTCTAGAGGCAACAGGAGGTTCTAAGTATGAAGTGTCTGAGCATGAGATGGCTTTAGTCAATGCAGTACGAAAGTCCTTAGGCTTCGAAAGAAGAAGAACTAGAGCCACTCCTGCCAAGAACAACATAATTGAAAATCCTGACTACTCAGGGTGTTTTAAGTGTAACAAGAAGGATCATGCTATAAAGGACTGCCCATTGTGGGATATTGAGTGGAAAAGGTCTGGAGCTTCAAAGGAGAATGAACCTAAGAAGACCAAACGTCCTCCCAACTTCAGAGCATTAAGGAAAAAGAAGAAAGAGGCGTTCTATGCAACATAGGGACCTTCTGAAAGCGAAAGTGATGAAGAAGAAGAAGAAAAACCAGAAGATGACTCTCCATTGGCACTGATGGCTAGTAATGAACCCTCCAATGATGATACACCTGAGGTAAGTCTCGATGAACTAAAACCTAGACTTCATAATTGTTCTTCCATGGAATTGAATTTGCTTGCCCTGACTTTAATTGAAGAGATTGAAAATTTGAGGTCTGAGAAGGAACAAGCACTTTCTAAGAAGGACCAACTAATGTCAGTTGTGTCTGATTTTTCAATGAAAAACAAAAACTTGGAGAAAGCTAAATCTGATCTTAAAAAGGAATTAATTGCTAGTGAAACTCGAGTTTTTGAACTAAATCAGAAAGTCTCAGCTCTCGAATTAGAAGGTCTTCAATTAAAGGAACAGGTACTTTGTGAGAAAAAGATAGTTTCTGCACTCGAACTTGAAAATCAAAAATTAAAAGAAGTGTCTGGTAAGCAAGGAGTTAGTGAGGCTCAAATCAACCTTGAAGCTGAGCTTAAAAAGAAAAATCAGGTTCTACTTCAGGAAACTGAGAAGAACCGGGTTCTTCAGGAAAAGGTTGAAAAAGCTAACTCTGAACACACCAAACTCACTAAATGGAACAAGTCTTCTGAAGCTTTGAATTGGTTGCATGAAAATCATAATAGAGGTAAAACAGGATTAGGACATAGGAAACCTTTACCTGCTTGGAACCCTAATAGTAAATATGTAGGACTTCCTTGCAACAAACTCTGCTTCATGTGTGGTAAGATTGGACATATCAAGAATGAATGCAGTGTTGCAAAAGGAGCAGCAAAAAGGAATAAAAAAATCAGTTTTACCTTACTGGGCTAGAAAAGATTTAATTCATCCATTCGATAACAAAAAGGGACCCAAGCTTGTCTGGGTTCCTGTTACTAACCCTTGATTTTCTTTTGCAGGCTGGAGTGAGATGGAACAACCCAAGCTGGATTCTTGATAGTGGGTGTTCCAGGCACATGACAGGAGATAGAAGAAACTTTCTCTCACTCACAGCATTTCAAGGAGGTAGTGTGGCTTTTGGAGAAGGCAAGAGCTGTGAAATTGCTGGTATTGGAAAAGTTGGGAGATCCCTCAATCATGCTATTGACAACGTACTCTGTGTGGACGGATTGAGGCACAATCTTCGAAGTATTTCCCAACTATGTGATAGAGGAAACTCAGTAAGTTTCACATCTGTAGGTTGCACTGTGAAGAACCTGTAGACTGGTGAAGTGATAATAGAAAGGGAAACGAGCTAACAATGTGTACAAGGCAACATTAGGTTCTCTTCCTGAGAAGAATTTGACTTGTCTGAATGTGCTGGAGAATGATAGTCAGTTGTGGCACAAGAGATTAGGACATGCAAGCTTGACTCAATTGAATAAGTTGGTGTCAAAGGACCTGGTTCGTGGAATGCCAAGTAAGAGGTTCAATGACATCAAGATTTGTGATGCTTGTGTGAGGGGGAAACATGTAAGATCTTTATTCAAGTCAAAGAAAGTAGTTAGTGCGTCTAAACCACTTGAGCTGGTTCATATGGACTTGTATGGACCAATGAGGGTAAGGAACAAATGAGGTAAGAGATTCGTGATGGTAATAGTTGATGACTACTCCAGATACACATGGACCTTGTTCCTCAGATCTAAAGGTGAAGCTTATGATATGTTCGAGGACTGGGTTAGAATCAATCAGAAGAAATTGGGGCTTCAACTAGTGAGTATACGGTCCGACCATGGTACAGAATTTGAGAATGCTAAGTTTGCTGAATATTGTAACAAACATGGTGTGGATCACAACTTCTCTGCACCAAGGACCCCTCAGCAGAACGGTGTAGTTTAAAGGAAGAACAGGTCCTTGGAGGACATGGCTAGAACAATGTTGCTTTCAAGCGGTCTGTCAAAAAAAATTTGGGCTGAAGCTGTCAATACCGCTTGCTACTTACTGAATCGCTGTTCTATCCGTCCTTTGTTAGAGAAAACTCCCTATGAGCTGATTAGAGGCAGGAAACCTAACACTGCACATCTCAGAGCTTTTGGATGCAAGTGTTTCGTACATAACAACGGGAAAGAACCTCTAGGGAAGTTTGATGATAGAAGTGATGAAGCCATCTTCTTGGGATATTCTTCACAAAGTAAAGTATATAAAGTGTTCAACAAGAGGACCTTGACTGTAGAAGAAAGTGTGCATGTGGTATTTGATGAATCTGAAAGTGTTACAAACAGACAAGAAGATGATGATCAGGAGATCGGTCTTGGAAGAGATGAACCTGCTGAAGACCCTGAGAATTTGAATAGAGTTAAAAGTAATCAAGATGATAAGGATCAAACTTCGGGGGAACTAGAAGACAACCAGATAGGGGGAACTGAAGAGCAAGATGAAGAAGACTTAGATGGCTCAGACCCTCCTGGAAACGACACTCAGCAGATTCAGCCTAAACCTTGGAGATATCAAAGTTCTCATCCACCGGAGAACCTCATGTCTGATCTAAACACTGGAGTTGTTACTAGAAGAGCTTTGAAGAACTTATGTGCATTCTTTGCATTTTTGTCCTCAATAGAACCAAAGAATGTACGTGAAGCACTTGAGGATCCAGACTGGGTGATTGCTATGCAAGAGGAACTTCATCGGTTTGAACGAAGTAAGGTATGGCACCTGGTCCCTCGACCAGCGAACAGGTCCATCATTGGTACTAAATGGGTCTTTAGAAACAAACTGGATGAACATGGCATAGTAACAAGGAATAAGGCAAGACTGGTGGTTCAAGGTTATAGTCAAGAATAAGGAATCGATTATGATGAAACCTTTGTGCCTGTTGCCAGAATGGAGGCCATTAGGATGCTTATTGCTTTTGCAGCTCACATGGAGTTTAAGCTGTACCAGATGGAAGTGAAGAGTGCATTCCTTAATGGTTATTTGAATGAAGAGGTGTATGTGGTTCAACCACCTGGCTTCGAGAGTACAGAGTTTCCTGATCATGTCTACAGACTTGACAAAGCACTGTATGGGTTGAAACAGGCTCCCAGGGCTTGGTATGAAAGATTGTCTGGGTTCTTATTAAAGAATGGGTTTACAAGAGGTAAAATAGACAATACCTTATTTTTAAGGAAGAAAGTCAAGGACCTGCTGATTGTTCAAGTGTATGTAGACGATATCATCTTTGGTGCTACAAATGAGAACCTTTGCAAGGAGTTTGCCGACCTGATGGGAAGTGAATTTGAGATGAGTATGATGGGTGAGCTAAATTTCTTTTTAGGTTTACAAATCAAGCAATCTCAGGAAGGCACAATGATCCACCAGCAGAAGTACATCAAAGAGCTGTTAAGGAAGTATGATATGAAGTCCGCTAAGGATATGAACACACCCATTGCTCCTGGAACGAAGATAGATTTGGATGAAGCTGGTGCTTCAATTGATGAAACTAAGTACAGAGGAATGATGGGTTCTTTGCTGTATTTAACTGCAAGTCGTCCAGATATTGTTTATAGTGTGGGGTTGTGTGCAAGGTTCCAGTCAAAACCAAAGGAGTCACACTTAACTGCAGTCAAGAGAATCTTGAGATATTTGAAAGGAACTCAAGATCTTGGTTTATGGTACCCAAAAGGTGGAAGTTTTGATCTAATTGCGTATGTTGATGCTGACTATGTTGGTCACTTGGTTGATAGGAAAAGTACATCTGGGATGGCACACTTCCTAGGTCCTTGTTTAGTTTCATGGGCTACAAAGAAGCAAAATTCAGTTGCATTATCCACAGCTGAAGCTGAATATGTAGCAGCTGCTTTATGTTGTTCACAGTTATTATGGATCAAGCAGCAGCTGGAGGACTTTGGAATCAAGTGTGGACTAGTTCCAATCTTTTGTGACAATACCAGTGCAGTCAATATTGCCAATAACCCAGTCCAGCACAAGAGAACAAAGCGCATTGATATTAGGCATCACTTTTTAAGAGACAATGTTGAGAAAGGCCTAATTACAATGAACTTTTGCAGGACTGAAGACCAAATTGTTGATATCTTCACTAAGGCATTGAACAGGATACAATTTGAAAAGAACAGGCTTGAGCTAGCGATGACCAAGATACAGTGAACGAAGCAGCACCTGGTTCTCCCAATGATTGGCTAGTGAAGTTTCCTTGTTTTACTTAGCTTAACTTTGCTTACTTGACTCTACAAATGATAACTTAATTTTTTTGCTTGCTAACCTGTTTGGAACCTGTTTTTATGACTTAGATACTGGCAAATTTTTGAAAATAGAGGATATGATTGAAGAAACTGGTGCATGGACATTCAGGTACACATTATATGTTACTTATTGAATATAAGTGTTGTCTTACGTGGCCTAATTGTTACCAATCACCCTCACTTGGCGCCAGATTAGTGTAAGCTTTTAGAATTCAAATACTTTGAACCATGTTGGCATTAGCTCCTATGCGTCGTAATTAGGTAGCAGCTTTTTCGTATCCCATCAACCCGTTCCCCTTCCCGATACACCTATAACTGTCTCTATTCCACCATTTGATCAAGAAATATTGTTTCTATCGGTTGAAACGTTAAAACTCTCTCAAAATATTTTCTCTCTCTAAAATAATTCTCTGAAAAAGAAAAATGTCGACCAGTTCCAAAGTGGATTCTCAACTCTCCTCTCCTAAAATCAAAATGTGTAAACTAAATCAAAAGGCAAAGCAACTAGCAGCAAGTTGTTCTGTGGCTATGGCGAGAAAGTTTGCGAATCTGAGACAAAAGAAGTTGACAGAGGAAGCAACTAGTAAGGGGGGAAAGTGTTCCAAATACTGGTACGGAGGAAGGGATCATGGAGACTGTTCAAGAAATTGTCCAAGAAACTGAAAAGGTAAACCCTAGTTCTCCTACTGGTACTGTAGTTGTCGATACTAGTGTACCCTCTATGCCTGTAGATTTAAACGTACATGCTGTGAATGAAATAGGAGATAAGGAGGAGGTAATTGTAGAAAATCTTGAAAAAGTTGACGAAGCAGAGGTTGTTGTTGCTGTTGCAAAAGAAACTAAGAATACTGTTAAGGAACCTGTTCCTGAGATAGTTCCTGTGGTGGAAAAGACTGTTAGTGACAAAGGAGAGGAAAAATCTGCTGAACCTGCGAAAGAACCTGAGGAAGAACCTGGTTTGTTCTCTGGTTCTGTGGCAGGTGATGATGCAGATTTGAGAGATATTGATGATTATGTGGAAGAGAATGTAGAAGGTGTAGGTTTTGCTAAGCCTTTAGATGCTGTGTTGCCTGAGGCCAATCCCACTCCTCAAGCTAGTGAAGGTTCCTCCAGGGAGACTGATGCTGTGGTGGTGGAGAAACAGAGGAGATTGGGAAAGAGGCCTGTGGTTCGGGAACAAAAACAAACTGTGAAGAAAAGAATGTTAGTGAAGGGAGGAGAATTTGTGGGTAGTTCCAAGATTGGAAGTTCTGGTGATGCAGAGGGAATGGGAGAAAGCAGCAGAAAGACAGTAAGTCATGCTAGGAGACCTGCTACTCAAGGTTCTGTAAGAGAGCAGCATGAGAGGATAGTGGAGGAACCTGAGGTCCGTAGGAGAGATTCCAAATCAAAGCTGGTGATTGGAGATGACAAGGAAGACAAGAAAAGGAGGGTGGCCTACTTTAGAGGTCTACCAATGGTGAAGGGTAAAATTCTCACTGACCTGGAGCTAGAGGGAATGACTCAACTTGGTGCTAAATTGAGGGCTCAGGGTTGGTTAAACCTGCTCAGTGATCATGCTAGACAGCTGAGGGAGCAAGAGGTTCGAGAATTTTATTCCAATTGCACAGTGAGTGAAGGTATGGTGACGACCATAGTCAAGGGGCTGGTGATCCAGTTTGATAGTGTGGAACTGGGTGAGATTTTAGGTGTTCCCTCTCAGGGCTACAGCGAGTACATGAGGAACTCGTGGCCGGCTAGAGGAGATGGTGTGTCTATTTTGGAGGTGACCCAGAAATTTGCAGAGAGACCAAGACTGGCAAGGGCTACACAAGTTAAGAAGAAGGCAATGCAACCCTTCTACCAGTTGCTCTTTGAATTTGTACTGAAGAACCTACTGCAGAGGTCGGAAAGGAGGAATGAGGCCAACTTTCTGGATATGACCTATGGACCTGCTAGATCGCGAGGTTCGTATTAATCTGCCTGAATTGATGATTAAGCACATTGGTAGGGTAGCTGATATGGGGTTAGGCAAACATGCGCTGGTCTATGGGTTTCTTCTGGGGAAGGTATTTGATTTCTCTGGGTGCCTGTTGGGAAGTGGACTGAGCCGGACCACAATGACTTGTTTGGGAGGAACATTCTTAAATCCTTTGATTATGTGTTGGATGGTGAACCTGCTGATGAACCAGAGCATATGGAGGAGGATGCAGATGACAAAAGGAACGCTAGAATGGACGGAGGATTGAGGGGTTCAGGAGGCAGCTTGAAAGGCAAAATGATGAGCTGGCCTGGATAAATGCTGAAAACACAAGGCTGGATGCGGAGCGGAAGCGTGAACGTGAAGTAAACTCGCATCGCCTTGCCTTGTTGCTTGCTCACTTTAACATCCCTGATATTCCCTAATTCTGAACCAGTTCATTTCCTTAGTCCCCTCCTAGTTTTTATGGCCTGTTTTTAAGACAATGTTATATTTCGGTTTGTAATATTTTGAATGATGTTTGGATGTTTATGCCGGTTTGGCACTTTTACTGATATAAATATCCTATCTTGCTAGTGTTTATTGTCTGAAACAGGTTCCTAACATTTAAAGGTTGGCTTGCTGCCTTTGGCACTAGAGTCAACTAGACTTAAATTAAGTTGAGCAGGTTCTTACAACTGTGGAACTTTTCGATGATGCCAAAAAGGGGAAGTTAGTTGTTGTTAGTTCATTATATGTTTGTGACCTAATTTTTGCCTAACTGTTATTACCCTGGTTCATGGTTAGTGTTTGATTTCGTGGTTAGTGTGTGATTTTTACAGGTTCTTGTGAGTATAAATCCTCGGTGAGACAACATGGTTTGTCATCATCAAAAAGGGGGAATTTGTTGGAGGATGAGTTTTGAAGATGACAAAGAACCTGGTGCTAAGTGGACCACGAAAAGGTTCACAGTCGAAGTAAGAAGACCAGCTGTTCAACGAGATAATCAAGTCAGAGTTGAAGAAGGAAAGAAGAGAACAGCTGGAGTCAAAATTCCAATCCTACCGGAAAAGAAGAAGCAAGAAGCGGTGCTGAAAAGGACGCGGTTCCTAGACCAAAAAGGATTGGAAACTTAAGGCAAATTAACTTAGGTTTTAAATAAGAAAATATGGGTAACCTTGTTTAAAACTGATTTCAAAGAGGAAAAGGATTCCTACACTTAGTTGGATCCGGCTAAGTCTAGTTCCTATAAATACAAGTTAATTTGGCCAGAATAAAAATGCACAAAAGACATCTCAACGGAGCATATCAAGTACAATCAGATCGTGAGAAGCTTTGTGTGCAAGAACAAAGGCTGAGCAGCAGAACCTTACGAAGGAGCAGTTTCATAGTTAAGTCTGTTGTTTTAGTTTCTTTGTTATAGGCTATTGAGTTGTAATCTATCAGCTTGTTTAGAAGCATATAGTAGAGATTACTCTTTGAGGGTAAGTAGAGGTAACCTTACCAGCTAACGTGTGGCTGTGAAGGTTCTAGGTACTAGGGGTTCTAGTTCCTTGATTATATTACGTTGTAGTCTAAAACTTGCTCGGGTTTTCCTTTAGTGGAAAAGTTAAATCCCAAGAGTTTGGGTCGTCGTTTTTTATTCCTTGAGCAAGGATTTTTCTACGTAAAAATCTATGTGTTCTTTATGTTTCTGCAATTTGTTTAGTTTCAGAGATAGGTGAAACTTGCAAGGAACCTGGTTCTTTGTAAGTTGAGCGATCAAGTTTAAAGGCAAGTTTTAGGATTAGAAAATCGGGTAAGGACACTATTCACCCCCCCCCCCCTCTAGTATCTTACGAAGGTGCACCAAGTGCAACAGAGCGCCTAGTACTCTGTGAGCCACAACCAGGTTGGGCACCTACTTGGGGCGCCTAGTACACTAGGCTGGGCGCCTAGTACACTAGGCTGGGCACCTACTTTACTGAAGACAAGGATGGGACACCTCATTTAATTGCTATGTTTTGACTATTATAGCCCTACGTGGCCTTTGTTATTTAGACCCACTTTAGGGGTACTTTAGGGCTTTCATTATGTTTAGGTGAAGCCTATAAATACTTCAATAGTCTTCATTGAACCTTAGCTTACCTTGATTATTGATGAATGTTGAATAGAGTTGAACTCTTGAGTTATGAAGAAAACCCTTTTGTTGGCTTGAATTCACTAGCGGATTCTAGTTGATTATCGAACCGACACCCGATCATTCTACTTGCATGTCGCGAGTGTGGCTTGAGGGTGGTTTCTTAGCGCAGGCTCTTCTTGACAGCGATACAAAGGTTTCACGGAACAAGTTCTCTGTGGATACTTTGTAGAGAGTTCGAGACGCGTCTCGTTCCCTTTATCGTTCTTTTTGTCTTTTGATTTCGATCCTTATCAGTGCCTTTGTTCTTGTAAAACCTTGGAAGAGTGTTTTGAGTTAGGGTTAGTTTAATAACGATACTTTAACCAAAATAATGAATTATTTAGACAACAAGAGCAGGGTGAGTTTGGGAACAACGAACCCTTTTCATGTCACGTGAGTAGTCCATTTTATCATCTTGTATTAACTTAAAAAAGTAACTCAGGGTAGTTAGTGCTTGTTATTGGAGAATAGTAGCGATAAACTAGGAGCTCACAATCATTAGGAATAGTGAAGTGAGATTGAATGCATTGTATTTGATACATCACCCCGATAATCGGGGAAGTCCTACCTTAGACTTTTTATTCTTGAAATCTTCTCTAGTACTTATTACATACTTTTAGTTAATTGTTATTTATTTCTAGTTTTCAAACCAAAATCATTATAAATTCCTCGTGAAAATGTTTGAACAGAAACTTGATAAAACTTGAGTTACGAATAAATATTTGCTCCCTCTGAGATTCGATCTCGGACTTATTAAAGCGGGTTATATTTGCAACGATCAACTTAGTCATTCTTAAAGGTATAGTTGGGCGTAATCAGAGGATAATAAATATTTCTAGACAAACTTTTCAAAGAAAACCAAATATAAAATTTTAAAAATATATATTAAATAAATAAATTTTATATTTCAGGGTGATTCGACTTTTGCTAGCTTAATACTAAAATCAGACAAATCAAATATATTCAGTTTTCATTTTAATTCGATTTTGGTGTTCGGTAATAATAATAATAGTAATAGGAGTAAAAAAAATTATTGGAAATAAGTTCCATTTAGAAGAAGTTATTCCCAAATGGGATAATGAAAAGCAAATAAAATAGAAGGTAGAAGAAGATTGGGTAAGTTTAAAAAGAGGTCCCAAGCAAGTTATATAGTAATAATGAAAAGGGCCTCAAGTTTTAAATAATAGGTATAGGGTCCTCCATTAGGATTAGTGCTAATGGGGTAAAAGGTATATAAAAACTTAACCCTCATTTTACACCCAAAAATGGCAAAAAATTATTTTCCCCCCAATATATCTCCCCCCACCCCGCCGTCCCCCACCACCCCCATCACTGCTCCGCTGGTTCCGGCGAGTTTCCGACCGTTTTTTTTAATTTTTGTTTCACTATCAGCTCCCCAAAGTAGATTCAACAACCATTTCCAAGTATATTTTATTTTTGCAAAAGATTTGTTCTAAAAAAATTTAGAAATTGTCAAAATTTGCTTAGCCATTTACAACACAAATCTCAGCTAATCGTCGTGGATTTTCAGCCACATTTGGTCTCTGGTAAGTGCTCTTTAACTTTATAGTCAAGAAATTTGATTTGAAGCTAAAAGCTACCGGGTTGACAATTTTGAGGAACTGGGTTTGGTTTCTGGTCAAACATCCATCGACGAGATGAGTGATGTTTAAACATCTCGTTGATGTTTTTGTGCACATCGGATTATATGTTTAAACATATGTGGTTGCTGAGTGTATGTTTAAACCATCAAACATTTGGACTTATGTTTAAACATCATGCATGATGTTGAATATCATTCAGGATTACTAAACATCATTGAGGATGTTTAAACATATGAGCGTATGTTTAAACATTCTCAATGATGTTTAGTAATCCTGAATGATATTCAAACATCATGCATGATGTTTAAACATAAGTCCAAATGTTTAAACATTTTCATTTATGTTTAAACATCCTCAATGATGTTTAGTAATCCTAAATGAACATCAAAGAAATTTGATTTGAAGCTAAAAGCTACCGGGTTGACAATTTTGAGGAACTGGGTTTGGTTTCTGGTCAAACATCCATCGACGAGATGAGTGATGTTTAAACATCTCGTTGATGTTTTTGTGCACATCGGATTATATGTTTAAACATATGTGGTTGCTGAGTGTATGTTTAAACCATCAAACATTTGGACTTATGTTTAAACATCATGCATGATGTTGAATATCATTCAGGATTACTAAACATCATTGAGGATGTTTAAACATATGAGCGTATGTTTAAACATTCTCAATGATGTTTAGTAATCCTGAATGATATTCAAACATCATGCATGATGTTTAAACATAAGTCCAAATGTTTAAACATTTTCATTTATGTTTAAACATCCTCAATGATGTTTAGTAATCCTAAATGATATTCAAACATCATGCATGATGTTTACACTTCTTAAAAAATATTTAAACATACATAAATATATGTTTAAACATTTGTATCGATGCTTTGACAATCTTGAATGATATTTACACATCACTCAGGATGTTTAAACATTATTCCAAATGTTTAAACATTTGTATCGATGTGTAAACACTGTAAATTTTTTTTACAGAATGTTTGAAGCAGTACCTTTCATTTTTTGTGAATATGGCTTCTATAAACAACTGTATTATGAAATTTATGCTATGAGGATCTAATTTAGACCCTCTTTGTATCTTCAGGACAAATAATGGAGCCCCTATTATTGGTAGTTGATTATCTCGGCGAATGGGTGGAGAAAGCTAGAAGTTTTGTTTGGGTTCCCGTTGTGAAAGAGAGTAGACCTATTCTTGTTAATAAGCAGGTTACTTATAATGAGCTAGTTGAAAAAATCATTCAAAGTTGGGGAATTCTTGATGATCCGAGGGATCTTTCTATTACGTACTTGTTGAGCATTGCAAAGCAAAAGACTGCACCCTCTCACATTAGGAATGACATTGATGTCTCTCTTTTTATGGCTGATGTGGATGCATCTGGTGCTAGGCCCACTCTACGTGTAAATGTGGTTCCTCGGACTGAAAATTCTAATGAACAAAATCATGGGTTGATGACATTGGGGAGGAGGCTTCATTAAATATGAATGTGTCTGAGAAGGAAGAAGATGAAGAAGCAAAAGAAATCCAAGAAGATAACGAGGTACAGTTCCCTGATTCAATACCATCACAAGGCAGCCACACTCGGCCGGACAGCACTGGTTTCTACACAGGGCAAACATTCACGAGCAAGCGCGAGTTGGTTGTGCTGTTGAAGCTTGCTGCAGGGAGAGTGCCTTTCTATTTTCAGTATGTGAAGAATAAGAAGAATGTATTTTGTGCTAGATGTGTGGACAAGAATTGCCACTGAAGGATTCGAGCCATGCAGTACAAGAGCTGTGACATGTTTTATATCACAGTCTACAACAACCAGCACACTTGTGGTTCTAAGCATTCTAAAAGCCATCATCCACATGCCACGTGCAATGTTGTTGGAGAGTACATGAAAAACAGATTTCATGATGGAAAAGCACCATCCATCAAAGAAATCAAGGATGCAGTTCTAGCAGAGTTGGGTTGCAAAATAAGCTATTGGAAGTGTCTCAAGGGCAGCAACATTGCAAAGTGTTTGGCAAGGGGGTCACCCGAACATGGCTATGCCATTCTTGGTGCATACAACTATATGATTCGGCAGTCAAATGAAGGAAGCAAGACAGCATTACAGCTTGATGAACAAGGGAGGTTTCTGTATTTTTTTGTTTCTTACGGTGCGTGGATCAGGGGGTTTAAAACTATTAGAAAAGTGCTCGCTGTTGATGGCACTTTTTTAACGGGTCTATATGGTGGAGTGTTGTTGTCCGCTGTCGATCAGGATGCTCAAAATCAGATCTTTCCTCTTGCATTTTGTATAGTTGACAAAGAGTGCGATGCCGCCTATGAATTCTTTTTTGAGCAATTGGTCGGAATAGTCCCTGACGATGATGAGTTGTGCATTATCTCTGACAGGCACAGAAGCATTAAAAAAGTTGTTTCTAAGGTTTTCCCATTTGCTAACTATGGTAAGAACCTCCGCACGACTTTTCATTGTGGAGATTTAATTGGTAAATACATTACCGCAGCGGAGGCTTATACGGTTGCTCAGTTTGATAAGCATTTGAAAGAAATTGAAGAAATTGACCCGAGGGTATCCAACTATCTGGTTGATCTTGGGGTTGAGAAGTGGAGCAGAGCACACTTCCCTGGAAACAGGTACCTGAATTACACCAAACATATATTTAGATGTTTGAAACATTATTGTTGATGTTTGAAACATAGTGTTGGATGTTTAAACATATAAACGAATGTTTCAGTATGTGTGACTGCATTTCTAAACATTTTAATAGATGCTTGAAACATATCAGTAATGTTTAATATGTGTTCACAATGATTTAGTAGATGTTTGAAATATTATGGTTGATATTTGAAACATTTTTGTTTATGTTTAAACATATATATTGATGTTTTTGTCTGTTCAGTGCATTGTTATTGCTTGTGACATAGTTTATTGTTCAAGTTTCAGATTCAGGTTCATATCAACTTTATTGTTTGTTAATATTGTAGGTTCAATGTGATGACCACAAACATTGCCGAGTCCGTCAACTCAATGTTCGGGAATCACAAAGAATTTCCAATTAATACGCTTTTCAATGCTATAAGCGAGAACTATGCTGAAAAGTTTCTTCAGAGGCGCATGGAATTTTTGTACAGTTCGAACACTTGTGTCCCCTTAATTGAGGAGGTGATATCAGCCAACAATTCATGGGGCAGCAAGCTTTTGGTGCATCGAGTGAATACGAGTTTTTTCAAAGTCAAAGGAGGAGGTCCAACAAATATGACTTATGAGGTGGACCTACACAACATGACATGTACTTGCAAGCGATTTGATTTGGACAAGATACCTTGTCCACATGCTATGGAAACTATGAGGTTGAAGTATCCAGATGAGTTTGGAAGGAAAATCTACGAATACACGTCGCCATATTATTATGTAGATTCCTACTTGCTTGCATATGCCGAAGCAATCTATCCAGTTCCGGATGAACAATCTTGGCATTATTGTCCTCATGAGCTGAAGGAATGGAAATTACCTTGCCCTTACTTGAAACTTGGTCATAGAAGAAGGAGGATGAAGAGAATTCCATCCATTGGGGAGCGATTCAAAAAGAGGAGAAACAAATGCGGGATCTGCAAAAGGCTTGGCCACAGAAAAACTACCTGCCCAACAGTTACAAGACCAAGTCAGAATGAACAAACAAGTGTTTAGCTGCTGCTTTGAACAATCATTTTCTTTGGGTGTTTGTTGTTTAAAACATTTTGTAGGAAGATGCACATCATACGAGATGTTTCAAACATCTTATGATATGTTTAAACATCATAACATATGTTTGAAACATATCACTATATGTTCGCATATTTCATGAAATGCTTAAACATATCATGCTATGTTTGGATGTAGCAATCTATTTTTTTCAAGTATACAACCATATGTTGAGTGATGAGACGTATAATTACACATTTTGAATGATAAACTTAATGATTAAGTATACAAAGTATAATTCCATCCATATTGAAGGTGTTTGAAATGAAAACACTGATGATTGGTGTTTTTATCAATCAGGATGGAGGTGTTTGAGTAAAAGGTGTTAGTGTTATGAGTGATAACACTAACAACTAAGCGTTTACATGTATTTTTATTGAAAGGAGAACAAATTGGTAGTTTAAACTCCAATAATTAGTCGTTCCTATATGCATATGAATGATTTAGTTCAAAATTGGAGTGAGAACTCTATTTTAACTTGTTCACTCATGTAGATGAACATTAATGAAAGAGTTTGGAGTGACCTATCAAGTGATTAGAGTTAATGTAAGTTTTCATCGAAAATTGAAGGGTTTAGGAGTCAAAACGGTAAAAAAAAAACACTTTAAAGTAAGTATATATTGATAATTGAACTCATTCTTATTGAAAACTCAAGCTTAAGTTTAAACATAATACGAGATATTTCAAACAACTTATGATATGTGTAAACATCGTAACGGATGTTGGAAACATATTACAATATATTTGCACATTTCATGAAATGTTTAAACATAGTAATAATATGTTTAAACATCGATATTCATGTTTGCACATCGACCAACATGTTGGAAACAGACCCACACGATGTTTAACATTCTTTCGAGATGTTTAAACATTTCTTGAGATGTTTAAACATGTAGAAATGTTTAAACATGTGTGATGATGTTTTTATAAACCGCATTGATGCCAAAAGCTATTATTTGGAGCGAGTGTGTAGTATTTTTTGTGACAATGAGCAGTCATATTTAATGTGAATGTACAGTTATTTTAATGTGTAAAAGAGAAAAGATGAAGGGGTGTACGTGGAGTTATGAAGGGGTGTATGTGAATTTATGAAGGGGTGGATGTGAATAGGCACATACACAACTACATATGAATAGGCACCTCCTGTAATCATCACATATGCAACCGAAAAGGCACCAAATTTAGCCTATATATATGTCCCATAATTACTTTCATCCAGCCCAAACAAACTCTGAAGAAAACAACAAAAACCAACACTAAACCAAGTATTTGAATTTGCAGCAAGCAACAACATTAACAACAACAAAGATGCCTCGCCGAGGAACGCACCCAAGAGCACCAGAACGTGATCGTAGAGTGCCAAGGACCACTGAAATCGAATATGTCCGTCAAGATATTGCAACCTTGAGCGCAGATGTGGATCAATTACCAGCATATATTGAAAATATTGAGGATCAAGTGATGCAATTAATGACTAGGTTCGACGAATTCCTTGAGGATTATAAGATAAATATACATCTTATCAAGCGTATGCTCCGTGGTATTCAAGTTGAACTCAAGATTGACCCCCAGAACTACTCTACACCACCACGTCCTCCAGCGGCACACATGTGAAGTGAAGATATAATGTAGTTTGAATTGTCTCCTTTTAAGTCTAGTCATTTCATTTTCAGTTTGTTTACAATGTCGTGTTTTGTAGTCTTGTATTTTCATTTTCCGTTCCATTGTTTTGAATAATTATTAAGTGGTATGAAGTTTTTCTATATGATTTGAATTAAATTATTGTTACAAATTTATTTGATCAAACACCATATGCACTTAGAAACTTCATTCAACACCTTCATCCACCAATCATAGTGGATAGCAAGGGGTGTGTGGGTGTATTGTTAAAGGAAAACAATTAATGCCTTTTCATTAAAAGGTTCAAAACTGCAAAGGTAGAAAGCTTATCAAAAAGAAAAAAAAAAAGGAAAGAAAGAAAGAAAAGAGAGATTGCAACGCATTAAACTAACCTTTTAAACATAAATGTGATGTTTAAAACATATTTCGAGATGCTGGAACTTCTGTATAAATGTTTCAAATGTTTAAACATTTAGATAAGATGTTTACACATATATTGACATGTTTAAACATCTGGATGATGTTTCAGCATATTCCAATTAATATTTTAAACATCTGACTTATGTTTCAACATAGTCAAATATGTTTACACATATGATGAGATGTTTAAACATCCACACGATGTTTCTTAAATCAGTGAGATCTGTACGGTGCACACAACCAAAGTATTTACATATAACATATAATTATCCTTACATAATTTCAAGTTGTGTCTTGTTTTCTCATACTTTGTCTGCTTCTTTGTTCCATATAAAATGTTTGATCGCACTTGAAACTGTTCTAAACGTCTTGCACAATGTTTAAACATATAACAAAATGTTTAAACATCTTGAACAATGTTCAAATATCAGTGGAGATGTATACACATTAGATCAAATGTTTAAACATAAGTTAATATGTTTAAACATCATGTGTAATGTGTAAACATATTATGAAATGTTTTAGATTCCACCAAATATATTAAACATCCCACTCGATGTTTAAACATCACGATGGATGTTTCACAGTAACTATGCAAAACTGCACGTTTACACTGAAAAGACGGGTTCTCCTGAAAAGACACATTCCAAAAATGCACGACTGCACTGAAAAGACACATTCATTCCACAAGGTGCCTCTTAAAGTATAAACGGTGACTTTTAAAACCCATATTGACAGCCTATAAATACCCAACACTATATGCACCAACAGTATATGAAAATTTTCCATCACCAACAACTTCAACAGCATAAATATGTCTGAAGCAGGATCAAACGACCCCTTGCAGGTTGGCAATAGTGATCAGGCATCTCGTCAAAACCAACCAATACAGAATGCGCCACAAAGTGAACGATGAGGCGATATAAATTGGGAAGTTGCAATTCTAAAGGACGACATGACGGAGATGAATCGAGCCATGGAAATACTACGAGCAGATTTATGGCGTTTAAGGTACAGGCACGCGAGGGATCACCGAAAGGTCATGCAAATAATTACATAAATTTTGGATGAACTGGACCTGGAGATTGTAGAAGGATAAAGTTTATGATATATTTTAAGTTGTTATATATAATCTAGTTTCCTTATTTAACGTATTATTATGTTGTAAACTTTATATCATGTAATTTTGGTTATCGAACGTATTAATGTATTGCATTCAGTTTCTATATGTAACTAGCCAATTTGTCTCTTTTTTATATGTATTTCTTCTCATTTTAGTATAGTAATTGCAATGTTTAACAAGCAGGCGGGATCTTAAACAATTAACACGATGTTTAAACATACGTCGTTATGTTTAAGATCTCACTAATAAACTTAAACATAATGCGTTATGTTTAAACATCTGTTATGATGTTTAAACATCTCGTGTGATGTTTAAACATAAACATCATATGGGATGTTTAAACATAATATGATACGTTTAAACATCACACGTGATGCTTAAACATCATGACAAATGTTTAAGATCCTGCCAAATATTCTAAACATCAGTCGTTGATGTTTAAACATTTTGTAGGATGATGCACATCATACGAGATGTTTCAAACATCTTATGATATGTTTAAACATCATAACATATGTTTGAAACATATCACTATATGTTCGCATATTTCATGAAATGCTTAAACATATCATGCTATGTTTGGATGTAGCAATCTATTTTTTTCAAGTATACAACCATATGTTGAGTGATGAGACGTATAATTACACATTTTGAATGATAAACTTAATGATTAAGTATACAAAGTATAATTCCATCCATATTGAAGGTGTTTGAAATGAAAACACTGATGATTGGTGTTTTTATCAATCAGGATGGAGGTGTTTGAGTGAAAGGTGTTAGTGTTATGAGTGATAACACTAACAACTAAGCGTTTACATGTATTTTTATTGAAAGGAGAACAAATTGGTAGTTTAAACTCCAATAATTAGTCGTTCCTATATGCATATGAATGATTTAGTTCAAAATTGGAGTGAGAACTCTATTTTAACTTGTTCACTCATGTAGATGAACATTAATGAAAGAGTTTGGAGTGACCTATCAAGTGATTAGAGTTAATGTAAGTTTTCATCGAAAATTGAAGGGTTTAGGAGTCAAAACGGTAAAAAAAAATACTTTAAAGTAAGTATATATTGATAATTGAACTCATTCTTATTGAAAACTCAAGCTTAAGTTTAAACATAATACGAGATATTTCAAACAACTTATGATATGTGTAAACATCGTAACGGATGTTGGAAACATATTACAATATATTTGCACATTTCATGAAATGTTTAAACATAGTAATAATATGTTTAAACATCGATATTCATGTTTGCACATCGACCAACATGTTGGAAACAGACCCACACGATGTTTAACATTCTTTCGAGATGTTTAAACATTTCTTGAGATGTTTAAACATGTAGAAATGTTTAAACATGTGTGATGATGTTTTTATAAACCGCATTGATGCCAAAAGCTATTATTTGGAGCGAGTGTGTAGTATTTTTTGTGACAATGAGCAGTCATATTTAATGTGAATGTACAGTTATTTTAATGTGTAAAAGAGAAAAGATGAAGGGGTGTACGTGGAGTTATGAAGGGGTGTATGTGAATTTATGAAGGGGTGGATGTGAATAGGCACATACACAACTACATATGAATAGGCACCTCCTGTAATCATCACATATGCAACCGAAAAGGCACCAAATTTAGCCTATATATATGTCCCATAATTACTTTCATCCAGCCCAAACAAACTCTGAAGAAAACAACAAAAACCAACACTAAACCAAGTATTTGAATTTGCAGCAAGCAACAACATTAACAACAACAAAGATGCCTCGCCGAGGAACGCACCCAAGAGCACCAGAACGTGATCGTAGAGTGCCAAGGACCACTGAAATCGAATATGTCCGTCAAGATATTGCAACCTTGAGCGCAGATGTGGATCAATTACCAGCATATATTGAAAATATTGAGGATCAAGTGATGCAATTAATGACTAGGTTCGACGAATTCCTTGAGGATTATAAGATAAATATACATCTTATCAAGCGCATGCTCCGTGGTATTCAAGTTGAACTCAAGATTGACCCCCAGAACTACTCTACACCACCACGTCCTCCAGCGGCACACATGTGAAGTGAAGATATAATGTAGTTTGAATTGTCTCCTTTTAAGTCTAGTCATTTAATTTTCAGTTTGTTTACAATGTCGTGTTTTGTAGTCTTGTATTTTCATTTTCCGTTCCATTGTTTTGAATAATTATTAAGTGGTATGAAGTTTTTCTATATGATTTGAATTAAATTATTGTTACAAATTTATTTGATCAAACACCATATGCACTTAGAAACTTCATTCAACACCTTCATCCACCAATCATAGTGGATAGCAAGGGGTGTGTGGGTGTATTGTTAAAGGAAAACAATTAATGCCTTTTCATTAAAAGGTTCAAAACTGCAAAGGTAGAAAGCTTATCAAAAAGAAAAACAAAAAGGAAAGAAAGAAAGAAAAGAGAGATTGCAACGCATTAAACTAACCTTTTAAACATAAATGTGATGTTTAAAACATATTTCGAGATGCTGGAACTTCTGTATAAATGTTTCAAATGTTTAAACATTTAGATAAGATGTTTACACATATATTGACATGTTTAAACATCTGGATGATGTTTCAGCATATTCCAATTAATATTTTAAACATCTGACTTATGTTTCAACATAGTCAAATATGTTTACACATATGATGAGATGTTTAAACATCCACACGATGTTTCTTAAATCAGTGAGATCTGTACGGTGCACACAACCAAAGTATTTACATATAACATATAATTATCCTTACATAATTTCAAGTTGTGTCTTGTTTTCTCATACTTTGTCTGCTTCTTTGTTCCATATAAAATGTTTGATCGCACTTGAAACTGTTCTAAACGTCTTGCACAATGTTTAAACATATAACAAAATGTTTAAACATCTTGAACAATGTTCAAATATCAGTGGAGATGTATACACATTAGATCAAATGTTTAAACATAAGTTAATATGTTTAAACATCATGTGTAATGTGTAAACATATTATGAAATGTTTTAGATTCCACCAAATATATTAAACATCCCACTCGATGTTTAAACATCACGATGGATGTTTCACAGTAACTATGCAAAACTGCACGTTTACACTGAAAAGACGGGTTCTCCTGAAAAGACACATTCCAAAAATGCACGACTGCACTGAAAAGACACATTCATTCCACAAGGTGCCTCTTAAAGTATAAACGGTGACTTTTAAAACCCATATTGACAGCCTATAAATACCCAACACTATATGCACCAACAGTATATGAAAATTTTCCATCACCAACAACTTCAACAGCATAAATATGTCTGAAGCAGGATCAAACGACCCCTTGCAGGTTGGCAATAGTGATCAGGCATCTCGTCAAAACCAACCAATACAGAATGCGCCACAAAGTGAACGATGAGGCGATATAAATTGGGAAGTTGCAATTCTAAAGGACGACATGACGGAGATGAATCGAGCCATGGAAATACTACGAGCAGATTTATGGCGTTTAAGGTACAGGCACGCGAGGGATCACCGAAAGGTCATGCAAATAATTACATAAATTTTGGATGAACTGGACCTGGAGATTGTAGAAGGATAAAGTTTATGATATATTTTAAGTTGTTATATATAATCTAGTTTCCTTATTTAACGTATTATTATGTTGTAAACTTTATATCATGTAATTTTGGTTATCGAACGTATTAATGTATTGCATTCAGTTTCTATATGTAACTAGCCAATTTGTCTCTTTTTTATATGTATTTCTTCTCATTTTAGTATAGTAATTGCAATGTTTAACAAGCAGGCGGGATCTTAAACAATTAACACGATGTTTAAACATACGTCGTTATGTTTAAGATCTCACTAATGAACTTAAACATAATGCGTTATGTTTAAACATCTGTTATGATGTTTAAACATCTCGTGTGATGTTTAAACATAAACATCATATGGGATGTTTAAACATAATATGATACGTTTAAACATCACACGTGATGCTTAAACATCATGACAAATGTTTAAGATCCTGCCAAATATTCTAAACATCAGTCGTTGATGTTTAAACATTTTGTAGGATGATGCACATCATACGAGATGTTTCAAACATCTTATGATATGTTTAAACATCATAACATATGTTTGAAACATATCACTATATGTTCGCATATTTCATGAAATGCTAAACATATCATGCTATGTTTGGATGTAGCAATCTATTTTTTTCAAGTATACAACCATATGTTGAGTGATGAGACGTATAATTACACATTTTGAATGATAAACTTAATGATTAAGTATACAAAGTATAATTCCATCCATATTGAAGGTGTTTGAAATGAAAACACTGATGATTGGTGTTTTTATCAATCAGGATGGAGGTGTTTGAGTGAAAGGTGTTAGTGTTATGAGTGATAACACTAACAACTAAGCGTTTACATGTATTTTTATTGAAAGGAGAACAAATTGGTAGTTTAAACTCCAATAATTAGTCGTTCCTATATGCATATGAATGATTTAGTTCAAAATTGGAGTGAGAACTCTATTTTAACTTGTTCACTCATGTAGATGAACATTAATGAAAGAGTTTGGAGTGACCTATCAAGTGATTAGAGTTAATGTAAGTTTTCATCGAAAATTGAAGGGTTTAGGAGTCAAAACGGTAAAAAAAAACACTTTAAAGTAAGTATATATTGATAATTGAACTCATTCTTATTGAAAACTCAAGCTTAAGTTTAAACATAATACGAGATATTTCAAACAACTTATGATATGTGTAAACATCGTAACGGATGTTGGAAACATATTACAATATATTTGCACATTTCATGAAATGTTTAAACATAGTAATAATATGTTTAAACATCGATATTCATGTTTGCACATCGACCAACATGTTGGAAACAGACCCACACGATGTTTAACATTCTTTCGAGATGTTTAAACATTTCTTGAGATGTTTAAACATGTAGAAATGTTTAAACATGTGTGATGATGTTTTTATAAACCGCATTGATGCCAAAAGCTATTATTTGGAGCGAGTGTGTAGTATTTTTTGTGACAATGAGCAGTCATATTTAATGTGAATGTACAGTTATTTTAATGTGTAAAAGAGAAAAGATGAAGGGGTGTACGTGGAGTTATGAAGGGGTGTATGTGAATTTATGAAGGGGTGGATGTGAATAGGCACATACACAACTACATATGAATAGGCACCTCCTGTAATCATCACATATGTAACCGAAAAGGCACCAAATTTAGCCTATATATATGTCCCATAATTACTTTCATCCAGCCCAAACAAACTCTGAAGAAAACAACAAAAACCAACACTAAACCAAGTATTTGAATTTGCAGCAAGCAACAACATTAACAACAACAAAGATGCCTCGCCGAGGAACGCACCCAAGAGCACCAGAACGTGATCGTAGAGTGCCAAGGACCACTGAAATCGAATATGTCCTTCAAGATATTGCAACCTTGAGCGCAGATGTGGATCAATTACCAGCATATAGTGAAAATATTGAGGATCAAGTGATGCAATTAATGACTAGGTTCGACGAATTCCTTGAGGATTATAAGATAAATATACATCTTTTCAAGCGTATGCTCCGTGGTATTCAAGTTGAACTCAAGATTGACCCCCAGAACTACTCTACACCACCACGTCCTCCAGCGGCACACATGTGAAGTGAAGATATAATGTAGTTTGAATTGTCTCCTTTTAAGTCTAGTCATTTAATTTTCAGTTTGTTTACAATGTCGTGTTTTGTAGTCTTGTATTTTCATTTTCCGTTCCATTGTTTTGAATAATTATTAAGTGGTATGAAGTTTTTCTATATGATTTGAATTAAATTATTGTTACAAATTTATTTGATCAAACACCATATGCACTTAGAAACTTCATTCAACACCTTCATCCACCAATCATAGTGGATAGCAAGGGGTGTGTGGGTGTATTGTTAAAGGAAAACAATTAATGCCTTTTCATTAAAAGGTTCAAAACTGCAAAGGTAGAAAGCTTATCAAAAAGAAAAACAAAAAGGAAAGAAAGAAAGAAAAGAGAGATTGCAACGCATTAAACTAACCTTTTAAACATAAATGTGATGTTTAAAACATATTTCGAGATGCTGGAACTTCTGTATAAATGTTTCAAATGTTTAAACATTTAGATAAGATGTTTACACATATATTGACATGTTTAAACATCTGGATGATGTTTCAGCATATTCCAATTAATATTTTAAACATCTGACTTATGTTTCAACATAGTCAAATATGTTTACACATATGATGAGATGTTTAAACATCCACACGATGTTTCTTAAATCAGTGAGATCTGTACGGTGCACACAACCAAAGTATTTACATATAACATATAATTATCCTTACATGACGACCAACAAAACATAACATAACATAAAATTAAGAAAACAAGCCAAAACAATTACTTAATTATCCTTACATGCCAACAAATACTTAATTGTCCAACCATAACTTATCAAACTATGGTACCATCTTCCCATGAAATATGTCCACAGCCCATTTCACCCTAAAATCCACCATGGTGTTGTCACAAAGCTTGTCCCAGGGAGTCTTTGTTAGAAGGTGCTCAATAAAGGCTAGGGCATAACCACTCGATGCAGTACGAGTGTTGTTTGTCGGGAGGTCTTTCACACGCTCATATGGCCACAGTTTATTGTTCAGGATAACCTCCGGCAAACTTTGGAACATCTCGCACTGTCTGATGAAAATGGGGAATAGGGAAGTGATGGGCTTGATTAGTGTGTCAAATTTATCATCAGTGTTGTCACTGTACAGGGAGTCGTATACCCTTATCTTACCTTCCTCCACAAGGAACTCCACAGTGACAAAATGAACATCTTTCAATTTCAACACACAGAAAATCCTCTTCACCCCAGCCCACTTCACACCCCCTGGGTTCGGCTGCTTACCTTGTGCATAGTCCAGCATATCATCCTTGAATTGAACAGTCTCAAGCTGTACTTCTAGGGGCGCAGCAAAGGCATCAGCGAGTACACGATGCTTCTTGTAAAGCTCACACAATTTCTTAGAGAAATTCAAATCCAAAATGACATTGGATTTGAGATAGAACTGGGAGTGGGCTTTCTTTTCAAGTCTCATCAGGCTCATGATTTCCTCAACATGCTGCAAAAAAGGAAAAAAAAAAGGAAAAAGAAAACACATAAACACCAGGCAAAACATGTCAACATCAGTGGAAATGTTTAAACACCAGACATAATGTTTAAACATCTTGTGATATGTTGCAACATCGTAGAGATGTTTAACATTATATAAACATCAAGGCGTAATGTTTAAACACTAACTAATATGTTTATACATTATGTATTATGTTTACACATATCATAATTTATTTGTGATGTTTACACACTGCTTGTTATGTTTGCACATCCCAATCCATATTTAAATATCTGCTCTAATATATGCACTAACGAAAAAGAATTAGGGTGAATTGCGTGTACCTTTTCCTCAAAATATCTTTCCATTCTAGTGATCTCTTCCAGATCCTTGTAGTTGTACTCATTCCCAAGAAAAAGTGGACTTTTTTCCTCTTTCTTCTCTTCCAAGAAGGCATCCAATGCACCTTTGCTCTTCTTATCCACAGCCTTGTAAAGATCAATCTTCCCCCTCACTATCTTTTTCTTCCCTTTTCTTCCTGAAGTAGTAAATGGGGATTTCAGAACTCTACTAGGGAACACTGTTCTCAAACCTGTTCTCTTGGGCACCTGGGCTTTCATCATTTCCTTCAACTGTTCTAACATTGTCTCAATCCCTCCAACCTTCAACATCAATTTATCATTGTCCTCCTTGCGCTTTAAGCATTTGCAAGTACACTCTCCAGTCGACGTACCCACAACTGCTTCTTCTCTCCTCACAACTCCTCCTCCAGTACTGCCACCATCTTCTTTCTTCTAGCAGGTCCTCTACTGCTGCCATCTTCTTCTCTTCTAATAACTCCTCCTCTACCCTCATCCTGCCTTCTAGCATATCCAAAAAGATCCCCAACAATTCCAGTGTACTCTCTTTCACTTACTCCAAAAAGATCAGCACCCTTGTCCCCGCTGTATCGCGTCAACATTGCACCACGGCTTAGCACAATATGTTCTAGAGGGGTGTTAGGAACAACAACTTGTTTCCTCAACATTGTCACCCCATCCAACTGTCGCATCAAGCCATCAATCACCACGTCCTCTACGTCCTCAAATGGCACAAAGTCATAAAGCACATCCCTCAACTCTTTGGGTGTGGGTACGAGGTAAGGGTGCACCTCCTGCAATAAAATAACCACAAATGTTAAAACTATGTATATATGTTAAATGTCTGTATATATGTTCCTAAAACATTTAATGTGATGTTTAAACATTACACTAAATGTTTAAATATTTCATGTGATGTTGAAACATCACGACTAATGTTTAAACATTTAGTGTAATGTTTAAACATCACTACTAATGTTTAAGCATTTAGTGCTATGTTTTGAACATCAGTACCAATGTTTAAACATTTAGTGTAATGTTTAAACATCACCACTAATGTTTACACAATGCAGTGTTGAATGTGAAAGATCTGGGGAATAAAAGAAATCCTTACCTGGGTGTCAACATGCTGGGACACTGCATCTGGGTCCTTTTCTACCTTCTCCCCCAACCAACGCTTCATCCGTGGTATTGTCTTCTCCTCAGGGTATGCCCTTAGCCTAAGTGCCGGAATAGCCTCTAACACTCATGCCATGAAAGCCCATGGAAATCGATACAGTGTATAGCTATTCTCAGGAGCCTTCCAGCTTGTAAAATCCTTCAGGATGTAAAACACAGTCAAGTCAAAGCTTTTTCTTCCCCATGGGTACTTGTAAAAGTCTTCAGGGGTGCTCGCTAGACAAACTACCCATTCCTCAATACCACTGTTAGTATCCTTTGAACACAACACTTGGTGCTCGAACCAACACAAACATAAACTGAACCTTATGTCATCATCCTTCACCAGGTCTTCACTCTCTATCAGTTCCAGAATATAATCACCACTTGCAGCCTTCTTCCCCTTCTTTGAAACTAAATCCCACAAATCTTTCCCCTTGCTACGGTCTTCATCCATGAAATCATCAGGGGGAGGTAGGGCACAACTCAATTTTGTCATCAGGGCAAACTCCTGCATCCCAAAACGAAGAGGCAGATAATGAAATTTAAACCACGCCTCAAACTTCTTCTGACAAATAACCCGACGAAATAAAATATTGTGAACCAGCTTTGGAGCAAACACACACTTGGGCAAATCGATTAGGTGCCTGAAACAGCTTTCCTTGAATCTTTTCATTAGCTTAAAATGATTTAAAGCTTTATGAAATTTTTCCAACTTCGAGTGCATTGACGATCTGACCGTCACCTTCTTTGTTGCGAACGCATTATTATACTCCATCCACGCCTTCCTTTGACTCAAATCAGGCAGGTCAGTCTTTATGCATGGGGTAACCTTATCAGCCAACTCCACATGAAATTGATACAAGAAAAACAATCATTACACAGTCACATTGCTAATGAAGAAAACACTTTCTTGGTTTAAACATGTTTAAACATCACCCAACATGTTTCAAACATCTTATAATATGTTTGAAACATAATCTATAATATTTGAAATAAATCCAAACATCGTTTATTATGTTTGAAATATAATACAAAATGTTTGAAACATTCCGAGTGATGTTTGAACATATTCGTATATGTTTAAAACATCATACAAGATGTGTAAACATAAGCATCGATGTTACCTCCTGTTCTGTTGCCTCTACAAATTGATCCTATGTTGTTGCTTGTGTTGTTGCTTCTGTTGTTTCTTCTGCTGTTGCAGACAAATCGACTTTTCTTCTTCCTTCCCTTGCCTCACTAACTTGAGGCATATCACTACTTTCTCCTCTTTGTTCATTACTTGGCTTTGCTTCTGCATCCTCTGTACCTTCTTCACTACTTCTTGATCTTTGTTGTTCCTCTTCCTCTTCGTGTTGATTTTTGCTAAGATCCCGACTAGCACGACTAGCACGATTACCGCTTGGGCTCTCGAAAGGGACCTGTAAAAGATCGGGTACTGCCCTGCTTCTTTGTCTTTTTGCACGAGGAGATTCACTTTCAGATTCCATGGGAGTTTGCCTCTTTGTGGCATTGGTTGTGGCCTTCTGGACCTTCTTAGCAGCCGTAGCCATAGCCTTTACCAGTTGCCTTTTTTTGGGGGGCATATTGCCTACATACACAAATAAGTTTCTTTACACATATTTCTCATATTTATAAGAACAAAATATGGTGCAAAAAACTTGAGGCCCATTTCCTATTCAACATATACAACTATCATGATTGTGTACATTAGGCTTGTTATTACCACTCTTCACAAGTTTTAAGAATATTCTAAATGCCTTATCCATATGTGTTACTGAAAAATGTAGTTCAAACACTCGGAGTCAAACATAACTCATAATGTTTAAAACATCATACAAACAGGGGACAAACATCATGAGTAATGTTTAAACATCACGCTGAATGTTTGTATTTTACAGGGGCTGATGTTTAAACATCTCTATTGATGTTTAAATCAAGGTAACGTTTCTCCGGCTAAACATCTGGTGACATGACCAAACACATCACAGATGTTTCAAACATCTTACGGGATGTTTGAAACAGACGGATTTTGTTTAACCATATCACCGGCGTCTACAGTCGATTTTCAGTGAAAACTTCATCATTTCCTCCTTCAAACCAACCCCAGACAGAATCATCAAACAAACATAACTTTTAAAACGAAATTCTTGGGTTTTTTCTTGACACCAAAGAATGGAACAAAAAATTGGTAAGAAAATACAAACGGGTGAAGAAAAATACAATGTAGGTGTCGGAGAAGACTTACAATCGATAATCGGTGACAATCAATGAGTTTGACAGTCGAAATTTCGAGAAATGGTGCCGGGTCGTTGAAACGGGTCGGGTTTTTCGTCGGGTTTGTCTGGTATGTTTGAAGAGTTTGGGGAAATGTTTGAGGGGTTTGGTAAATGTTTGAGGGGTTTGAATTTTGAAATGGTAGTGAGGTAGTGGAGTAGTGGGGTGAGGTAGTTTGTAAGTTTTGGGTGTTTTAATTATGCCCCACAATTTTTAAAAAAGTCTAATCACCCCATTTAAACTTTTGTGAGAAAAGAAAAGGAAAAATAAAGGAAAAATAAAGGAAAAATTACACAGAGTATAACTTTATGTACTTTTATTACAAAATATATAAATATTTTCAAAACTTACAAAAAATAGCAACATTCTTGTTTTTTGCTACAAAAAATAGCAGAATGTATTTAAAAAGAAAAGAAAATGTAATTAAAAAAAAGAGATAAATCTAATCCTATATTTATGCACCCAAATCATGTTTAGATAGGTTTAAATCTTTTTATATTTAAGACCCATTTTCTCTCTCACCTCAAAACCATCTATTAAAAATTCACAATAGGCATACGTAAGAAACAATAGCCATACAATACACATATAATAGCCATACAATACACATACAATAGTCATACAATAGCCATACAATACACATACAATAGCCATACAATATACATACTATACACATACACCATACGATAGACATACAATAGAATTAGTAATTGGGTAGTTGTAATCCCAAAAAAGTAGGAACAAATGAAAAGACATGCCTATAATTATGGGCGATATTGGTGCAGGGTGTATTTTCAATTTTATTGAGTAATTTTTTTTTAATAACTTGTATATATAATGTTAAGAAAGTATTGCTATTCTTGAAAAGTGACATAATGTTGCTATTTTATTGTAAACATGCTACTATTTTTGTATATTTGTATAATTTAGCCAAAAATAAATATAAGGAGCCTTTTTTTCGCTTCACACTTGAGAGGTCATTTTCTCAAGAAGATTAGTAAAAGGAAGAAGAGGAGGACAAGGAAGACGAAGTAGTAGGAGTTGAGAAATTGAAGATGGCGATGGGCATGGGAATTGAAAATGAGAAGCAGAAAGAGTTGGATGTGCATCTAAGATGCTTATCTCACAGTGCCAGAGACTCCAATGACCCTGCCTCCGATCCTTCTCTTTTCAATTCCGTTAGTGCACATTACACAATCATTTATATTACTCTACTAATTGATTATTCAAAAAGTGTTGATTCTCATTTTCAATTTTCAGGTCAAAAGTCTTTGCGATTTATGTAGGACTCAAAAATCCCAAGATTTGATTGCTAGGATTTATCCTCATCTTAACAGGATATTTCAACGATCTCTTGCTTCTATTTCCCACTCCCAAACTTCTAATGCCCTTCTTCTTTTGGTACTTTCTACTGCGTTGATACTTGTATCCCTAAGAATACTCTAAAATATTCTGAATATGTGTATTTACATTCGACATGCTTTTATTTCATACCCCAATAATCCCAGTGCCGCATTCTTAAATACTATATTTTGATTGAACTCGTGAGGTGCACACTAGGCCGAAGACGTTCGATATGTTTATTACCTACGTGGTGAGGTGCACTTAAACATAGGTTTTGATCCTTTCGTTGGAGTTGGACATGATCAGGTGCACCATTATGTGTAAGAGAAGTTCTGGATGGTCAGTTTCCCCCCTGCGAACTACACTTTATTGAGCAAGTGTTGCTGATTGTTTGAAATTTACCTCGTACTTTGGAAGATGATTAATATTCGAGCCTTTTTATGAGCGTAGTATCCACAATAAGCATTATTCGTACTGTCAAATTCTCTCATTTTTTTATTCGTAAAATCAAATTCCCTCATTTTGTTTTCTGGGTTAAGGTATATACTTTTGCTATAGATTATTTTTTCTTTGTTATACAGGCAATACTCCAGTTTTTTCTTGACTTCGGAGATGTGGTTCTGCATGATGCTGATCCTAGTTTACGGACCTTTTTCAAGTCATGCTTGAGCCGGTAGGGAGAATATCATTCTTCCTTTCTTTGTCGAAACTTTGAAGATTTTCTTTTGAGACTAACCTTTCATAGATGTGTTAATGTTATATGATGAGTTACACTTTAAAGCACGGTAAATAACATATATTTCAGTGTTCACTACCTTCAGTGTATCTTTATTTTATATATTTTTTTGATGTAGTAGATTGATTATTATTATTTTACCAGACATAAAGTAATAAATACACTTTACTTTGTGGATTTTATAACAATATCTAATGCTTACTACAGTGAGTTTGCAGACCCTATTGTTGCAGAAGCAACCCTTGACTTCCTGAATGCAAATAAGAAAAAATTGTCAAGTTCGTTCTCCACTTTGCTTCCACAGGTACATATTAATTTAAGCTGCTGTCTTGCTGATATTATATCTAAGCTATTGGAATATAATGCTCAAGACATCAATCATAACAAAGAGTAGAATAGCATCTTTTAAAGAGTGCAAATTCAATACCGTCATGTTATACAATTTTATCTTCTTCTTGATACATTGCAGGTGAAGTAAATATTTGCTGTCCCTCTCCTTTTATAATTGTGTAATTAGTGAATCATGGTACTGAAGTTGGACCTCCTTTCCTTATATATTCTTAAGACAGTGTGACAGTTAGAATGCCTTTGACATAGTTCTAACTTCTATGGGAAAGGACTTTGGAATTACATCTCTACAATTATCTGAAAGAAATTATGACCTAAATGGAACACGACAAATAAAGGGTACATATAACTGGCTCCAACTAATTTCGGATTGAGACGTAGTCTGTTGATCTCTATAATCATCGAGCATAATGTTTACCTACTATATTATACACATACTTCTACGAGAACGGTATATACTGGTCAAGTTTTGGGTGTTTATATGCATTTAGAAGCATCCTAATGCTGTCATCTGATCTCTCATGACATTGCAGTTTTTCCCATTATTGCTGAAGCTAATTGCTTGGAATGGGGAGAAGTAAGTCTGTCCGTCATCTCATTTTATTTTATATATAAAGATCGGGAATTCTTTAGAATTATTCCAATGGATGGGTCTGCTTTATTATTATTGTCTCTTCTTTTTCTTGGTTCTTGTGTTTTCTTTCTTTTGATTGGTAGAAGTATTTACAGCGGGAAGCCTCATAATAGATTGTGTAGTGAGCTCAAAAAGTCGATCATGCTTCTCTATCATTTGCAATTCCATGTTACACAATAATACAGTAAAGAAATACATCTGCATTTGATGCTAATAACAGATACCTTTTTGCCTTAATAAATTCTATTGTTCCTCTCTTTCCCGATGATCCACCAAATCGTAACATGCAATGAATTCCATGTTTTCAGCTTATCCTTCCTCGACCCTTTCATGAACCAGCAATGTAATAGCTTAGAAGTTGTCTTAGGCATTGCCCAGCTAAACCCTAAGATGTCCAGAATAAAATGCCAAAGTTGTGAGGTGAAAAAACAGTGGATGAAGAGATGGTTGACATCCTCACCGTGTTTTTCTCGCAAGGGGCACCTGCTACAAATGTTGATCCCCCTTTTCTGAAGGTTATCCTGTGTAAGGCATGCTCCATATGCCACTAGCCATGAGAAGCAGTCTTTGCTTCTCCATGGCCAGTTCTGAGAGCTACCAGATGAACTCCTTAAATGCTTGCAACAAGTTTTAACCTTAATTAACCCCTTGTCAACCCTATTCCAAAATAAGGAGTCGGCTTTAGTTGGAACAAGATTGACACTATGGAGCTGAAGGATTAAGGAAGACACCGTATCGAGCTACCAGTCATTTATGCCACGCCTAAAACTGAACTTCCACCATTGCTCCTACCACTCTTTCTGTTCTTGTATTTTATAATTGGCTACCTTGGCTTTGAACTGGGTAGAATATAAATCCAATTTCCTTTCTTTTTTTCAGCTTCCTTTTGACTGTTCCCTTTTTTGAAAATTGCGCTGAAAACTTTCCTTTACTGCAATATATCAAAAGCTAGATCAGTCATCTAAGTAACATATAACAGATTTGGTTGTTGCTCTGTTGTTTTGAAACTGTATGATTTTACAAGGAGTGATCCATTGATTACTTTTAGAAAATGGAACCTGTTGGTTGTTCTTGCATATGCATGTAGAGGGCATTTTATTTATAATTTTGGATGGCAATGCCCATGAAGGTACCGGAAAACGGCTCTTAAGATGTTGATGAGTTGGTGTTGCAGCCACAACCAAGGACATCTAGGTTCCCTGGGTTTCTTAAATTAAGAACCTTGGTTCACTTACCACTTGGGCCGTTTTGGAGGAGGATCAGATACTAACACGAACAAGACCACTACTAATGTGTTAGATTTAGAAACAAAGACACAAAAACTTTGAAATAAGGGGAAAGGGATAAGAAGAAGACGGTATAAATTTGTGATTCCTTTTAAAAGGGATGTATTTGTATAAACTTGTGAATAATCTATCAAAGAGCATTAAAACCTGTGAGTCCAAGCATATGAAGGAGAACTCCATCGAACTGATAAATTCTAACATCACAAAACAACATATTCAAGTCTTCAGAAGCTACAACAAAGTATATCAAGCATCTAAATTACTTAGAAGTGCTTGCAGAAATACTATTAAGATGATTAATCTAGTGCATCTTCTCCTCTTCTCTTCTTATATGCAAGCTGGTCCTGTAAAAGAGTGACATCTTTTGTGTATCCTAAAAAATATTAAACCTTTTTCTTTTGTAGTTCCATTTTTGTTCCCTAAAAGCTGATGAACTGTTCAGAAGTAGAGGGCAGTTGGAGTGCAAAAGAATGATACAAATCGCAGAATCTAGAGAGAGTGCCTGAATTTTGAGAAAAGAATGTAGAAGTATAGGAAAAGTAACAACCACATAACGGGGTGTCTAAATATTGTCATGTTTGGCTTGAGTATTATGTGGCCCCGCTTTCTCTCATTTGTAGAATATAACAGTTAACCAGATTATGCCAAATAGCCATGATGGATGTAGGTGACCTCTCCATTATTTCAGGAGACTTGCTTGAAGGTTTGTATTCTCATGTGTCCTTCAGTTTTAGAAGTTGACTCTTGTGAGACCTCTTTCCATTGATGGCATCGAAATTTATGTCATGAATGGGCACTCCTTGCAACGTTTGATCTCATATTATTGGACAATTGCTGTACTTAGGCTGGGCTAAAATAATACAGTAGTTGATCAATTGTATAGCTCTTATGTAATTTTCTCAGCTAGTTTCTCTGGAACATTGCTTTCTTTCATTTTATTTGTTGTTTAGTCCGATGGCTAACAGAATCTGCTGTATGGAGTACTTAATTGTATATGTTAGTCCTAATGCTCTTGATAGTTGTTTATGAAACTGCATTTAAAAAAATTTTTGATCATCCATGCAGATTGGAAAAAGCATTTCTTAGAGTATGTCCTAGTTTGGTTTCCCCGGGGTCATTTCTTCCACTATTTCCATCAATCGTAGACTTGCCTAGTGAGTGTTTCTACTTTATGATTTTCTTGCTCACCCTCACCCCAAAAGGAGAAAAAAGTAAAACAATAGGACCAGGGGTTGTATATGAATTTTATGAACTGAACAACAATGGACCATTACATACTTTTGCTAACCTTAATAAATGTCCCTCTCCCTCCCTTAATGGCATCAAACTAGCCTTATTAGCATTCTAATTTTACTCTCTTGAATTTTGAATTGTTCTAAACAAACTTGAACTTGCAAAGTGATTTATACCAAAAAATAAAAACAGAAAGAGGTATGGAATTCGGTACTTTCAGCTGTTGTTCTATCAAATTGAGGCAAAGATCCATTAGTGGTGTGTAGATGTCATCTTTTTGTGCGAGAATAAGACCCTTTTTTCATCTTTGCCAGTATTGATTGTGGCATTGGAAAAGGTGGAGAAGAGTTCAGGATCACTGGTTGGTACTAGCATAGCTTCAATTCAGAAGAGTACAGCTCCGGAGGTTATTATTTACTCTTCTATTTCATAGGTTACTGAAATTTTAGTATTCTGGATATGATAGAGGAGATTCCTTTTGGCAACAGATGTTGCTAGCACTCATGGATGAAGCATATACTGGATCAACCATAGGAGATGGAGGGGCGGACTCTGAATCAGAGGATAGCAGCACTATGGCAGTAGCTGATCCGTTCTTTCTTGAGCTTCTCAAGGATGAGAATGATGGTCTAGCTGTATGGTCTTTGCTATGTTGTATACTCTAGATTGCTGCTGGTTGCATGCTGTAAATAGAGAGATTAGACTTCTGAGTGAAACCACTCGCATTTATCTTGCTGCAGATTGCAGAATGCAAATAACTCTGTTTCTCTTGCAAAAATGTTTATCTATGCTCCTTTTGGCGCTCTCTTTGATGATATCTTCTACTTGATCATCATATATTTGGTTCTATTACCAAGTTTCTCTGATTTTAATCTTTCATGGTTCTTTTGATGTTTAGGAACGCCATTGGTCTTCTCCTGCAGTGGCTACGGCTCTACAAGCAGCAGTTAGTGCACCTATGTCTGATAGGCTGAAACAAGCACTGAGAATGACACCTCGGCTGCTTGATATGTATACTGCTATAGCGATCCATGAAATCAATGATTGTAAGTTAATCCATTTTATGGACAAGAGCTTTTTCTCTTCATACAAGAGGAAACAACTTCATAAGAGCTTGATCCATAACATTGTGTTGCAGCTCTTGTTTGCGCTCTGGTTCCCTTACTTATGGCAAGATATTCCAATCTATTTCCGGAAAAGCTATTCTTGTACGAGGTAACTAAGTTCATGTAGATAAATTGAAGAATTCCTTCTCAAATGGTATTATATTGTTGATGATGCAATACTCTATTGGAGAAATTCCCTGGTAGTCTACAAATTATCATTCTTTTCTATCATTTTTTTTGCTTTTGTGTATTTTTTAATAATTGCTGTATAGTTTTAAGGGAGAGTAATGGTCCTTTCACGATTCTTTGAAAATGAAGTTTGCTTACTTTTGAGTTTAAGATCACTTCCAAGGCATTAAAGTTTTTACTCAAAACTGAATGATATCAATGCAACGAAACGTGGTACGACAATAACACACCCAGTGTTATCCCACAACTAGGGCTGGGAAGGGTGAGATGTACGCAGACCTTGCCCCCACTAAGGTGGAGAGGCTGTTTCCCATAGACCCTCGGCTAAAAAGAACATTATAAAAAACATGTTTGGAAATAAACAAGATGAATTAAACCATGGTAAACAAAATACTGATGTAAAGCTAAAGATGCAACGAGTGGTGTCTAGTAGAAATATAACTCCAACCTTGTTTTGAGAATTTAAGAAAGAGGAGAATTTCACTGATCCAGAAAAGAGGGAAAAAGATTGAGAGAATGAGTGGAGACTTCTTGAACAAGATAGTCATAGTTCATTTCTTACAGAAGGGTCCTCGTCGTATTGGCGGCAGCCCTTTTTGTGGCTGCCACCTTTGCAGAGTGAACATTATCATATTAGTGCATTTTACTGTTCGAGTATACTTGATTTTTAATTAGTGATATTTTCAAACTCATATTTATAGGTTCAGAAGAGGATCTTAGAGCTCATGCTTGCTGCCTTTCATAGATCTCCCAGTTTCATTGCGCTTCTGAAGGTATTGCCTTATTTACACCTTGCAAATCCTCACCTTTGATCTTGAATACTTGTTGAAGACTGAAATTGGTATTAGTTATATAAAGTCTGGATTCCTTCAGATTAGTGATAAGTGAACAGATGATCTTTTGTCTTTGATTTTGGCCATATCTCATCTCATAACTTCTCTTTTTCTACTAATTTTTTTATATCTTGAATCATAAAACCCACATATCCCTTTCTTTCCATTTTACCCCCGTTTTTCCTCGATTTGTGCAGAAGCCTATAGTGAACAGACTTGGAGAAGCTTATGATAGTCCAACAAAGGTGAGTGGACCTTCTTTCCCTACACACGCACACTCACCCTATCCCATTTACCTGAAAGAATTGACTGAAGGTGAACTTTTTTCCAGACTGAATTGGCATTACAGTTATGCTGGGCAATTGGGGAGTATGGTGGTGGTGGTGAAGACCGCAAAGATGCTGCTCGTGAACTCTTTGAGAGCTTGGAATTACTTCTGTACGAGAACCTTTCATCAAGGTAGACTGTTTGACTGCTTTGCACAGCTTCAGAGGTTCATTTTGTGATGCTATTCTTTGCTGACTTTTATGTTTCTGTTGTGCTGATAAGCCGTCTGGGTCTGAGTGAATCAGCTCTTGGGTCTGATACTTCAAAATTCAGAAAATCATCACAATCAAGGCTATTGTGTTTTGTTGTGACTGCCATTGCAAAACTTGCCACGTATCACCGCGAACTGTTGCCCAGGGCCCGTGTATCCTTAACAAAGGTCATACCTAGCTTTTATTGCAGGAGTTTACAGCTCTCATCTTTTGGAGAAAGTAGGTCTAAGCTTAATTTGGTCAATTTGGTTGACAGGTTGCCCGTTCTCGGATCTCAGATGCAAGGGTTGGGAGGCGCGCACGTGACTATTTGGGTCTGATGAATGAACCTTCTATATGTTTGTCTGTATTGGGCCCATGTGAATCTCCAAGTAAAGGGATGCAGAAACCTGGCACTGTGAATTGGAGTGAAGGGGGAGCTAAAATGATTTCCCATGTTCCGTTTTACATTTTAGGTGAACAAGAAGGTAAGCTGAGCGTAAGTAAATATTACTATCCATCCCTGATTTTTCAATCAAGGAAGCTTGAATTGTTTTTAATGAGGTACAAAACATGATCTGCAGGTCCTCCTCATGATTTCTCATTCATGGATATTCTTCCTGGAAGATAATCTATTGTAAGGGATTATTTGTCCTTCATCACATATATATTCTGGGTGAGTAATGCTTACAGAAAATAGAGAAGTGTTCGAGAAATGACGTAAGAAGTATATCAATATCCACACTTTCATGGGTAGGAATCAAATGTACATTATCGATCTGTTGCATGTATGCGTTCGGTCATCTGCCCCTTACCTTCATGGGTAGGGTCGGCTGGTTTTACTTCAGATAACCTACCCTAACATCAAAATAATTAAAAAAAAAAAAAAAAAAAAGAATTTCTGGGTGCAGGGAAATATTTATCTTTTTTAAATGTACATTAACTTGATCTGTGTATATACTTCTTGGACGAACTATCTATAATTTCATATTAGTTGCGGTTTTGTCTTTATACTACTGTGGTTATTTCATTCCTATACATAAATGTGTCTTTTAACCATTTAAAATGAATTCTAGCCCCTGAATGATTAAATCCACCAAACACTTGGAAAGCACAAAAAGGCAAGAACCTCACAGAAACAGAAGGAAACAAAAAAGAGAATTTAATTGCCGTGCAGCAATATATATTTATTAAGCTCCCTTGGGCAGTTAATGGGACAAGAACAGGCAGAATGCTCAGCATCGTTTCAAATATACTGTAGATAGCAGCCTGAATTGGTAATTTACCATAGAAAACACAGGTAAAAGTTATGCAGGGAATTCTTATACCGACTCTGGAAAAACAATTGTCTCCGCAAGATAATTAGTTGTTAAGAGGTCAAAAGTCAAATTGGAGTGCACAGGTTTGATTCCTAATAGCCTCGACCAGTTCAAATATATATGACCTCATGCATGTTGCTAGCCGATTGAACCTTCTCTATTCTCTATTACCTAGGTTAAGGGGATAAAAAACAAGGGAAATAATAGTCTTGGCAGTTGCCAAGGTCCTCCGACTTCAGTGAAGAGGAATATGAGAAAAGAACCAGAAAGTAATGGTCTCAACATGCAGAGTTGAAGATCAATGAAGCCTTGATGAGGGAGACTGTTTCAGATATGAGTTTGTTTGCAGTGAGCAGCGATTGTGGGGGAAGATACTCAGGTGTGGATAGCTCTTCATCCATCAGCTGAAATGCTATGGTTAGAATACTTCCAGCATTAACAATCTTCCCCGGAGAGCTTGTCCCGTCAGGAGAGCAAGGCAGGACAGCAAATCCTGAAGCCAAGATGGCTACACTATCCGAGTCTTTACCTTCCATAATGTACTGCACAGCCGAGGCATCAACTGGGGCATAAATTATGTACATTCCTGTTGAATCTGTGGAGCTCTCTTGTACATAAAACATGTCTAGCTTGCCTGCTTTTTCACTGGGAGGCTATTAAACAACAAACTATTAGAAACATTGCTTCAGTTCAGCGCAGAAGTTTCACACAAAATCATATTACCTACTAGTCTAAGTCATTAAATGGCTTACCTCCACCATGATTAGTGAAACAGAGTTTGCAGGGTCTCGTGCTGATGATGTATGTAGTGCATCTCGAGTCATACACCCATAGGAGAGCAAATCCCACTACAACAGTGTGGAAGCAATGAAAAATAGCATCAGCTTCTTATATAGATGGAGTACTGAAGAATGAGGATGGACAGAATTAGAGTTGTAAATGGATAAACTCGGGCAAGTTACAAATTAGAAACATGATGTGAGCTAAGTATGTTTATCAAGCTATGATAGTGACCTTTTAAGCGTTACTCTTTTTCAGAATACTTGAAATGATTCAAGAACAGCAAAAAATGTCAAGCTGGGTAAATTAGAGACAATAACTATCGTAGGTACTCGAACTAAGCAAATGACAATCTAAAGATAAGTTTAGCTTTGTGAAATTTATCAGCATTGAAAAATCAGACACCTCTAGAAACAATTGTTCTACTAATCTATATATCTGTATGTTTTTATCATTGAACCTTGATCTGGTGCAAAGAAAAAAGGAAAAACAAGAGAGTTGAAAATTTATGTTTGCAAATCCCAGGGAGGATCGCTGTAAGAAGATCAGAGACACACTACTAATGGAGTAGCATGGCTAAATGTTGAGACATCTCTGTAGCAGTCATCAGAGTACCTTGCTGCGATTTTCCCCAGCTTGAAGGAACTCAAAAACGTCCTTTTGTGGGATTGGTAGCCACAACGAAGTTGAAATCGTCACTGCAACACCACGTGGGGTTCCTGGATCATCTAAGTTCAAGCTTGTTTTTACAAAGATATCCTCACCACCATGTATTTCTAAGGGCATCCACTGGTTTTCACTGCACGAGCTAAAAATAGCATTATAACTTCTGACCATCCGTTCTGCTAGCTTCCCTAAATTCTTCTTTCCTCCACCTGAGTCTAGAATGTGGAAGATAATACAAGAAACACCAATTATTAACATCAAATTTACATTTTTTCTTTCTGAAGGAGTAATATGTTAGTTATACTTAATCACACAGCATAAAAAATGACGACAAACAAGGCTAGAATCATATGGTATAATTTTGAAGATAAAGCAGAGCAGCTTACCATTGTTTTGCAAGGGTTGTTCCAATAGTTGATCATGCTGTTTCTCCATAGTTGCATGCCTGTCATAATGCCTCTCCATGGTCAGCATCCAGCGTTTTGCGCTGAATGCAACGCCTGATTTAAGTGTCTGCCTGACCATTTGGGGAACCAAACCATTGCATACTACATTATTCTCCACCCATGTAACCTAAAATTGAGAAATGATATACATTTAGAATTAAATGTACTAACTAGGAACTGAAATTGCAGTAGCTGATCGAGTCCATAAGACATTGTTCACTTTACCAAAGATAGCCCACTTCGAAGCCCTTGAATTAGGCATCCTGATGGTCTTCTTTGACATTGGACTAATGGAGTAGGAAAAACACTTTCCAAGGAGATATCAGCTACTAACCAAGTGTTGAAATCTAGTTGTCGAGAGTACCTTGCAAAGTAGACCTCCCGGGGCCTAACAAGTGTAGAAGGAAGATGAAATTGGGCTGTCATCTGGAAAAAACCCAATCTCTTAATTTTCTTAGATAGACCAACAATCCTGGTGCTCACAGAAGTAACAAATCTTGAGATTTTTTAATAACAAAAGTTTGGCAACATTTGCCAACATTTGCATGTGGCATCATATATGGTGCAATGCAACCTGTGCCTACGAAATGTGTACCTAGAAAAAACTAGTAGCAGAATTCAAAATGGCTCTCTAGCTCAACAAGACATGCAATTGCTTATAATTTACCGCTTGCAAAGCTCCATTAGCTGTTCCATCTCCTCCCGCCAATAGAAGTCCAAGATTTGTCGCTCTTGAAACAATGTTGGAGAACACACATGACCATTGATCCTGCATCCATAATAATATTCTTGACAAATCAAACTCAGAACAGTAAGGTTAATAGTGCAATATATGTAACTTACAACATCCATCAACATATGCACAAGGTTGATTGGGTCCACAAGGACAATCCCAATGGCTCTGGATGCTTCAATCTCAGAGGGCAATGCTGAATTTTCCATTTCAGATATGGACATCTGTGGCTTGTCACTTGTGGCTTCAATAGGCCCTCCTCTTGCAATGACTTTAATTATCTCCTCTAAAGTAGGATCAAGATGGACGAATCTTCGCTTGTATTCTGCTTCATTGAGAACCTCAGTTTGCTTATTGGTGTCAAAGAGCCATAAAGGTTCTTTTTTTTGGGTCATTTGTCTTAGCTCTTCACTTGCTGCTAAGGCAAGATCTACAACTTTTGCTTTGTACACTTCAGCACATAGTGAAACGGCTAACAATAGATCAGTTGCTCGAGGGATGTCCCTTTCGTATGCTGGGATCGACTGACAAGAAAAGTTTTAGATATTTAAGTAAAGAAATTTGTACATCAAAGTTCAGACTCTACACAATTTCAAGCTTTTCTTAATCCCGTCCCAGCAATTTTTCAGATTTTTTCATGGTAGAATTGTGAATGTATTTCAAATTGAATACCTCAAAATATCCATAGTGCTCCACCCCTGGTTCGTTGTCAGGTGACATCTTATAATTTGGAGAACCTAACATTAATGACAAATCTCATCAAAGATCTCAGGACGGAAAAACAGGTTGCTGCATTTATAAGATGTTAAAGAAATAATAATCAAACTATAATGACGGCAGGCTGGGTAGAATATATCGTCTACAATTTAAAGAAAAATCGTGCAAATAAAGCTTGATAACGGAACAACAATGCATGCATGGCATGCATAGTAGTTTATGTGAAACAAAATCAAGAAATGAAATTACTGAACCTGCTGTTGTGTCTGTGTAACTCTGTTATTCAAATCTGTCGCTCTTAGGGGGTTTTCTTTTCTTTATTAAATTATCCACTATGTAAGTAGTGTCATCTCTGAACTATGATGATGATGAGAGGAGGGTCGATCGGCACTTTTCTGAACCGAGGTCAGTGCAGCTACGTCTCTCCCCTAGGTTTTTCATGCTAGTTTTACTACATTTTTGTTAACATTTATTATTTTTAGTTTTTATGAGTAAATAGATGTAAATTTGTTTTCGGTAGGATAAGGTCATTTAAAAGTCAATAATTACTCGCTTTGTCTCATTTTATGTGATTTGGAGATTTAGAGCCTGTTTGGTCAAGCTTCTGAGGAGCCAGAAGTGCTTATTTTTCTAAAAAAGTGCTTATTTTAAAATTTTGGGGGTGTTTGACCAAGCTTCTAGGAAAAAATAAGTGCTTTTGAGTAGCAGCAAAAGCTGTTTTTCTGTTGTGGGAAAGAAGCTGAAAAAAGTAGCTTCTTGAAAAAATAAGTGCTTTTAATTATTTGGGACAAGAATACCCATTTCAAACTTTCATATTTAATCAAATTAATATTATTATATATCCATTATCGTAATTTGGTAATTTCTTTAAATATTGGTCAAACACAATAACAAAAGAACTTCTCTAAAATTTCGCCAAACACAAATTGCTTACCTCGCAAAGCACTTTTGATAAAAAGCACTATTCAAAATAAGCTGATTTTGGCAGCTTGGCCAAACAGGCTCTTAAACTTCTTGTTTTGACGGTGGAATCAGACATAAAATATTTAAGTAAGTTTGAAATAAAATTTATATATTTAGATATTATATAAAAAGTTTTATAAATAAGAATAGTTTATAAAAGTTTTAATAAAAAAAGCTTGGCAGATGGCCTGACTAGCAGCAGATAAATTTGTTTTGCATTATTCCGTTTCTCTTAATGATATGCAAAACATGATACGCAATTTTTTGTGTTTGTTGAATTACTAATATTTCATTTTTATTACATATGAGCATTTCAAATGAGTAAAAAATATTTATGGTCCTCTTTATCATTCTTTTTTAAGAATAGTTCTCGTTATCATTTTTCCTACGTTCATTACTATTTTGTTTGTAAAAAATCGATATCAAACCAAACCAACAATAACCAAAATCATGGTTTTAATTTTACTTGGTCTGGTTTAGTTTTAAGAATTTAAAAACCGATTAAATTGGTTTGGTTATGGTTTTGATAAAACATCAACCAAATCGAACCGTGAGCACCCCTGATTATATGCATAAACACATCCATATTGTCATTATTTCTAAATATATGAGCACTTGAAATTATTTTGATTGAATCAATAAAATACGATTTGGCATCATTTATTTACAAAATGAACATGATTTTTTACTCATTATATGAAGAAATGATGCCGGTGTGGTCTTATATTATGTTTTGCTTTGACTTTTGTATATGAGCGAAATAATGACGATTTGACCTTATTTTTTCATAAATGGACGTGAAACACAGACGAATTGATATTATTTTTTGCTTTGAAACAGTGAAATATTTTGTAATTTCGAATTTAAAAAGGTTCGGTGGCATTTTTGTAATTACGACTTCAAAATGGTCCGGTGATATTTTTGTAATTACCGGAAGTGCTCTATTAGCAAGGGTATTTATGTACTTTCAGCTTCATTTAATGTAAAAGTGCTCAAATCTTTGAGACCACTAAAAAATAGCTCAACTTTTTGAGAACACTCCTTTTTGCTTATTTATGTAATTCTCCCAACTATAATGAGATGCCTTAAAATTATCTGATAAATTTTTTATATATTTTTTATTTACCATCATATACGTGTCTTGATCATTCATGGGATATTTGGTAACTTTACTCACTATGATTTTGATAATAACTTTATAAAGTACGATATTTTGGCGATTAATAATAATCTGATATCTCAATAAGTATATGTCAGAATATATGATACAATTTGAATAATTCAAGTCTTTTTGTAAGTGATGGTTTAATTCACTTTTTATAAGAAATAATCTAACTCTAAAAAAATATTTATAAGACATTTCGTTTTTTTAATTATCAACATCGTCATCAAAATGTTCATTTTCATATTTGCATGTTTTATTTGAAATTTGGGTTATTTATCTGAATAACCTCTACCACATTCTAAAAAGATATATAAGTTAAATCTAGTACTTATCTTTTTTGATAATTTTATTACATGTAAATAATAATTATTATAAAAAATACAAATATTTGGCCCCTAATTTGGGGGCTAAAGCAATTTCTTTAAGGGAGAATTGCAGAACTACGACACCATAGGCAATGTCTTGCCTATTTTTGACCCCCATAACAGTGGCTTAGCAAAAATGATTTTCGCTTTGTCTTATAAATAAATTTTGGACGAAAATACCCTTATATAATTTTATAATGACGCCTGTATCCTGCCCCCTTTCTCGTATGTAGTACCTAAGAGACAACATTTGGCTTTGACTCCCTCTTGCATAGGCTACACTTTTCCTTTATTCTATATTCTCCCAGATAACTTGAAGTGCTGCCCCCTTCAATCTCTTCTCACATTCTCGCAGACAACACTTGCCCTTTGATCTATTTTGAAGAGGTAGTACTTGTCGATACATAACTTGAGGTGTTGCTTACGGATGAAATAGAGATCACTTTGCTAAAACCATCTTAAATAGGGAATAAAAGGCAGCACCAGTCAATTTTGAGGACGCGTGGTGAAATTTTTTTGTTGTTTTAGTGGCCTCCCCCTAGGTCCGGCCCTCGCCTCTTTCAACACTATTGAGCTGAGAATATATTGTTCCAGTATTTTCACTGTTAGTCGGACATAGAATTTTTAAAATTTTGAAATAAAATTTACATATTTGGAACTATATTAAAAGTACTTCCTCTATTCCACATTATTTGTCATAGTTTGACATGACGCAATGTTTAATAAAAAAAGCAAGACCTATAAATTTATGGTCTAAAACAAGCCAAAAATATTTATGCGGTTATAAATCAACTTTTCGTTAAAGGTAAAAAAGTAAGTTTGAAGTTAAATCATTTCCACATTCTCTGTAGGACGGACTGATAAGGAAATTATGACAAACAAAGTGGGATGGAGGGAGTATAAATCAAAATTATTAAAAATTCAACAATTCAAAAGGAATATGCAAAATCACTATCAAAGAGAAACACGTTTCCTTCTCGAAATCTGAAAAGTGACTAAAAAATTGGAACGAAAAGAGTACTTAAATTCGTTACACTATTTAGAAATGCTAAAAAGAACAACAAAATTTTGATGAAAAAACTTGTCAAAAGGCGGTCAAAACTTGAGTCTTTCGACGTCTTTCAAATTGAAATAGGTCGATCGAAAAAAAATCCCGTCGGCAAATATTTCTAACAGAATCCGTCAGTACTTTCGACGAAGTAAGTTGAAATGTTTAATTGTTAAAGTCGGTCATATTTCAGGAATTTCTGACCAACTCAGTTGAAAACTTAAAATAAATAACTACTTTTTAAACTTATTTTTTGACCGACCGATCTAAAAGTCGGTTGAAAAATTAAAACAATTAATAATTTTATATTATTTTTGACCTAGTTGGTCGAAACAATTGAATAAATAATTTTTATGAACGAAAAATATTAATATTTGAGAAAAATTTCGATGGAAGCAGTCGATAAACTAGAATATTTGGAGTCAAATTGGAAAGGTGAAAGGAATGTTCAGGATCATTACTTCATATGAGGGGGAAATATTTTTTTTACCACATCACAGACATATTTTCAACTGAATCCGTGAAAAAAGGGTTTAACCTGCAAAATAAAAACCTAAAATCAGAGTGTACACCCCCCCCCCCCCCCCCCCGCCAAATGTAAAACAATAACCATCCAATAATATCCTTCCACAATATCAATTTATGTACTTATAAAAAATAATATAATCTACCAAATCTAATAATCAAACATCTAAAACAAGTCTCAACATATAAAATCAAGTCAGAACATCAAACAACAAGTCTAACAAATCAAACATAAAGTCTAAATATCAAAGAACAAGTCTAGACATCTAAAACCAAAACACAAGTCTAAAATTTCAAACTGTTAATGGGTCTAACAATCAAACATAAGTTTAAAACATCCAACACATCACTACTCTGTTTCTTCGGAGTCAAATTCAGATGGAAAATTATTTCAACGTTTTCTAGGGACGGATTTACGTTAGTGGGAGGGGTTACACAATACCTCGGTATCTTCGGTCGAGAGTAATGGTTATGTATACATAGGTATCCCCATATTAGAATAGTTACAAATATCAAGAATGACACCCGTACTCACAGTAGGTGTTGTGGTGCCAGTTAGTAATGAGTACTCATTTTTCCTAAATGACTAGGGATTCGAACCCCCTGTAGAGCTCTTTTTCAAATTCTTTTTGTCTTGCAACAACGACAAAGACCTGATGTCCCACCCTAGGGAGTAGGCACCACTCTTTTCTTCCTTCTTTTCCCCTTTATTTGCTAAACTCACTGCTTTTTTTTTTTTTTTTTCTATTTATTGTTGTGTTTCTTCATGTTTTTCTTGCATTATACCTTATTTCATTGGGAACTTATTTTGTAAAATAATTTAAATTTATTTTAATTAATATAAAGTTACTCTCTTTTTGATGAGACAAACATTAATTTATATATGTTGAAGAAGAATTTGAGCAATATTTTATTGACTTTTGAATAATTAATTGACTTTATTAATATATATTTTGAGTTACTTCTCATAGATTGAAAATTTAAAGTTTTTATTGTGCAGAGAATTTTCATAAAATTTGATAATTAAAATAAAGAAATTAACTCCAGATTATTGAAGGTAAACTACTCTAGTCAAATAAAAAGTATATAATAATAGTTTTATTTAAGCAAATACCACTAAGTACGTAGCTTAGCGGTAAATTTTATTAATAATAAATAAGCAAAAACAATAAATACGGTCTTTACAATCATGAATGAAATACGAACTTGCTAAGACTAAATAATGGCTAGCTAGAGTATTAATAGCTACATGCCAAGTTAATATAGTCACCCAATTGGAATGAGCATATGAAAATGCTAATACCACCAACAGAAATAAACATAATAACTTGACACTAAGCTTTACAAACAAGCTACTAGCTAGCAATAAAGATAATGAAAATTCTAAGTAATAAAGTGATGCAGCCCGAACACGTGCTGATCAAGTGTTCAATCCAGCGAGACCGATGACACGAAGCCAAGCCAAGCTGATGCACGACGTTCACATTCAATTGGCGTGGTCGGAAGAAAGCAACCGTTCTGAAGCTGAGTGGCCGAGCTCAAGAATCGAAGGCTTCATCTATAAGCTTGAGCTCGAAGAAGGGAGCGACCGAACCCCAATCGAACACTCAACATCGACGCTAGAGAAGTAAAGCAAACAAACAACCGAAGGTAGAGCGTCCGATGTCAAATTGTGCTGAGCTGAGCAACTGAGTACCGAAGTCAAGGACTAGAGCTCAAGTGTTCGAACTCAAGTGTTCGGCTGAAGGAGTGACCGAACACTCAATTTATTCAGCCATGCGTGGCTTACTCCTATTGGTCGCCTGTGACCATTTTGCCCTTAGAATAGTCTATAAAAACCTCATTTCATTTCATTGTAAGACACCTAGTTTTTTGATGAATGATTAAACATAGCTGTAGCTATTGAAAGTCTCCGATGGAGCCGAACCCCGATATGGGATTTTAAAGAACCTGTGTCATTCGGTGTTAGTCGCTTGAACATTTTCTTCTTGGTAATTCAATTTGCAAGAAGCATGTGACTTCTTGAGGATTGTTGCTTAGCATTAGGTGCATCTTGATTTCTGATTGTTTGGGACCGAAACTAGTTCTTCGGTATTATTCGATCGAAGCTAAGATTTTGTCTTGCTTCTATCTTTACTTATTGTTGTTTTTCCGCGTTTCTCTGGTTGTTAGCTTCACCTCCGGTTTAGCTTGCACCAAACTTAAACTTAATGCGGAAACGTAAATAACACAGAGATTTTTACGTGGAAAAATCCTTGCTCAAGGGATCAAAAACCACGACCCAAACTCTTGGGATTTCAACCTTCCACTAAAGGAAAACTGAGAAAGTTTTAGACTACAACATAATGCAATCAAGGAACTAGACCTCCCTAGTACCTAGAACCCTCCAAGCCACACGTTAGCTTGTCAGGTTGACTCTACTTCACCAAAGTGTAACCTCTACTAAATGCTTCTTAACAAGCTGATAGATTACAACTCGATAGTGTATAACAAAAACTAAAACAACAGACTTAACTATGAAACTGCTCCTTCGTAAATAAATTGTGCAATAATTAAAGCACACAATATACAATTGACACAGCGATATTTTATACTTGTTCGGAACCAATGTCGTATCCTAATCCAGTAAGTTATCTCTTTAGCTCTTTGATATTGGTTACAAAGTTTGTGGTTTTCTCGTTCACCACCAACGTTCTACAAAATTTATTTTCACTCACTCAACAACAAATGAACAAGGGTTGGTGAAGGAATACATTCTATTAATCACATGAACTACCATTCTTTTCTTAGTTTTTTGGATTGTAACATGTCCTATTTGATGATCATGGATCAACCTTTGATGCCTTGAAACAAGTGAAAAAACCATGCCACCAGATACTGGGAAGCTGTAGCACGGGCGTCGCCTCCAAGATCGCCCCCAGCTTGTGAAGGCTGTACTCCATGGACCGCCTGAGAAAAGCAAGCACAAAAATCGTATCCACTGTTTTGCCCAGGCTGTGTGAAAGGTGTCGCCTTCAATAACGCCCTCGTGCAAAAAGCTGAATACTGTATGAAAGGCGTCGCCTGCCAAAACGCCCGCGATCAATAAGCTGGAAGCTGTAGGGTATGCGCCGCCTGCCAAAACGCCTAGACGGAGTTGATAGCTCGCTGAGGTGCATGTTGAGCACGATAAATTTCTGCCCAGTTGTATACCTCTGCGCTGTTTCCAATACGGCGCCTCCTCTACAGCGCACCGCCACGTTCTATCATCAAACATCCTAACGACGAGCACCACCACCCAAGCTTGAAATATTCCAATGACAAAGCATTCCAAACCTTTTCAATCAAACAATTGAGCATGAATAAACTTCACACCATGAATTATAATCTTGAAAGTACCTAAAAAAAAGAAAGAAAAGTTAGTAGTAAAAGTCTCCATGGTCTCCTGTACATAGATTCGAGTATGAAGGAAAATTCCACCTCCCTTGTTTCTAAATATTCCTCCTCGGCCTAGTGCAAATGTAAGGCTCATTATACTTATCCCCATTCACCAACTACCTTCCCATGCTATCCAACTCATGAAATGAATTTACTATGACATCCCCTTGATCAATCGCGAAGTTTGCCAAGTACTCCGCCTATTATTACCTTATCTAAAAACATGCATTACCAGCACCTCTATTGGTGCAAGCCAAATCCGGAGATTAAGCTAACAACCAGAGACGCAGAAAATAACAATGATAAAAGATAGAAGCAAGACACATCTTGCTTCGAATCAAAAGAATGTCGAGGAACTTGTCTCGGGTTACCTAATGCTAAGCAACAGTCCTCAAGAAGTCATGCTTCTTGCAAACTGAATGACCAAAGAAGAAGATTGTTCAAATGATTCAACACCGAATGACACAAGTCCACATTGGGGTTCGGCTCCGTCGGAGGCACTCAATAGCAACTGCTAGGTTTAATCATTCATAAAAAAACTAGGTCCCTACAACTGAAATGTAAAGGAGCTTATATAGACTACTCTAGGAACAAAATAGTAAAATGGCTACATGCGACCAATAAGAAGAAGCCACGCAGTGGCTGACTAAACTAAGTGTTTGGTTCCTAAAATTCGAACACTCTCAATTCGGACGCCTTCCTTCGGTTGCTTTCAATGCTTGCGTCAAAGTGAAGTATTTGGTCTCTCTTTTCGATTCGAACACATGAGCTCGAACACTTGAACTCGGACGCTATTCCTTCAGTTGGCTGTTTATTGTTCAGCGTTGATGTTAAGTGTTCGGTTGCTCCCTACTTCGGGCTCGAGCTGATGTGGGAAAAATCGAGCCAAGACCCCAATCAACGAGTGCCAAGCTTGAAGGATGCAAAAGACGGGAAGCCAAGGGCTTTAGGAGCGATCCGGAGAAGTGCCAAGAAGATAAGGCCCTAGGCGCACCACCCAGGCACCTAGGCGGTCTGCCTAAGCACCTAGGCGGTCCGCCCAAGAGGCTGCATAGTCAGGCGCTCCGCCCACCAGTGGGGCGCTCCGCCTTCCCCACTAGGCTGCCCAAGAAGTTCCAAGGCTGAGGCTCTCCGCCTCCTTTTGGGGCGCTCCGCCCACGATACTGAAAGCTTGGATTTTTGTTGTGAACTTCCTATTTTGCCCTTAAGTGTTGTATAATGTTCTAACTTAGTTGAGGGCTAATTTAGTCATTTCACTTTAGTCTTAGAAGGGCCTATAAATAGAGCCCTTAGCCATTTCATTTCATTAGCAAACCTTGAATGTAGAATGATGATTTCTTGACTGAATCTCAATGAAGAACCCGTGAGCGGGCATGATTTCACTTGGTAGAATCCAAGTTGAACATCGAAACCTTTTTAATCATTCTATTTGCAAGAGCCGGGTGTCTCTTGATGGTAGTTTCTTAGCGTCGGTGATTCTTGCCAATCGTTCGGGGTATAACGAAACATCGTTCTTCGTTACTACTTGGACCTTCGTGTGAGTCTCGTCTCGTTCCTTGGCGTAGGTGATTCTTGACATTCACCCGAGGTGTATCGAGACAAGTTCCTCGGTGCTACTTAGGTAATCGTTTCAAGCTTCGTCTTGCTTTTATCTTGATATCTTTATTGATATCGCCTATCTTGTTTTAGTTTCTATATTTTCATATCGTCTTTAGCTTCCGCGTGTTTTTGCCCCTTATCAGTTGGTATCAGAGCACGGCTAGGCTTCGTTTTTATGAATCCTCGGTCTTGTTCTTGCTGTTGTTGTGATGGTGTTGTTCGTTCTTGAAAATTTGAAGAAAAACAAAAAAATTCAAAAACTTGAAAACTCCAAAAAAGTTCATAGATTGGGTTGGATTTGATTCCCCAAGCGTTAAAAAGTATTGGGGATTGTTCTATATTGTTAACCCGTTGATTTGGTATACTTATAATGTGTTTTGGTGTTACGGATTGAAGATTGAAATTTTGAAAACCAAAAATTCTTGAAACTTTGAAAATTTTGATTCGAAAGCTTGATTCGATCTTGTTGATGGTTGTTTGTTGATATAAATCATTGGGGATTGTTTGCTATAGTTGAAAACAACTTTGGGTATCCTTTGATTTGAGAAACAACTTGAAAACGTTGAAGAATTTGGGTCAAAATCGACCAAAAACACGTTTTGGAAAAGCTGAAGGCCAAGCCTAGGCGGAGCGCCCACACCCTGGGCGGAGCGCCCACCCTAGGCACTGCCCAAGTTAGACAGAAAACCAGGCGGAGCGCCTCCCATTTGGGGCGGACCGCCCCATCTCTGAAACTTGTTCCGGGTAGTTGTTTCCTAGGTTTTCGGTCTTCCCTTGCTTGTATTGCTTCCGGTTAGTACTTCTTGAGTATTTCTCCTACTTATTTAGTACTAGTTCATTGAGCTTTTAGGATCCTCGTGCGTGGTCGTGATTGAAAATTCAAAGAAGACTCGTAGAACATTTTTGGCTCAAGTGCTCACTTATATAGCCGTTCGTCTATAGAGTCACATCAATTCCACTCACCTCGAAGAGTATTTGGTTCGTGTGACTTGAGTGGTTATTGAGGTGGTTGTTCAACTACGAGGAAGCCTTTGAAATCAAGCTTGTGTGATCCTACCACCAACTAAATCGAGTGTACCCGAGTGACATTCCAAAGGTGAGGGAGAGAGTGAGGTTTTTACTCTAGCCTCTTTCTCTTGTCTTTAATCTTTGTAGGTACATGGCCGGAGACATATACGATGCCGTTAAGGTTCCGGTAAGCACTTTGGCCTACCTCTTGGCCGAGGTGAGATCTATAAGCTCGAGGTTTGATAGCCTCAAAGAGGAATGGACCCCGAGTGTCCGAAAAGATGTCGGAGAAGGCATTAGTGAAGGAAAGTTGGGCATTTCCCAACCGTTGGGCATTCCCCAACAAGTGGGCATTCCCCACAACTTGGGCATTCCCCAGGATGGTGTAGTTACTTACTCTATGAGTAAGTATACTACTCCTATGAGCCAACCAATGGAAAATGAGGGAGTTGGGAGAGGTGAGCGAAGTGATGACATTCTTAGACCTCATCCCCATATACTTTTACATGAGAGCGAATTGAAAGAAAGTAGAGCAGAGGAAAAACAAATTGAGAGTGAGGAAACCCTTTGTCCTAACCATATGTTATCTTCTTCTCCTTGCTATAGCTTTTGTGTAAGTACTCTTGGAGGCGAGCTATTGGAGCCTCAACCGTTTGCCTTGGAAGGAAGACAAGGGAATGAAGACCTTCATTGTGGACTTCATGAAGGAGGGATTGAACGCGACACTTCAAGCGATGTGAGTACTCACGGGAGCTACTCAAATGTAAGTGTTTCTTCACCTCCCTATGAACATGATCATTCCTTGTCTTGTGAAGACTCAATGCTAGTTGGTACTTGTAATGCATTTGATGAAATTGCAACTAGCGTAGAGTCGATTAGTCAACTTATGTGTGCATGTGAACCACTAGTTGAGAGGATTGATAAGCCACATCATGATGTGAGCTCGATATTCAATGAACCTCTCTTTAGTGAGGAAATGGTAGTTGACTATAGTTGTGAGCCTTGTTATGACACACCACCAATTTTTGATGAAGGGGAAGATGGGTTGATAGATCATGCCCTTATTAATTTAATTGCCTTTGGTGGACATATGTGTTATAGTGGGGAAAGTAGTGGCCTTGAGGAGTCCCTAGTGGATGAGATGGATCGAATTATATTCGATGACTCCTCAAGTGCGGATGGTGAACCTAGCTATGATACTATGCTTTTGCTTGACCATGAAATTGAGGTGCATGCTTTTACATTCCCATTGTTTGAGGGCATCCTTATTTGTGGTGGTGAGTTGTATCGAGCTAGAGTTGGGAGTGAGTTGGAACCTCCATGCTGTGAGGGATTTGATCCCATAGACAACTCTTTGTTTGAAGTTTCGAGTGAGGTAGATGATTCTTCTAGTGACCATACTCTTATTGGTTCGGGTTATGATGATGAAGAGGCCATTATTAACGCCTCCCTTGAGAGCTTACCTTGTGAGAGGGGTTATCTTGAGGATGAAATTAGAGGTGAGGAGGTATCTCTTAGTGTGAGTATGCGAGCTTTTAAGAAGGGGAGTGGGGTATTTGATACTAATTGTGAATTGAATTACTTGGCTTATCCCATCCCAAATGTTAACCACACTTTGAGAATTGAACATGCCAAAACCATTGTACCACATTGTGAAGGTATTGCATTGAAGGTTTGGTGTGTTGGTAATGAGCTTAGGGATCGTAGTATTATTGATAAATTGATTTTGCATATTCCATGTCCTAATGATCTTTTTGCTCGTTCTTGTGTTGAGTGCATTTCTTTGCTAAGTTAAGTACTTATCGTTTCATTGGGAGACATGAGCTCTTTCATTATCATTGATACTTGGCTTTACCATAAGAGTTTGTTTTCCACACTATTTGCACTAACCTACTTTCGGAGTAGGAGGTTTTTGTTTTGCTTGTCGTTGCTTGTAGGCCCTAGGTTCTATGCTAAGGCAAAGGAGAACTTGGAAGAAGCCTATTCCAAAGTGGCGTTCAAGAAGAATAAGGGAGGAGAGCATTGGGCAACTCGAGGAGATGAAGATGCCATGAATGGTGACGCCTTGATTTCGAGGACGAAATCTTCTCAAGAAGGGGAGGATGATGCGGGGAAAATCGAGCCAAGACCCCAATCAATGAGTGCCAAGCTTGAAGGATGCAAAGGACGGGAAGCCAAGGGCTTTAGGAGCGATCCGGAGAAGTGCCAAGAAGATAAGGCCCTAGGCGCACCACCTAGGCACCCAGGCGGTCCTCCCAAGCACCTAGGCGGTCCGCCCAAGAGGCTGCATAGTCAGGCGCACCGCCCACCAGTAGGGTGCTCCGCCTCCCCCACTAGGCTGCCCAAGAAGTTCCAAGGCTGAGGCGCTCCACCCACGATGCTGAAAGCTTGGATTTTTGTTGTGAACTTCGTATTTTTCCCTTAAGTGTTGTATAATGTTCTAACTTAGTTGAGGGCTATTTTAGTCATTTCACTTTAGTCTTAGAAGATCCTATAAATAGAGCCCTTAGCCATTTCATTTCGTTAGCAAAGCTTGAATGTAGAATGATGATTTCTTAAGTGAATCTCAATGAAGAACCTGTGAGCGGGCATGATTTCACTTGGTAGAATCCAAGTTGAACATCGAAACCTCTTTGATCATTCTATTTGCAAGAGCCGGGTACCTCTTGAGGGTAGTTGCTTAGCGTATGTGATTCTTGCAAATCGTTCGGGGTGTAACGAAACATCGTTCTTCGTTGCTACTTGGACCTTCGTGTGAGTCTCGTCTCATTCCTTGGCGTAGGTGATTCTTGACATTCACCCGGGGTGTATCGAGACAAGTTCCTCTGTGCTACTTAGGTAATCGTTTCAAGCTTCATCTTGCTTTTATCTCGATATATTTATTGATATCGCCTATCTTGTTTTAGTTTCCGCATTTTCATATCGTCTTTAGCTTCCCCGTATTTTTTCCCCTTATCACGAGCTTGTAGATGACGCCTTTGAATCTTGAGCTCGGCCAGTCAACTTTGGAGCGGCTACTTTCTCCCGACCAAGCCAATTTAATGTGAGTATCATGCAACAACTTGGCTTGGCTTCATGTCATCAGCCTCGATGGAATGAATGTCTGATCAGCATAGAGTTGGGCTGCATCATCCTTCCCTTCTTGAGAGGATTTATTCCTCGAATTTGAGCCCTCCTCAGCCTCCGATACTTGGCCTACAACAAAAGGAGTTAAGTCAGCAACATTAAAGGTGTTGGACACATTATACTCACCAGGGAGGTCGATCACATAAGCATTGCTGTTGATCTTGCTCAGCACTTCAAACGGACCATCCCTTCGAGGATCCAAATTTCCTTTCCTTTGGTTCGAAAATTGTTCATTTCGGAAGTGAACCCAAACCCAATCTCCTTTCTTTAATTCCAACTTTTTGCGCCCCTTGTTTTTCTTCATTGCAACTTTTGCATAAGCTTCCTCGAGGTTCTTCTTCACCTTTGCATGCAACTCGATCAAGGCAGTGGCTCGCCGAGTACCTTCAAAATGAATAATAGAATCTCGAGGCAATGGGGTTAAATGGAGTGGAATCAAAGGATTAAAACCATACACATATTCGAACGGAGTCATTCCAATCATTCGGTGCACTGTTCGATTGTATGAAAATTCCATCACGGGAAAACGATCTGCCCAGTTTCTGACCTTACCTTTGGTCATAGCTCGAGTTGTTTGGTGGCGAGGGCACCCCATAGATATTTTCAAAAATGACTCAAGAATTTTGAGTCTCGATCACTCACAATAGTACGAGGCACGCCATGCAATTTCAACACATTAGAAATAAACAAATTAGCTACATGTTGTGCATCATCACACTTCTTGCAAGTAATAAAGTGACCCATTTTGGAAAAACGGTCGACTACGACAAAGATGCTATCATGTCCACCCCCCGACCTCGGTAACCTCATAACAAAATCCATGGATATATCAACCTACGGTCGATTAGGAACAGGAAACGAAGTGTACAAACCATGAGGGTTGGACCGCGATTTAGCTTTCTTGCAATCTATACAAGCATTGTAAAGCTTTTCCACATCTCTTCGCATTTTTGGCCGATGGAACTGCTCTGTCAAGATACCAAGAGTTTTGTCGACACCGAAGTGTCCCATTAAGCCTCCAGAGTGAGGTTCTCGAACCAAAATCTTTCTCCACGATGACACAAGCACACAAACCCTCCCATTCTTGAAGAGGTAGCCATCGTGCCACTAATATTTCTCAACCCTTCGGCCACTCAAGATTTTGTCACGGATGCTTTTCAGGTTGGGATCATTTTCGTACATCGACTTGATGCTTTCGAATCCCATGAGCCTCGAGGCGAGAGTGGTCGCTAAGGCAAATTTCCTTGCTAGCGCATTGGCCACAACATTGTCTTTTCCCTTTTTGTAATGAATTACATAGGGAAAGCTCTCAATGAATTCCACCCACTTGTCATGTTTTCGATTTAATTTTTCCTAGCCTCGGAGATGTTTCAAAGATTCATGATCACTTTTAACCACAAACTCTCTCGGCCACAAATAATGCTGCCAATGGGCGAGTGCTCGAACGAGGGCATACAACTCCTTGTCATACGTAGAGTAATTCAAGGTTGCACCCTTAAGCCTTTCATTGAAGTAAGCGATCGGCTTCGATTCTTGCATAAGCGCTCCTCTGATCCCAACTCCGGACACATCACACTCAACCTCGAATGCTTTGCCAAAGTCAGGGAGTTGCAACAGCGGGGCAAAGCAAAGCCTCCGTTTCAACTCTTGGAAAGCTCTCTCTTGGGACTCTCTCCACACAAATGGATGGTTTTCTTTACCAGCTCGGTTAAAGGAGTTGCTACGGTGCTAAAGTCACGAACAAATCTTCGATAAAAGCTAGCTAAGCCATGGAAGCTACGAACTTGGGATACCGAGGTTGGAGTTGGCCAATCTTTGATGGCCTCGACTTTCAACTCATCGACTTCAACACCATTAACACTCACAACAAATCTAAGAAAGACTACACGCTCGACACAAAAGGCATATTTCTTGAAGTTAGCATATAACTTCTCTTCTCTAAGCTTATCAAGCACTAGCCTTAGGTGTTCGACATGTTCATCAAAAGATTTACTATAAATAAGTATGTCATCGAAGTAAATGACAACAAACTTATTTATGAACGGCTTGAGCACATGGGTCATCAGTTGCATGAATGTGCTCGGTGCGTTAGAGAGGCCAAACGGCATCACTAACTATTCGTAGAGACCGAATTTGGTCTTGAATGCAGTTTTCCACTCGTCTCCGGGTTTCATTCAGATTTGATGGTAACCGGACCAGAGGTCTATCTTCGGAAAGCATGAAGAACCACTTAACTCATCTAGCATGTCATCTAATTGAGGGATAGGATGACGATACTTTACCGTAATTTTCTTGACTGCTCGGAAATGAACACACATTTGCCATGTTCCATCTTACTTTGGGACAAGGATAACAGGAACGGCGCAAGGACTCAAGCTTTCTCGAACCAGGCCCTTGTTCAGCAATTCATCCACCTGTCTTTGGAGCTCTTTGGTGTCTTCGGGATTACACCGGTATGCAGGATTGTTGGGGGATTTCTGACCCTGGTACGAAGTCAATTTGGTGCTCGATTCCTCTCAACGGAGGTAATCCACCTGGCATTTCTTCGGTAAACATGTCTCCGAAGTCCTGCAAAACACTTTGAACAGCACTAGGCAAAGGGTTATCGTTAGAAAATTAATCATTAGAGTTTAGAAAGATACCCTTGTGCACGAGGCAAATCATCATTTGACCGTTGTCTTTGCCTCGTAAGTACTCACCCGGTTGTATGATTGCACAAATATTTCTTACCTTGGGCGGTGTGTTGTTGTCTTCGGCCACAATTTTTTCCCAACTGGAGACCTAGCTTTGGCCGCTTCTTTAAATTCCTTCATTCTTTTATAGTCCTCGCTGACTTGTTTTAGAGACAATGGTTTGAGTATGAAACTCTTCCCTCCGAGCAAAGCAGTGTAAGTATTGGATCGCCCGTTATGAATAACCGACCGATCATACTGCCATGGTTAAACCAATAGCAAATGACAAGCTTGCATCGGTATCATATCGAACATCATCTCATCTTGATATTCTCCAACTTTGAACTTGATCCACACTTGGTTGACAACCTTCAATTCTCCACACTCATTTAACTATTACAATCAGTAAGGATGAGGATGCTTTGAGGTAGCTAATCCCAATTGTGAAATCAAGGTTTGGCTCACCACATTTTCACAACTACCCGAATCAATTATCATCGAACAAACTTTCCCCCTTACTCAACATTATGCATGGAAAAGGTTTTCTCTTTGGTTGTCCTCTTCTTCAAGAGTCATGTAGCTAAAATTTCTTCGAACCACAAGAAACATTTCCGGATGATCAGCTTCGGCAGCTTCACGACCATCATCATTTTCAGCTCGGTCAGTCTCCTCAAAATTTTCTTCGTCGGTGTCACTCGCTTGCTCATGGACGGTTCCATCTTCGAGCAAATGCATAACTTTGCGAGTTGGACACTATTTTTCCATGTGACCATAACCTTTGCATTTATGACACTGAATGGTTGAAGCACTAGGAGTATTGAGTTGAACTTTACCTCCCACTTCTCTTGGCTTGTTAATGGTCATTCCCCTCTCGAAGGATTTCTTCAGATCTCGAACAGGGTTAGCACTTGCTGGATTCGGACTCTTCCATTCTTTACCTTGGTTTAAAGGAGTCGATATAGTAACTCCTCGATACCGGTTTGCTTTGTCGTCCTTAACCCATTTCTCAGCTTCTATAGCAGCGTGAAATACATCTTCCATAGTTTGATACACATGCAGCCTCAATTGAGATGACACATCTCGAGCCAAGCTATTTTTAAATCGAATGATGGCTTGCTCTTCATCTTCTTCCATATCAAGAGCAAATCGAATTCTTTTGAACTCATCATGGTATTCTTCAACCGATTTGGACCCTTGTTTCAACTCGAAGAGCTTCCGAAGTTGTTCCTGCCGATTTTTAGCATTCACATACTTAGAATCCATTGCTCTTTTCAACTGCATCCATGTGGTGACCTCGGGATAAGCATTCCTTCGTCTCAACCTTTTGTCAGCCTCCCACCATGTTGATGCATATGCCTCAAACGAAGCAATAGCATGTGCAGCTTTTCTCTCTTCGGTCATCTCATTTGTCTCGAAGATTCGTTCAAGTCGAATCTTTCAACCAAGATATTGGTCCGGATCACTAGTTCCTCTGAAAAGTGGAATAGTGATCTTGACACTGTTCAAGTTTGAATCTCGATCACCTCGGATCGGCTCCGGATACTCATCATAATAGTCATCAGCCTCATGCTCAAAATATCGATCAACATTTGCAGCTCGGCCTCGACCTCGGAGATTTCCACGACCTCGTTGAACCTGCCTTCGTTGAACGAACGATGACTCATACTCAGCTTCGACCTCGGGAAATTCTCCTTCATCAATCCCTTCATCAACGACCACGACTTGTCTTCGGGCCCTTGGAAGTGGTACTTTTTCACTTCGGGGAATGCCCAAGTTTGGATGACCAGCTTGGGGATTGCCCAGGTTTTGTTGTTCCACTTGAGGATTGCCCATATGTTGTGCAGCTTGGGGATTGCCCATAGCTTCATTTCGAACAACCTCGTTCTTCAGCTGTTGTTGTCGAACGAGCTCAGAAAATTGCTCAGGTTTCATTGGAGTGGAGTTGCTAGTTCCAGCGCTGGACCCAGGCAAGGCCACAGACACACTCCCTTGCTCTAGGTTAGCTACTCAAGCACTCATTCTTCTTACCTCGACACTGACGCCTTGTATCGCAGCTATGAGATCGACTAACGACACCTCCGACGCCTCAATGTCCTTCCATTCGCTTCCATTCCCAGCCATGGTAGCTGCATAAATCAAAGACCAAGAAAATTGTTAAGGTTAGAAATCACCTCACACACTCCCTCACTTTTATTGGGTGGCGCTCGGGTCCACTCAATTTTATGGGTTCGATTTTGGTCACTCAAGAACTTGTAGCCAATGGCTTCCTCGGTTGATCAACTTTTCTCAGTTCCTTCGAATTTGACAAGTTACACTGTCTCCTTCGAGAAGAGTGAATTGATATGACTTGATGGAACAAATGCTATTTACCCTGCGCTCGGGAAGTCAAAGAATTCTTCTACGAAATTTGGACTTCGGTCACCCCTCGCACGAGTTCCTATAAGCTCAAGTTCGTTAGTACCACCTCGAGTAGAAAGATTTACTCCAGAGCTCCACTAACTAGATTTATCGAACACAACAAAAGTGAAAACCTAGGAGAATCTACCCTTCGATTCCTCTTCGGAATCCTTGATCACACCAACTCTTGTACGGACAAAAGTGGTCCCTCCTTGGTACGGATAGGGTTTAACCTTATCCACTTTCCCTTTTCTAGCCGATGAAATTTCACCTGGGATTTTGAATGTAATAGTTTTACCCCTTTCTTCTTTAATGGAACAGTGAACTTCTTACTCCGGTGTACGGACACTTTCAACTTTGTTCACAGTCCACGATTTTAACAGACTTTTGGTTGTTTTCTCTCCGGTGACTTTCAACGTCAGAGGAAATCAGTTCTATAAATTTTGAGCTAAGAAAACCTTCACTTCGTCCGTACACTGTTACAATGTAACAAGTTTCCGGCGTACGGACGGTGGCTCAGTTACAGAACTTCGAATTTTAAGCTCAAAATACAACTCAAATCAAACAAGAACCACCAGTTTTCAACGATAAACACAAAAACACAACTGAGGTTCGATATCAACAGCTACCACGTCAAAACAATCCAAAATAACGTCGAGAAATCCTAGACGTCAATCGTGTACGACAGGTACTCGTTGGAATCCTTAAGACGATGGTGAACAAGAATCAATAGTTGTTTAATCCAAACAACCAACAAATCAACCAGAATTTTTGAATTTTTCTTTTCTACTTTTTTTTGGGTAATAACAACACAATAGTAACAACAACCAACAACGGAGATTGAAGCTGAAACTGAAAGACACAAAAGCACGAGATAGACGAACAAGATAGGGGTTGTAAGAAGAAGCCCAAACCATGCTCTGATACCAAGATGGTACATTTCAAATCCGGAGATTAAGCTAACAACCAGAGACTCGGAAAATAACAACGATAAAAGATAGAAGCAAGATAAATCTTGTAACAATGATAAAAGATAGAAGCAAAATAAATCTTGCTTCGAATCAAAAGAAAGTCGAGGAACTAGTCTCGGGTTTGATTGAAAAGAAGATCAAGATGCATCTAATGCTAAGCAACAATTCTCAAGAAGTCATGCTTCTTGCAAACTGAATGACCAAAGAAGAAGATTGTTCAAACGATTCAACACAGCATGACACAAGTTCTTTAAAATCCCACATCGGGGTTCGGCTCCATCGGAGGCACTCAATAACAACTGCTATGTTTAATCATTCGTAAAAAAACTAGGTCCTTACAACTGAAATGTAAAGGAGTTTATATAGACTACTCTAGGGACACAATAGTAAAATGGTCACATGCGACCAATAAGAAGAAGCCATGCAGTGACTGACTAAACTAAGTGTTCGGTTCTTGGAATTCGAACACTCTCAATTCGGACGCCTTCCTTAGGTTGCTTTCAATGCTTGCGTCGAAGTGAAGTGTTTGGTCGCTCCTTTTGATTCGAACACATGAGCTCGAACACTTGAACTCATACACTATTTCTTTGGTTGGCTGTTTATTGTTCAGCGTCGATGTTAAGTGTTCGGTTGCTCCCTTTTTCGGGCTCGAGCTTGTAGATGACGCCTTCGAATCTTGAGCTCGGCCAGTCAACTTTGGAGCGGCTTCTTTCTTCCGACCAAGCCAATTAAATGTGAGTATCATGCAACAACTTGGCTTGGCTTCGTGTCATCGGCCTCGATGGAATGAATGTCTGATCAGTACAGAGTTGGGCTGCATCATCTATACCCTCCATCAAACTCCAAATCTCCTCCATTATTTGCATAATTTTCCAAGGCACCTCCCAAATTTTTGTCACTATATTCTTGAGTAACATTGAGACCATTTCAGTAATAACTTGTGAATAGGAAGTAGAGACCACATACCTCAAGGCCATAAGAAATGCAGTTGCCTTCGCTTGAGTATTTGTGGTAACACAATCCTCCATCTCCTTAGCACATCCATCCACAATAGTACCCCTGTCATCCCGAATACAAAATGCCCAAGAGCTAACACCTGAATTACCTCTAGAAGCTCCATCCGCATTACATTTGATCCACCCCACCTGAGGCGGACTCCAAGCAACCTTTGTCATCACAAGCTTAGCTGTATGATCCCTTAACAATGGTAACAAGTCCTCCCACCTACCAGGCACATACTGAAAGTTCCTCCAGCGAACTCTCAGCAACATGATAATATGCTGATTGACAAGATACACCAACCTATGAGCTGAGGTCGACCCACCATGTCTTAAATTATTCCTCCATTTCCACAACTCCTACAAAATAAAAATGGGAATAGCATGGTAAATCAATCTCAGGACCGGGCTACCAGGGGCATCCTACCACAAATTTATCACTTGTGTCAAGTGCAACCTATCAAAATTAAGACCTGCAGAACCTCCAAAATATTTCCAAACATAACATGCTACAGTTGCATTCAGAAACATATGTGAGACAATTTCCACATCAGGATTCACACAACAATGACACCTAGAGGGGAATTGAATTCTCCACCTCTTCAACATATCATCTAAGGGCAACTTAAATTTCCACAACATCCATAAGAAAAATGACATCTTAAAAGGGATACCTTTTATCCAGATGTGCTTGCAAAGATCGCTTGGCTTCTTCCTTTGCCTCACCAAAATATGCTGACTCGACTGAAAATATGCCCCAAGACTCCAACATCAAAAAAGGCATGTCCTTCTGCTCAGGACAAGTAGGAGGTTTGAAAAGGTAGCAAAATATTTTCTTTTAGGCAAGAGAACAAAGTTAGTAGCAGTGATGTAACGAGGTTGAAAGTGACCCCGACAGAATGCCTGTACCATTTTAACCACATCAGCACCAATAATATCCCATCAAAAATGATAAAAGACACCCATATAACCATCAGGGCCCCCTGCAGAGTCATCATTCAGGCCAATAACTGCCTTCTTCACCTCCTGTTCATCTGGCATAACAACAACAACATCGTTCTGGTCCTGTGTTACAAGACTAGGCAGGTGATCAAGGATAGGAAATCAACTGGCATCAGATCAGGAGAAAATTGAGGATGAAAAACTCTGATCGCCTCTCGGGCTATGTCTGTGTCGTTCTCAAGCCAAGAACTAGTAGCATCCTGAATTCTTCTAACCTGCAACATCTTCCTTTTTCCATTTACATGAGCATGAAAAAATTTGGTGTTTCTATACCCATCTTTGAACCACTGCATACCAGCTTTTTGCTTCCAAAACAGTTCCTTCAGAGCATAAGATCAAATCAACTCTGCATTCGCTCTCTGTTGTACCAGTAGGATGTTCCTCAAACTCTTGTTCATATACCTTGATCACGTCCTCTAGCGTAGCAATCTGCCTAAAGATGTCACCATACGTCTCCCTATTCCAGACAGACAATACTTTTCTCAATTTTTTTTAGCTTGCAGTGAAAGTTATAAAAACGATCTGCGCTAAGGTTTTCATCCCAGTTTTCTCTAACAACAGTCTGGAAAGACTCATGCTGCACCCAAAAGTTCAAAAATCTAAATGACTTCTTTACTGTAGGGCTATCCATGTTAGTAGTAATCAGCAACGTCGCATGGTCTAACCCCTGCATTGTCAAATGCTCCACTTTAGATTGAGGAAATAACTGTTGAAAGGCCTGATTTACAAGACACCTATCAAGCCTTTCAAATATACATTCATCATCCGATCTACTATTCCACCAAGTATACATGCTGCCCTTAAAGCCCATGTCAATCAGCTGACAAGTGTTGATGCAGTGCACAAAATCTTCTACCTTATGGTAGTATACTGGTAGGCCCCCAAACTTCTCAAGATCATCAGCAATGACATTAAAATCGCCCCCACTAGCCACAGGGATGTCGTGTCACTAGCCTGAGCATACAATAAATCCCATAGTTCCACTCGAGTGGTGTGATCAGGACTAGCATAAACCAACGACACTACAAATTGAAGAAACACCTACGCTAAGCAACAATCCTCAAGAAGAACTCATGCTTCTTGCAAATTGAATGACCAAAGAAGAATTTGTTCAAACGATTACACCGAATGACACAAGTTCTTTAAATTTCTATGATGGGGTCGGCTCTCAATAGAGACACAAATAGAAACAGCTATGTTTAACATTCATTCAAAAACTCGGTATCTACAAATGTAATGGAAGGAGGTTTATATAGACAATACTAAGGGCAAAATAGTAAAACGGTCATAGACGACCAATAAGAATATGTCTCGCAGGGCTGAGTAAGCTAAGTGTTCGGACACTCCTTTAGTAGAACACTCTCCCTTCGGTTGGTTGTTTTCTTTACTGTTCAACGTCGATGTTGAGTGTTCGGTTGCTCCCTTCTTCGGGCTCAAGCTTGTAGATGAAGCCGTCGAATCTCGAGCTCGGCCACTCAAATTCAGAACGAATGCTTCCTCCCGACCACGCTAGCTGAATGTGCATATCGTGCTTGAGTTTGGCTTGGCTTCGTGTCACTGGCCTCGATGGAGTGAATGTTTGATCAGCATGGAGTTGGGCTGCATCACCTCTATGCACACTTTCTTTAGCCTTTATATTTCTTGGTGTAATGAGTCTACATTCTCATGAGCATGGGAAGAAGCGGAAGAACAAGTATGAACGAAAGCTGTTTTCAGATGACCCAAGCTATATCATGCTTTACCTTTCTTTACGCCACCATTCACCTCCAACCATAGTGAAGCTTCCTCATTAGGCGTCGCTTGCGTTGGGGATGTGTTACCAGCATTGGAAATTTTACTTTGACACGGGTTTATAACTATTCTAAAATAAAATTCGTGACAAGTATTACATAAATATTGGAGGAAAACAAAATAAGTTTGAAGTTATTATCTTACATATGTTGTTTCAGCACGAAGTTGGACCCATCCAAGTTATTGACCATCTTTCACTCTAAATACAAGCTAATGTTCAAAGAGATTGACATGACTAATAGGCTGCTTTTTCCTTTCCTATAAAAAAAGAAGAAGAAATACATAGATAAAATATCAACAACTTTTCTATTTTCATGTCGATACACCTGGATAAGTTTGACACATGCACATTGTAATCACCTGATTTTGGCACCTAAATTCAAAAAATTGCTAAAATATCGTGTTAATTTCCTTAAAAGGGATTTTTGCCTAATTTTTCTTAGATTATGTCATTCTTATTTAGCTTTAGCTTTAGTTAATTGAAAAAAAATAATAAATAATTTTTCTTTTCTTTCTTTGTTTGTTTTGATCTTAATTGTCTTATTGTTATTATGAGTTTCATTTGTGTAATTTAAATATTTAGTGTAGTATAATATTTAAGATAATTAGTAGTAAAAATTAATAGGATGAGGGAGATTGGGCTTTTGACTGTTTTGATGGGGTTTTGGACCAATTCAATTAGGAGAATAAGTAGCAGCCCAAGACTAAACCCAATAAACCCGAGTCCCGATCCATAACCCGACCCAATTGATCAACATATATATATTCCTAAACCCTCCCCATTGTATCATTTTGCACACAAACTTTAGAAAATGGGGAAATTCTGCCCAAAAAATTTAGTTCACTGGAAAATACACCCGCCACCTTTCCACCGCTGGACCGCTGCCTTTCGGTTGTCAAAATATACAAAATTATACCTTTCCAAAAAGCTGTCGAGACTCTCTACCCATTTCTGCAAGTATTTTTTCCAAAACCCAGTCATTTTGCACAAATCAGACTTTGAATGTGGCGGCTAAACACTAACTCCGACGAAGCTCCACTTTTTCTGGTCAAACCGTACATCACTGTGCTCCCCTCACTCTCCTCTATACTATTATGAAGGTAAGTTTTTTATGAAATTCCCTCCATTTTTCTCCTCCTTTGCTGCCTGTTTCCATTTAATCTTTGGGGGCTTTTGGGCGTGGCTAAATTGTTGTACATGGGAGTTGTTGTGATTATGCTTGGTGTTAGTTTTTTCTATGATTTGAATGCTGTGTTGTGGTATTTTGGAGCAACATGGGGATTGATTTTATATGGTGGTTGGATGGTTGAGTACTATGGTGTGGGGATGTAGGTGTTGTGATGTAGAAGTAATGATGATACGACGTGAATAAGAGAGGTTATGGTGAAAATATTTTGGGAATGGAAGCTGCGTTGGTGTTGTTTCGCTTTTTTGATGGCGGAGATGAGGGAGGGGCTGTAACGCAGTAGGGGGCTGTTGTTGCTGTGATGATGAAGCGACGCATTTGTGAAATGACTAAAAAGCCCTCAACTAAGTTAAAACAATATACAACACTGAGGGGTAAAATACGAAGTTCACACAAAATTCTAGCTTCTTCAGCTTAGTGCGCGGAACGCCTGATAGGTGTGCGGAGCACCTGAAATTGAAGCCTTCTTGGACAGTGGCTCGGGAAGCGGAGCGCCCAAATGATGGGCAGAGCGCCTACTTGTGCAGCATCTTGGGCGGACTACCTAGGTGCTTGGGCAGACCGCCTGGGTGCCTGGGTGGTGTTCCTAGGTGCTTATCCAATCGATACTTCTCCAAATCGCTCCTAAAGCCCTTGGCTTCCCATCCTTTGCATCCTTCAAGCTTGGCACTCGTTGATTGGAGTCTTGGGTCGATTTGCCCCGTATCATCCTCCCCTTCTTGAGAAGATTTCGTCCTCGAAATCAAGGCGTCATCTTTCATGGCATCTTCATCTCCTCGGGTTGCCCAATGCTCTTCTCCCTTGTTCTTCTTGAACGCTTTGGAATAGGCTTCTTCCAAGTTCTCCTTTGCCTTAGCATAGAACCTAGGGCCTAAAAGCAACGACAAGCAAAACAAAAAACTCCTACTCTGAAAGTAGGTTAGTGTAAATAGTGTGGAAAACACACTCTTATGGTAAAGCCAAGTATCAATGATGATGAAAAAGCTCATGTCTCTTAAGGAAACGATAAGTACTTGACTTAGCAAAGAAATGCACTCAACACAAGAACGAACAAAAAGATCATTAGGACATGGAACATGCAAGATCAATTGATCAATAATCCAAGGATCCCTAAGCTCATTACCAACACAGCAAACCTTCAATGTAATATTTTCACAATGTGGAACAATGGGTTCGGCATGCTCAATTCTTAAAGCGTGGTTAACATGTGGGATGGGATAGGCAAAGTAGTTCAATTCGCAATTAGCATCAAATACCCCACTCCCCTTCTTAAAAGCTCTCATACTCACACTAAGAGATATCTCCTCACCTCTAATTTCATCCTCAAGAAAACCCCCTTCACAAGGTAAACTCTTAAGGAAGGCATTAATAATGGCCTCTTCATCATCATAACCCAAACCAACAAGAGTAGGGTCACTAGAAGCATCATCTACCTCACTCGAAGCTTCAAACAAAGAGTTGTCTATGGGATAAAATCCCTCACACCATGGAGGTTCCAACTCATTCCAAAACCTAGCTCGCTACAAATCACCACCACAAATAAGGATGCCCTCAAATAAAGGATAAGTAAAAATACGCATCCCACTCTCAAGGTCAAGCAAAGGTGAAGTATCATGACTAGGTTCATCACTCACACTTGAGGTATCATCAAATATAATCCGATCCATCTCATCCACTAAGGACTCCTCAAGGTCACTACCATCCTTACTACAACACATTATTCCACCAAACTGATAAGGGGTAAAATAGCGGAAGCTAAAAACGATAAATAGATGCGGAAGTGAAAATAAGATTGAACGATATCTAACAAGATATCGAGATAAAAGCAAGACGAGGCTTAAAACGATTACCTAAGTAGCACCGAGGAACTTGTCTCGATACACCCCGGGTGAATGTCAAGGATCACCTATACTACATAACTACCCTCAATAGACACTCGGCTCTTGCAAATAGAATGATCAAAGAGGTTCGATGTTCAAATTGGATTCAACCAAGTGAAATCATGCCCGCTCACGGGTTCTTAATCGAGATTCGCTCAAAGTGTTCGTCATTCTAATATTCAAAGTTGTATATTGAAATGAAATGGCTAAGGGTTCTATTTTATAGACCCTTACTAAGACTATTGTGAAATGACTAAAAAGTCCTCAACTAAGTTAAAACAATATACAACACTGAGAGGTAAAATACGAAGTTTACACAAAATTCTAGCTTCTTTAGCATAGTGGGCGGAGCGCCTGATAGGTGGGCAGAGCTCCTGAAATTGGAGCCTTCTTGGACAGTGGCTCAGGGAGGCGAAGCACCCAAATGATGGGCGGAGTGCCTACTTATGCAACATCTTAGGCGGACCGCCTGGGTGCCTGGGTGGTGTGCCTGGGTGGTGCGCCTAGGTGCTTATCCGATCGATACTTCTCCAAATCGCTCCTAAAGCCCTTGGCTTCCCATCCTTTGCATCCTTCAAGCTTGACACTCGTTGATTGGAGTCTTGGCTCGATTTGCCCCGTATTAGTCACCTAGAGTTAAATCTTTAGGCCTAATTATTTTCATATCATCTGACTTAGTAAGGTGCGGTACACCAGAATTGCACTTGTCAAGGCTGACCGCCTTTGTGTCAAAACAGGGTTCACTTCCCGTGAAAGACATGTCTGAGGCATTTTTATGTGTTGCATGCGCCTAAGAGAAAGTTGTCATGTTGACCGAATTGGGTTTCAAAAGAAAAGAGAAAAATGAAAAAAAATAAAAAAAAATGAATGTAAAGAGTGGAAGTAGAGTGAATTTCAGATTTAAAACGTACATGTCCTGTTTTTTATATTTTTGTAGTTTTGAGTCACGCCGTTATAATGATGATTTTTTGTGAGAATCTGTAAGATCCAGTATTGGCAATCTTTTCTAGATGTCATTTTTGCGTCATTATAATGACAAATTTTTGTGGATACATCTTAATACTAGTGTTACAATTTTTCTGGTGTCATTTTTTTTAAGTGTCGTTATTACAACGAAATTTTTTCAAGAGTTTCCAAGTGCCCTGGTTGGCCCTATGTTCTTTTGGATCATAATTTACGTTTTATAATGGCAAATTTTCTTTTAGAAATCTCTGAGTCTTGAGATAGCGAATTGTGATGTCCAAAATGTGTAAGTTTTTTATGTGAAGATTTTTGTCGGTCAATATTATGTAAAAGGCGTCTTCAATTATTCAAAGTCATGACACGACGTGGTAGGCAGGCAGGCAAAGTCACCTTTTTGTTGTCAAGACTGGATGATACAGTTTGTGTCTTGTTGAACATTTTACATGTCCCACTTTATGTCGATTTTGAACTCAACAGTTCTAATTTCTTTCTGACTCAGTCGTTTCTACTTTTTCTTTTGGTCGTGCTTTCAATTAATTTGTATAAAGCACTGTATTTATTTTAGTAATAAGAATGAAAAAAAGTTCTTTGGTTTATTTTTTTATGTTTCATTGTGTTTCACCCTCTGGCCTCTCTTTGGAAAAAAAAGAAAGAAAGAAGAAAATAAAAAAAAAAGGAAAAAAAGAAAGAAAACATGTAGCTGGTAAGGATTTCTTCAAGACAAGTGAGTTGTATACTCCTATTAATTGCACAATAGTCACCCTTCTCCCTAAAACTTCCCACCCTAAAATAGTCAAAGAATTCAGGCCAATTTCCTATTGCGCTGTCCTCTACAAACTGATTGCAAAGATCACGGCAAATAGAATGCAACATGTCATAGGATCCATCATTTTTTAGGCCCAAGCAGGCTTTATCCCGGGGAGAAAAATAGCAGACAATGTGAAACTTGCATATGAACTTGTTCAGGCCTACACTAGGAAAGCTACCTCTCCTAGATGCATGATAAAAGTAGACCTACAAAAGGCCTATGACTCAGTGGAGTGGGTATTTATAGAACAAGTCATGGAATACTTGGGATTCCCATGGAAGTACATTCAGTGGGTGATGAAATGTGTCAAAACAGTCAGCTACTCTATTGTAGTGCATGGTGAACCTGTTGAACCCTTCCCTGCTTCTAGAGGGTTAAGGCAAGGAGAACCAATGTCTCCCTTCTTTTTTGCAATAGCCATGGAATATTTAAGTAGAATCCTAAATGAGCCCAAGGAGAACAAATGCTTCAAGTTTCATCCCAAATGCCAAAAGCTGGGTATCACTTGATCTCCTTTTATTTGCTTGAGGAGACCTTCCCTTTGTTACTCAAATGCACCAACATTTTCTAAAATTTTCCAAAGCTTCAGGGTTGCAAGCAAATCTTGACAAGAGCTGTATTTACTTTGGGGGTGGTAATGACACTGTTCAGAATTCCATCCTCCTGAATCTTGGTATACTGTAGGCCAACTACCATTAAAATACCTTGGCATACCCCTCTCCACCAAAAAGCTCTCCCTTGTCCAGTGGAAACCACTTATAGATAAGATCACTGCAGGATTACATCATGGACAACAAAGAAACTCTCATATGCTGGTAGGATGCAATTAGTGCAATCACTCCTCTTTGGGATTCAAGCATACTGGGCTTAATTATTCGTAATCCCCACCAAGATCATGAAACTCATTGAAGGCCATTGTAGAAGCTACCTCTGGTCAGGTTCAGAAAGTATCACAAAAATGGCCCTGGTTGCTTGGGAAAAGATGTGTCTGCCTAAAGCTGTGGGTGGTATGAACATTACAAATCTGCAAGTCTGGAATAGAGTTGCAGTTGCAAAGAATTGCTGGGATATTGGTTGATGCAGCCCGTATCGGTGCTGATCAAGTCTTCAACCCATCGAGGCCAGTCACACGAAGTCAAGCCAAGCTTTTGCATGATGTTCACATCCAGTTGGCGTGGCCACGAGAAAGCAACCATTCAGAAGCTGCGTGGCCAAGCTCGAGATATGAAACCTACATCTGCAAGCTCGAGCCCAAGAGTAGAAGTGACCGAATGCTGATCATTGATGCCGATTGATGAGTAACCGAGGGGCTTTAAGTGTGCCCGAGGCAAGAGAGCGTCCGTTTTCATTGTGCTGAGGCTGAGTGACTGAACACAAGTTAAGAGCGCCCGAGAACATTACTTCAGCCCTACGTGGCCTTGTTTTATTTGTCGACTGTAACCTTTTACTATTTTACCCCTAGGTTTATCTATATAAACCCATATACATTTCCTAGTTCAGTAGTTGATTTTGGATATATATACTGACAAGTCGAGTGCTTTGTAACTCCGTCGTGGGTGAACCCCATCGTGGGATTGTTAATGGAACTTGTGTCAGTCGGTGGAATCCGTTTGAACAATTTCTTCTTTGATCATTCGATTTGCAAGAAGCTTGTTTAATTTTTCTTGAGGATTGTTGCCTAGTATATGTCTATCTTTTGTCTTCCACTCCTGTGGCTCCGAGACTAGTTACTCGGATTCATTCAATTGAAGCTAAGATCCATCTTGCTTCTATCTTTAATTTTCTGTCTTTATTTCTGCTGTTTGACTCGGTTTCGAAGCTTTCAATTAGCTTGCACCATCTTGGTATCAGAGCAAGGTTTGGGCTTATTTTTACAACTCCAATTCTGTTCTACGTTATCTTTACATTTCGTGCGTTTGTGTCTCTATTTCTGTTTCATGTTCTTGTTGTTGTTACCGTGTTGTTGTTCTTATTACAAAAATTTTGGTTGTTGGTTGGTTTTTTGGATTAAACAACCACAGATTTGGATTCACCACTGCTTGGAGATTCAAACGAGCACCGGTCGTACATTATTTGATGACTAGGGTTTCTCAAGGTTTTTGAACTGCTATAACATTGGTGGTACTGGTTTCTGATCCCCAGTTGAGTTTTGGTTGTTTGTTGTTGAAACTGGTGGTTATTGTTTGATTTGGGTCGAGTTTGAGCTTGAAAATTCAAAGTTCCATTGATTAGCCACCGTCCGTACGCCGGAAAATTGTTACATTATAACAGTGTACGGACGAAGTTGAAGCTGTTCTTAGCTTGGCTTGGAACTTAAGTTTGCTCCGTTCGTTGTTAAAATTTTAACGAAGAACGACCTTAAATCTTGCTTTGAATTCTGGGCTGTGAACAAAGTTTTAAGTGTGTCTATTCACCGGAGTAAAGTTCACTGTTCCATTGAAGAAAAAAGGAAAAAGGCGCCATTGCCTTAAACCGCAGGTGAAAATTTGTTGGCAGAAAAGAGGAAAGTGGATAAGAATAAACCTTAATCCATACCAACGAGGGACCACTTTTGTCCGTACAAGTGTGACGTGTCCGAGGATTCCAAAAAGGAAATGAAGGGTAAATTCTCCTAGGTTATCCTTTTCTTTGTGCCCATGGAATCTCGTTAGTAGATCTTTAGAGTAAATTCTTCAACTCGAGGTCTTGCTAATTTGTTTGAGCTTATAGGAACTCGTGCGTGGGGTGACCGAAGTCCAAATTTCGTAGATAATTCTTGACCTCCCGTGCGCAGTTAAATAGCATTCGTTCTAGCGAGTGGAATCAATTCACTCTTTCCAAAGGAGACAGCGAGTCTTGTTAAATTCAGAGGGTCTTAGAGAAATCGATCAAAAATTGAGGAAGCCATTGGTTTCAAGTTCTTAAGTGACTGAACCTACAAATTGAGTGGACCCGAGCGCCACCCAACAAAAGTAAGGGAGTGTGTGAGGTGATTTCTAACTTTAACATTTTCTTGTCTTTGATTTCTGCAGGTTCAATGGCTGGAAACATGGAGAAAGAAGTTGAGGCGCCCGAGGTGTCGTTAGCTGAACTCTTGGTTGTGATACAAGGCATCAGTTGATGCAGCCCGAACACGTGCTAATCAAGTGTTCAATCCACCGAGGCCGATGACACGAAGCCAAGCCAAGCTGTTGCATAACGTTCACATTCACTTGGCTTGGTCGGGAGAACGCAATTGTTCCGAAGCTGATTGGCCGAACTCAAGAACCAAAGGCTTCATCTGCAAGCTTGGGCTTGAAGAAGGAAGAGACCGAGCACCCAACCGAACATTCAACATCGAAACTAAAGAGTAAAGCAAAACAATCAACCGAAGGTAGAGCGTCCGATGTTAAAATGTGCCGAGCTGAACAACTGAGCACCGAAGTCAAGAGCTCGAGCTGAAGTGTTCGAAATTCAAGTGTTCGGTTAGTTCAACCGAACACTCAGTTTACTCAGCCCTGCGTGGCTCACTCCTATTGGTCGCCTGTTACCATTTTACTATCTTGTCCCTAGAATAGTCTATATAAACTCCTTTGCATTTCAATTGTAGTAGTTAGTTTTTGATGAATGATTAAACATAGCTGTAGCTATTGAGTGTCTCCGATAGAGCCGAACCCCGATGTGGGATTTTAAGAACTTGTGTCATTCGGTGTTATCGTTTGAACATTTTCTTCTTGGTCATTCAATTTGCAAGAAGCATCGTTCTTCTTGAGGATTGTTGCTTAGCATTAGGTGCATCTTGACCTCCGATTCAATCGAACCCGAGACTAGTTCCTCGATGTTCTTTTGAATTGAAGCAAGATTTTTCTTGCTTCTATCATTTGTTCTTGATATTTTTCCGCATTCCTCGTGTTTAGCTTTAGCTCCAATTTAGCTTGCACCATCAGGTTGGGACAAAAATTGTGGCCGCCGACAACAACTCACTGCCCAAGGTAAGAAATATTTGTGCAATCATGCAACCGGGTGAGTATCTACTAGGCAACGACAATGATCAACTGATGATTTTCCTCGTGCACAAGGGTATCTTTCTAAACTCTAATGATTATTTTTCTAACGATAACCCTTTGTGTAGTGTTGTACAAAGTGTTTTGCAGGACTTCGGAGACATGTTTCCCGAAGAAATGCAAGGTGGATTGCCTCTGTTGAGAGGAATCGAGCACCAGATTGACTTCGTACCGGGGTCTCAAATCCCCAACAAGCCTACATACCGGTGTAATCCCGAAGACACCAAAGAGCTCCAAAGACAGGTTGATGAATTGCTAAACAAGGGCCTTATTCGAGAGAGCTTGAGTCTTTGCGCCGTTCCTGTTATCCTTGTCCCGAAGAAAGATAGAACTTGGTGAATGTGCGTTGATTGCCGAGCAGTCAATAAAATCACGGTAAAGTATCATCATCATATCCCTCGATTAGATGACATGCTAGATGAGTTAAGTGGTTCTTCATGCTTTTCGAAGATAGATCTCAGGTCCGGTTACCACCAAATCCGAATGAAACCTGGAGACGAGTGGAAAACTGCATTCAAGACCAAAGTCGGTCTCTATGAATGGTTAGTGATGCCTTTTGGCCTCTCTAACGCACCGAGCACATTCATACAACTGATGAACCATGTGCTCAAACTGTTCATAAATAAGTTTGTTGTGGTTTACTTCGATGACAAACTTATTTATAGTAAATCATTGGATGAACATGTCGAACACCTAATGATGCAAGATTAACAATGAAGAACGAAAATAAAGGATAAAAGCAAGACACTCAATGATCTACCAAGAATTGCAAGTAGGAACTAGTCTACTTACCTTCTTGATGAAGCCAAGGAGGACCTATACTAAGCAACAACCCTCAAGACAACTAGGAATTGAAAGTTGAATGATCAAGAAGAAGGAAGTTGTTCAATTCGATTCCACACAAAAAGAACAAGAATTCCCACATGAACTAGTGTTTAGCAAAAGCTGCGTTTTTGTTTAATAATCAAGTGTCCCTGAAAATAACCCTAAGGAGGGCTTAAATATGTTCAGCCCTAAAGCCTAAAATAGTTAGGAAAAGAATAACTGAGGAAAGACCAATAATTTGGCTAAATATCAAGTGACCACGCAGGGCCAAATAAGTGCCATCAAACTAACTACGATCGTCTATACAAAGTATCAAATAGGAACTCGGTAAGAAGCTGCTCGAGTATCCTAAGGTGCTGCCCGTTGGTGAAGTTCTGCTCGAGTAGCTCTCCCCGTGATGTAGCTCGCCGAGCTCTCCAAACGTCCCCCCTCCTCCAATGCTAATCAATGCCTCTCTTGTCACCTCCAACATGCTGCCCGCTTCTTCCATCATCGCACAATCATTGCTCTTCATCACCATCAAGTGGGCATCATGAAGCTCTTTAGCTTGACTCCTCGTAAATGGTCTTGAAGGCACGAACATAGTTTGATCAGGCTAGCCTGCATCATTCTCCCCTACTTGGAAAGATTTCGTCCTCGAAATCGAGCCCTCATCATCTCTCAAAGCGGCACTACCTGCAACACAAAGAGTTAAGTCAGAAACATTGAAAGTTGTAGATACATTATACTCACCAGGCAGGTCTATAACATAGGCGTTATTGTTGATCTTTTATAGCACTTGGAATGGACCATCTCCTCTTGGGGCTAGCTTCCCCTTCCTTTGGCTCGGGAACCTCTCCTTGCGGAAGTGCACCCAAACCCAATCACCCTTCTTCAAATCCAGCTTTTTCATTCCCTTATTCTTCTTGTTCGTTACCTTCGCATAAGCTTCCTCCAAGTTCTTCCTTACCTTAGCATGCAACTCGAGCAACGCGGCTGCCCGATTTTCACCATCAACACTAATAGCTGCATCTCTAGGCAAAGGAGTAAGACCAAGCGAAATCAAGGGGTTAAAGCCATAAACACATTCAAATGGAGTCATACTAGTCATCCTATGCAAAGTTCTATTATAAGCAAACTCCATAATAGGCAACCTATCAGCCCACATCCCCGCCTTACCTTTGGTCATAGCCCGAAGAAGAGCTCCCAAGGTTCGGTTAACAACCTCAGTCTGACCGTCAGTCTGTGGATGATGAGACGTAGAAAACAATAATTTGGTACCAAGAGCACCCCACAAACACTTCCAAAAGTGACTCAACAATTTCGAATCCCTGTCACTACCAATTGTACGAGGCACAACATGCAGCTTTAACACATTAGCAATAAACAAAGAAGCAACATGTTGTGCATCGTCGCACTTTTTAAAAGGAATGAAATGAGCCATCTTAGAGAACCTATCAACAACCACATAGATACTATCATGACCTCCCCGAGAATGAGGTAGCCCCATCACAAAGTCCATAGAGATGTCTACCCACGGGCTAGTAGGGACGGGCAGAGGAGTGTATAAACCATGATTACTAGACCTAGACTTAGCCCGTTTGCAGTCTAAACAAGCACCACAAATTCGCTCAACATCACGTTTCATGTTAGGCCAATGAAACTGCTTCCCGAGTATAGCCAAGGTCTTATCTACCCCAAAGTGACCCATCAAGCCCCCACAATGTGCCTCACGCACCAGCAGCTCACGCCATGAAGACTCGGGTATACAAACTCTTCCCTTCTTAAAAAGGTACCCATCATGCCATTGATATTTCTCTACCCGCTGCCCATTAGCTATGGCATCACACACACTCTTAAGCTTAGGGTCATGCACATACATAGACTTAATACTCTCAAAACCCATCAGCCTAGATGCAAGTGTGGTAGCTAAAGCAAATTTCCTAGAAGGGGCATCAACCACTACATTCTCCTTTCTTTTTTTGTAATGAATTACGTAAGGGAAACTCTCTATGAACTCAACCCATTTGGCATGCCTCTTATTCAGCTTCTCTTGACCCCTAAGATGCTTGAGCGACTCATGATCACTCCTAATAACAAACTCCCTAGGCCATAGATAATGCTGCCAATGGGCTAAAGCTCTCACGAGGGCATACAACTCCTTGTCATATGTAGAGTAATTCAAGGCAGCCCCCTTCAACTTTTCACTGAAATAAGCAATAGGCTTCCCATCTTGCATTAGGACACCACCTATCCCAACCCCCGAAGCATCACACTCAATCTCAAATGCCTTGCTAAAGTCGGGCAATTGCAACAATGGGGCAGAACTAAGCCTATGCTTCAACTCTTGGAAAGCCTTCTCTTGAGACTCTCCCCACACAAAAGGTTGATCTTTCTTTACTAACTCGGTGAGTGGTGCTGCTATGGTACTAAAATCTCTCACAAAACGTCTATAGAAACTAGCTAAACCATGGAAGCTCCTAACTTATGTCACACTAGTTGGAGCAGGCCAATCTCTAATAGCTTCAACCTTAGACTCATCCACCTCAACACCATTAGCACTGACTACAAAGCCAAGAAAGACAACTCTCTCTACACAAAAGGCACACTTTTTAAAATTAGCATAGAGCTTTTCAGGCCTCAACACATAAAGTACTTGCCTTAGGTGATCAACATGGTCATCTACACTTTTGCTATAAATCAGAATATCATCAAAGTAAACGACCACAAAAATATTAATGAACGGCTTAAGTACATGATTCATTAGTCTCATAAACGTACTAGGTGCATTGGAGAGGCCGAAGGGCATCACCAACCATTCATATAGACCAAACTTGGTAATAAGAATCAAATACGATAAACAAAAATATAGGAGAGCGAGACACTTCTCGAACTCCCTTCGAAGTAACCACGGGGAACTTGTCCCGAGATACCCTCGAATCGGCGTCTAGAAGGACCTACACTATGCAACTACCCTCGAGACAACAACGAACTCGCAAGTAGAATGGTCGGGTTTTCGGTTCAAGACTCAATTAGGTTCCACTAGTGAATTCAAGCAACCAAAGAAAGGGTTTCTTCAACAAAGAGTTCAACTCTATTTTCATTCATCAATAATCAAAGGTAGCTGAGGTTTGAAAGAGGTTTGTGAAGTATTTATAGACTTCACTTACATGTAATGAAAGCTCAAAAATACCCCTAAAGTGGGTTTAAACAATAAAGGCCACGTAGGGCTATAGTTGTCCAAAACATAGCAAATAAACTAGGAATCCCGCAACCCTTCACAAAGTAGGCGCCCACCCTACTCTTACTAGGCGCCCCGCCTGTTCTTGGTATGCTGAGGGACTGGGCGGTCCGCCCATCCTGCAGAGGCGGTCTGCCTGGTTGATTTCCAGTAAGTTGTCAAAAACTAGGCGGCCGGCCTAGTTGAGTAGGCGGTCCGCCTGGTCCTGTGGCCTCTTGAGTTGCTTCCAAACATGCTCCGGATGCCTCGTCAAGTGTGCTAGAAGGTCCTCCATCCATGGCGCAACAAAGCATGGTCTTCAAGTTGCTCTTGGAGCCTTCTTCTATGCCCTTCCATGTCAAGTGAAGATGGGTGTCTTGGATTAACTTGGCTTGACTCCGAGTGAAAGGTCTTGAGGAGGTTTGGGTCTTATCATTCTCCCCTTCTTGAGAGGATTTCGTCCTCGAAATCGAACCATCATTCACGACCCCTTCGTCATCATTCACGACCTCTTCATTACCTACATCCAAAGGAACCAAGTCACAAACATTGAAAGTATTAGAAACTTGATACTCACTTGGCAAGTCGACCACATAGGCATTGTTGTTTATCTTCGAAAGCACTTGGAATGGGCCATCTCCCCGGGGTGCCAACTTCCCTTTCCTAAGGCTTGGAAACCTTTCCTTCCGGAAGTGCACCCACACATAGTCACCCTTCTTGAGTTCCACCTTCCTGCGTCCTTTGTTCTTCTTGGAAGCAACCTTAGCATAAGATTCCTCCAAATTCTTCTTTGCCTTTGCATGGAGTTCAACCAAAGCCTTGGCTCTAGCTTTGCCTTCAAAATTAACAACCATTTCCCTTGGCAAAGGGGTTAGATCAAGGGAAATCAAGGGGTTAAAACCATACACACATTCGAAAGGAGTCATGCCAATCATGCTATGCAATGTACGATTGTAGGCAAACTCCATTATAGGCAATCGATCAATCCACGTCCCGGCCTTACCTCGAGTCATTGCCCTAAGAAGAGCTCCCAAGGTTCGGTTAACCACTTCGGTTTGGCCATCGGTTTGCGGATGGTGGGACGTAGAAAACAAGAGCTTGGTGCCTAAAGCACCCCATAAACATCGCCGAAAATGGCTTAGGAACTTAGTGTCCCTATCACTCACTATAGTTTGAGGCACACCATGTAGCTTCAAAACATTTTCAACAAACAAGGAAGCTACATGTTGGGCATCATCGCATTTCTTGCAAGGAATGAAATGAGCCATCTTTGAGAACCTATCCACGACAACAAAGATGCCATCGTGGCCCCCCCAGTCCTTGGTAATCCCATGACAAAGTCCATTGATATATCCAACCACGGACTAGTATGTACGGGGAGCGGGGTGTATAACCCATGAGGGTGGGCTTTAGATTTGGCACTTTTGCACTCAAGGCAATTAGTGCAAAACTTCTCCACATGCACCCTCATCTTCGGCCAATAGAATTGTTCTTGAAGAACGGCCAAAGTCTTCCTTATCCCAAAGTGACCCATGAGTCCTCCACAATGTGCCTCTTGCACAAGCAATTCCCTCCATGAGGACTCGGGTATGCACACTCTACCATTTTTAAAGATGAATCCATTAGACCATTGGTATTTTTCAACTCTCTCCCCTTTCTCTAGAGCATCATGGACACTCTTTAGCTTTGGATCATGAGCATACATCAATTTGATGCTCTCGAACCCCATGAGCTTAGAGGTGAGAGTGGTGGCTAGTGCGAACTTTCTAGAAAGCGCATCCGCCACAACATTGTCCTTCCCTTTCTTGTATTGGATCACATAGGGAAAGGACTCAATAAATTCAACCCACTTGGCATGCCGCCTATTGAGCTTCTTTTGGCCTCTCAAATGCTTGAGTGACTCATGGTCACTCTTGATTACAAACTCTCGAGGCCAAAGGGAGTGTTGCCAATGGGCAAGGGCTCTCACAAGGGCATACAACTCCTTGTCATATGTAGAATAATTCAAGGAGGCCCCTTTCAACTTTTCAGTAAAGTAGGCGATGGGTTTGCTATCTTGCATTAATACACCACCAATTCCCACCCCCGAGGCATCACATTCAACCTCGAATGCCTTTCCAAAGTCGGGCAATTGCAATAGGGGGGTGGTACTTAACCTACCTTTTAACTCTTGGAAGGCCTTCTCTTGAGGCTCTCCCCAAACAAAGGGTTGGTCCTTCTTCACCAATTCGGTGAGTGGAGCGGCGATGGAGCTAAAGTCTTTCACGAATCGTCTATAAAAGCTAGCAAGACCATGAAAGCTCCTCACTTGAGTCATGGTAGTACGAGTAGGCCAATCACGTATGGCCTCTACCTTAGACTCATCCACCTCCACTCCTTGGGCACTCACAACAAACCCAAGGAAGACAACCTTCTCCACACAAAAGGCACACTTTTTCAAATTGGCATAGAGCTTTTCGGCTTGTAGCGCTTCAAGAACTTGACTCAAGTGGCCTACATGCTCATCTATTGTCTTACTATAGATCAAGATATCATCAAAATAGACAACGACAAACTTGTTTATAAAAGGCTTCAAAACATGGTTCATGAGTCGCATGAAGGTGCTAGGTGCGTTGGAAAGCCCGAAGGGCATTACCAACCATTCATAGAGACCAAATTTGGTCTTGAATGCGGTTTTCCATTCATCTCCGGGTTTCATCCGGATTTGATGGTAGCCGGACCTAAGGTCAATTTTGGAATAGACACACGACCCACTCAATTCATCCAACATATCATCAAGTCGTGGAATAGGGTGACGGTACTTTACCGTTATCTTATTCACGGCTCGGCAATCCACGCATATTCTCCACGATCCATCCTTCTTGGGCACAAGAATCACCGGTACGGCACATGGACTTAAACTCTCCCGGACCAAGCCTTTGGAGAGCAAGTCATCTACTTGCTTTTGCAATTCTCTTGTGTCCTCCGGATTACTCCTATAAGCCGGTTTGTTCGGGATTTGAGACCCCGGGATGAAATCAATTGGATGTTCAATCCCTCTCAAGGGAGGGAGTCCACTTGGCATTTCATCCGGGAACATGTCTTTGAACACCTTCAAAACACTTTCAATGGCACTAGGTAATGGGTTAGAAGAATAATCAAATTCGGAAGAGAGAACCATACCTTTGTGCACAATGCATAGAAGAAACTTGTTGCCATCATTTCCCTTTAAGAGCTCGCCCGGTTGCATCATGGCACATATGCCACCGGTAGATGAAGTAGGTGGGATTGCCACCATGCTTTTGGACAAAGGGCTAGTCTCAATGATTGACTTAGCCTTTGCCACTTCCCTCAACTCCTTCATTCGTTGGTAGTCATCACTCACTTGTTTAGGAGTTAGGGGCTTCAACACAAACTTTCTTCCTTCATGTTGGAGCGTGTAAGTGTTGACACGTCCATTGTGAACCACTTGCCGATCAAATTGCCACGGCCTTCCAAAGAGAAGGTGGCAAGCTTGCATGGGCACAACGTCGAACAAGTGTTCATCAACATAACTACCCATTTTAAACTTGATCATTGCTTGTTTCACCACATTGAGCTCCCCACATTCACTTAGCCATTGTAATCGGTATGGCTTGGGGTGTTTCACGGTAGGCAACTTCAATTGGGTTATAAGAGATTGGCTCACAACATTAGTGCAACTCCCCGAATCAATGATCATAGAGCACACAACACCCTTGACACGACACCCAGCATGGAAAAGGTTTTCCCTTTGCAAGGTTTCGCCGTCCTCCACAATCATAGCTCCTAAGCTCCTCCTCACTACTAGAAAAGTATGAGGTTCCTCATCCTCCACGGTGTCATCTTCACCATCCTCCTCTACTCCCTCATCTCCCTCATCTTCCTCTGGCTCACTCTCTTGCTCATATGCATGCTCACCAACAACAACCATGGTCCTTTTCGTAGGACACTCCTTGGCAAAGTGCCCATACCCCTTGCATTTATGACATTGAATGGAAGAAGAAGTAGGAGTATTCAATTGGGTTTTAGAATTACCTCCCGCATTGGGTGTGTACTTTTCAAATGGCTTCTTCACCTCTTTGCTAGCACTTGCTCCGCTAGGGCCACTTGCACTTGTGAATCTTGCATTGGGAGTAGGATTTTTCCAATCCTTTGGCTTGCTCATGGAAGTAGAAGTGTTGCCTTTATAACGGTTGGACTTCTCTTTGTCAAGACATTGCTCGGCTTGAATAGCGGCATCAAGGACTTCTTGAAGTGAGAGATAGGAATGCAACCTCAATTGTGAAGCTATACCATAGCTCAAACCATTCATGAATCGGATCACGGCTTGCTCCTCATCTTCGGTGTCCATGTCTAAGGCCATTCGAACCCTTTCAAACTCATCATAATACTCATGTACCGTCTTGACACCTTGCTTCAACTCATAAAGTCTTTTGAGTTGTTCTTGACGATATCTAGGAGTAATGTACTTGATACTCATGAGACCCTTCAAGTCATGCCATCCCACATTCACGGGGACTCCCGCTCTTCTCCTTGACCTCTTGACGGACTCCCACCAAGTGGATGCATAGGATTCAAAGGAGGAAATAGCATAAGTACCCTTCTTCTCATCGGTCATATCATTGGTGTCAAACAATCTTTCAATTTGGAGCACCCAATCAATATAAGCACTTGGATCACAATTCCCTTTAAAGGGTGGAAGATTAAGCTTCACACTATTGAGATTGTGGTTGTTGTCACGACCTCCTTGGAAAGGCTTCGGTTGGCCCCCATAGTGATCTCCATAACCTCCATAATCTCTCCTCACATTCCCTCCAACATACCCCATAGGTGGCCCTCGACCTCGGCCCCTACCTCTATCCACATTCCTACCCCAATTCATACCTCGCCTTGGTTGAAAGGGATCATCAAGCCCATACATGTCATCTCCATATTCGGCTTCCTCCCCTTCTTGAGCTTCATCAACTTGCTCAAGAGGTTGCACATTTCGGATGGGTCTTGGTAGTGGAGTGTTTCTTGGAGGGTTGTCTAAGATACGGGGAATGCCCGTTCGTTGGGGATTGCCCAACATTGGATCAACTCTCTCTCGATCCTCCTTTACCCGTTGTTGATTGAGCAATTCAACGACATGGCTCACTTGCTCCGGGGTAAAGTTAGGAGTACTTGAGACTTCAACTTGGACACTCGTGGTCCCCTTCTCAACTTGGACACTCGGGGTCCCTTTCTCCGATTGGACATTGGAAGTCCCTTGCTCAACTAGGGCACTTGAGGCACTCTTTTCGAGAGACTCAATCCTTTGGTTCATGAGGTCCATCTTGGCAAGAAGGTTAGCCAAGGCCTCCTTAATGAAAGCTTGTCCTTCGTTAGCCATCGTACCTACACAAGTAACAAACGTTAGCAAAAACAACCTCAGTCACTCCCTCACAAGTGTTTTTTCGCTCGGATCACTCGTTTAGTGGGTGGTGGCATTTTCACTCTTGCTTGAATACAAAGCTTCACAAAGTTGAATAGTAAACCTCAACTTAACCACTCAACTCAAAAGCCCAATGAGCTCCGGGGTGAGTGGAGTTGATAGGACTCTATTGGAACGGTTAGCTCTTTAAGTGCAGACTTGAGCCAAAAGAGACTACGGATCTTCTTTGAATTCTATTCTCCGGTCTAGGCTTGAGTTTCCTAATAGCTTAGAAGGGTTAGCACAATTCAAGTAGACAAGATTACTCAAAGAAGTGCTAACTAGATGCGATGCAAACAAATAAACAAGAGATCCTAGAAGAATCTACCCCAAACCACGCTCTTTTAGAAGTAGGCGCCCCACCTGATTGGACTAGGTGGTCCACCTGGTTGCCTGCACAGGGGAGTAGGCGGTCAGCCTACTCTAGTAGGTGGTCCGCCTCTGTAAAATCCAGAGAGCTCAAAATTTTCAGGCGGTCCGCCCGTTTCTCTAGGCGCTCGGCCTACTGCAGGTTTCAGCACAGTTCAAACACGATGTTCTTGGTTTTTGCACCCAAAATTCAACGATTTCAACGTTGTTTAAGCAATTCAAAGGTACCCCAATGTTGTTTCAACCACATAGAACAAACCCCAATCAATTTTAACAAACCCCAATCAAAAACAAGCAATCTACCATGATAATCAATTTCAAGCTTAGGGTTTCAACTTTTGAATTTGTCCAAGGGTTTCAAATTTTCAATTCTTGCGTTTCAACTCCAAATCGACTGTCTAGGGTACCAAAAGAACGGGTCTCCAATAAGGAACAAACCCCAATAACAATCACACAACGGGTCCAACAATCCAAGAATCCACAATCAATTTTTTTTTTTTGGTGTTTTTTCTTCTTTTCTATTTTTTTGTGTTTTTCTCCTTTTCAATAACAATAAACAAGAACCTAAAAACGAAACTAACCTAGGCACGAAGAATCAAGGGTCGGGGGTTTGTAGAAACAAAACCCGAGCCTTGCTCTGATACCAAGATGATAAGAATCAAATACGATAAACAAAAAGATAGGAGAGCGAGACACTTCTCGAACTCCCTTCGAAGTAACCACGGGGAACTTGTCCCGAGATACCCTCGAATCGGCGTCTAGAAGGACCTACACTATGCAACTACCCTCGAGACAACAACGGACTCGCAAGTAGAATGGTCGGGTTTTCGGTTCAAGACTCAACTAGGTTCCACTAGTGAATTCAAGCAACCAAAGAAAGGGTTTCTTCAACAAAGAGTTCAACTCTATTTTCATTCATCAATAATCAAAGGTAGCTGAGGTTTGAAAGAGGTTTGTGAAGTATTTATAGACTTCACTTACATGTAATGAAAGCTCAAAAATACCCCTAAAGTGGGTTTAAACAATAAAGGCCACGTAGGGCTATAGTTGTCCAAAACATAGCAAATAAACTAGGAATCCTGCAACCCTTCACAAAGTAGGCGCCCAGCCTACTCTTACTAGGCGCCCCGCCTGTTCTTGGTATGCTGAGGGACTGGGCGGTCCACCCATCCTGCAGAGGCGGTCCGCCTGGTTGATTTCCAGAGAGTTGTCAAAACTAGGCGGCCGGCCTAGTTGAGTAGGCGGTCCGCCTGGTCCTGTGGCCTCTTGAGTTGCTTCCAAACATGCTCCGGATGCCTCGTCAAGTGTGCTAGAAGGTCCTCCATCCATGGCGCAACAAAGCATGGTCTTCAAGTTGCTCTTGGAGCCTTCTTCAATGCCCTTCCATGTCAAGTGAAGATGGGTGTCTTGGATTAACTTGGCTTGACTCCGAGTGAAAGGTCTTGAGGAGGTTTGGGTCTTATCCCTTGGTCTTGAACGCAGTCTTCCACTCATCACCCGGTTTCATACGGATTTGGTGGTAACCGGACCTAAGATCAATTTTAGAGAATACACTTGAACCACTTAACTCATCTAACATGTCATCTAATCTAGGAATGGGATGACGATACTTTACCGTTATTCTGTTGACTGCCCGGCAATCAACACACATCCTCCGAGTGCCGTCTTTCTTAGGAACAAGGATCACGGGCATGGTACAAGGACTTAGACTCTCACGGACCAGCCCCTTAGTTAGCAACTCATCCACTTGACGCTGCAGCTCCTTGGTATCGTCTGGGTTGCTCCTATATGCTGGTTTGATAGGAATTTGCGAGCCCGGTATGAAATCTATTTGATGCTCAATTCCCCTCAAAGGAGGCAGCCCACTCGGCATCTCCTCGGGAAACACATCCTCATATTCCTGCAAAACATCATTAACAACACTAGGCAAAGGGTGAACATTAGTAGTAACATCATCATTAGAGCTCAAATAAACACCCTTATGTACAAGGCAAATTAACAATTTAGATTCATCATTACCTCGCAAATACTCACCTGGCTACAACATTGCACAAAGATTACCAAACAGCGATGGTGTAGCAGTGTTAGTTTCGGCCTCTAACATAGCCTCCGTAAGAGACTTTCCTTTAGCCGCCTCTTTCAGCTCTCGCATGCACCTATAATCATCACAAACCTGTATGGGTGTCAAGGGCTTGAGTGTATAACTCTTTCCCTCTATTTTAACCGTGTAAGTGTTAGCCTTACCATCGTGAGTGACACCCCTATCAAATTGCCAAGGTCTGCCCAACAACAAATGGTAAGCCTGCATCGGCACTACATCACACAGGAACTCATCTTGATAAGCTCCCACCTTAAACTTAATAAGCGCTTGCTTCACCACCTTCAACTCACCACACTCACTCAACCACTGCAGCTTATAGGGATGGGGATGCTTAATTGTGGGCAGCTTAAGTTGAGTCACTAACGTCTGACTCACTACATTAGTGCAACTACCCGAATCAATTATCATAGAGCACACCTTTCCCCTAACCCTACATATAGCATGAAACAAGTTCTCACGCTGCACATCTCCCTCTTCTTCTACACTCATTGTTCTTAAATTCCTACGCACCACTAAAAACATGTTCACACTCTCATCTTCCACTACATCTTCCTCACACTCAACCAAATCAGCCCCCTCATCTCCCTCAATCTCCTCATCACTCTCCGCCTCACGGATAGTACCATCATCAAGAATAAGTATGGTTTTTCGCGTAGGACAGTCCTTTGCAAAATGCCCATAGCCTTGACATTTATGACATTTAAAAGAGGAAGCACTAGGAGTATTAAGCTGAGTTTTAGAAATACCTCCCGACCACTTAGGATCACCTTTTGGTATCATTTTGTCCGCTGATTTCTGCAGATCACGGCCCACACTTGCTCCCCCAGTACTTGGTGTCCTCCACTCCTTGTTTCGGCTCATAGGAGTAGAAGTAAAACTACCTCTATAGCGGCCTGCCTTCTCTTCTTTTATCATCTTCTCGGCTTCAATGGCAGCTAGTAATGCATCATAAATAGTCAAGAAAGTGCGTAGCCTCAACTGTTTAGATATGTCATGATTCAGCCCATTCTTGAATCGTATGATAGCCTCGTCCTCTTCTTCTTCTTCCATGTCAAGTGATAGCCGAATCTTCTCAAATTCATCATGATATTCTTCAACAGATCTCAGCCCTTGCTTCAAGTCATATAACCTCCAAAGTTGCTCTTGTTTGTGCTTTGGGTTGACATACTTCCGGGTCATTACTTGTTTCAATTCTCTCCAAGTTATGCGCACGGGCAGATTGTGTCGTGTTCTAGATCGTTTCTCGGCCTCCCACCAAGTAGAAGCATAGGATTCAAAGGCTGCAATGGCATAGGTAGCTTTCTTCTCCTCAGTCATGTCATTAATCTCAAAAATTCTCTCAACTTGACGCCTCCACTCTAAAAACTGGTCAGGATTACTAGTTCCCTTGAATGCGGGAATGGTAACCTTGACACTATTTAGACCACTCTCACGAGCACCACGGGCTGGTTCATTATACTCCTCATATTACCCAGCATATTCATCAAATTCAGGCTCCAAATTTCGTCCACCATAGCCCCCAAATCCTCCTCGAGGACCACGGCCAAATCCACGGCGTCTCACATTACCACGACCCCCATATGCTTGTCTTAACCTTGGTCCTCACTGCCCAAAATCATCATCGCCATACTCATCAAGCTCGGGTTGATCATCCTCATGGGCTGCCCGTATTTCCCCCGCGGGTACTATATTTCTCCGGGCAGGCATCAATGGTGGTATATTACCCTGGGGAATGCCCAAGGCTCTCACATTACGAGCTTCTCTTTCTCTCAACTCTTGTTGACGAGCTATCTCAGCAAATTATTCAGGCTTCACAGTCGAACCATCACTAGTTCCTTCCCCGGCATTTTTCTGAGCACTGGCTGATTTTTCTAGAGTTTCAACTCGTGTTCCAATGGCATCAATGGAACGTATCAAATCAGTCCTCATTGCTTTCATTTCGGCGAGAAAACTGGTCATGTCAACCTCGGGAACACCCTCACGTTTATCCGCTATTCCAGCCATGTACCTGCAATAAATCAAAGAGTAGCGAACGTGTTAAGGTTAGTAAAATACCTCAACCGATCCCTCACTTTTGAATGACACTCGGGTTCACTCAAAATTTAAGGTAGGATCTCACAAACTTGTCCAAACGGCTTCCTCGAATTGATCAAGTTCCTCAACGACCCTTCAAGTTCACAAATTCACTAGTTCTCTTTGGGGTGAGTGAATTTATGAGACTCTATAGGCGGACAGCTTTTAAAGTGAGTACGGGAAGCCAAAGAATTAACTACGAAAGTTGGAAATTCTGAATTTTAGCACGAATTCCTACAAGCTTAAAAATTAGTAATTACTTAAGTAGAAAAATTACCTAAGGATTACTAATTAGAAGTGATGAACACACAGAAATAAGGAAATCCTAGAGAAAATCTGAGTATACACCCTTAAATAGGCACACAAGACAAGCCTTTTTAGGGTAGGATAAGTTTTCCCTATTTTCCCTTCCTTTCCAACTCAAACTTGGACAACTTTTACCACTTTTCCACCTCCCTTGACACGCCTAACTTGCTGATTTTTTCCTTAGAAAAACGTGGGAAACCTTCTCCTAAAGCCTAAGGAAAACTAATTTCCTTATATGGAAAGTAGGTAAACTTCTCCCCTTTGAATTGGGATTTGTTTCCTTCTTGAATTAGGCTTAGATTTTCCTCCTTCTTTCTCACAAGTGCAGCTGATTTCAAGCCTCCTTAACACCACAATTTTCAGCAAAGAACAAGATCAAAAACGTGTAGAAAGGTTAAGAATTCAAGATCAAAACAAGTTCTTTCAACCAAACTCATGAACAACAACTTGTCGTTCAAGATCTAACAATCTTCTATCAAGAATCACGTTCCAAAGGGCTTAAGAATGATCAATACACGCTGCCCTAATACTTCTTACAAGGTTCTAATGTTTTCAAGCATTCTTCTTCAAGAAAAATCAAGAATCAAGCAAGAACGGATGAAAATCAAGAAACACACAAAGAATCTTCAAGAAACTCTTCAAGAATCGTTTCAAACTTCAAGATTCAAACAAACCACTTCTTTAGTAAAGTTTTCTTGAACCCTAGGTGTGTATGATCATCCACAATAATAAACACGGCTGATTTTTTTTTCTTTTTTTTTTTAACAAAAACGACAATTAATGGGAACCTAAAACTAAGAACCTAAACTAAGGCACGAAGAACAGGATTGGGGATGTAGAAACACACCCTTTCCAAGCTCTGATACCAACTGATGCAAGATTAACAACGAAGAACGAAAATAAAGGATAAAAGCAAGACGCTCAATGATCTACCAAGAATTGCAAGTAGGAACTAGTCTACTTACCTTCTTGATGAAGCCAAGGAGGACCTATACTAAGCAACAACCCTCAAGACAACTAGGAATTGAAAGTTGAATGATCAAGAAGAAGAAAGTTGTTCAATTCGATTCCACACAAAAAGAACAAGAATTCCCACATGAACTAGTGTTTAGCAAAAGCTGCGTTTTTGTTTAATAATCAAGTGTCCCTTAAAATAACCCTAAGAAGGGCTTAAATATGTTCGGCCCTAAAGCCTAAAATAGTTAGGAAAAGAATAACTAAGGAAAGGCCAATAACTTGGCTAAATATCAAGTGACCACGCAGGGCCAAATAAGTGCCATCAAACTAACTACTCGTCTATACAAAGTATCAAATAGGAACTCGGTAAGAAGCTGCTCGAGTATCTTAAGTTGCTGCCCGTTGGTGAAGTTCTGCTCGAGTAGCTCTGCCCGTGATGTAGCTCGCTGAGCTCTCCAAACGTCCCCCCTTCTCCAATGCTAATCAACGCCTCTCTTGTCACCTCCAACACGCTGCCCGCTTCTTCTATCATCGCACAATCATAGCTCTTCATCACCATCAAGTGGGCATCATGAAGCTTCTTAGCTTGACTCCTCGTAAATGGTCTTGAAGGCACGAACATAGTTTGATCAGGCTGACCTGCATCACCTAAGGCCAGTGCTTGATAAGCTTAGAGAAGAGAATTATATGCTAACTTCAACAAATGTGCCTTTTGTGTCGAACGTGTAGTCTTTCTAGGATTCATTGTGAGTGCTAATGGTGTTGAAGTCAATGAGTCAAAAGTCGAAGCCATCAAAGATTGGCCAACTCTAACCTTGGTATCTCAAGTTAGAAGCTTTCATGGCTTAACTAGCTTTTACCAAAGGTTTGTTCGTGACTTTAGCACCGTGGTGGCTCCTTTGACCGAGCTGGTAAAGAAAGACCATCTGTTTTTTTGGGGAGAGTCCCAAGAGATTGCTTTCCAAGAGTTGAAATGGAGGCTTTGCTCTGCCCCGTTGTTGCAACTCCCCGACTTCAGCAAAACATTCGAGGTCGAGTGTGATGTGTCCGGAGTTGGGATCGGAGGAGTGCATATGCAAGAATCGAAGCCGATCGCTTACTTCAGCGAAAAGCTTAAGGGTGCAACCTTGAATTACTCTACGTATGATAAGGAGTTGTATGCCCTCGTTCGAGCACTCGCCCATTTGCAGCATTATTTGTGGCCAAGAGAGTTTGTGATTAAAAGTGATCATGAGTTTTTGAAGCATCTTCGAGGCCAGGAAAAATTAAACCGAAGACATGCCAAGTGGGTGGAGTTTATTGAGAGCTTTCCCTATGTAATTAATTACAAAAAGGGAAAAGATAATGTTGTGGCCGATGCGCTATCAAGGAAATTTTCCTTAGCAACCACTCTCGCCTCGAGGCTCATGGGATTCGAAAGCATCAAGTCGATGTACGAAGATGCTCCCGAGCTGAAAAGCATTCCTGACGCAATCTTGAGTTGCCGAAGGGTTGAGAAGTATTAGTGGCACGATGGCTACCTCTTCAAGAATGGGAGGGTTTGTGTGCCAGTGTCATCGTGGAGAGAGCTTTTGGGTCGAGAAGCTCACTCTGGAGGCTTGATGGGATACTTCGGTGTCGATAAAACTCTTGGTATCTTGACCGGGCAGTTCCATTGGCCAAAATTGTGAAGGGATGTGGAAAAGCTTTGCAATGTTTGTATAGATTGCAAGAAAGCTAAATCGAGGTCCAACACTCATGGTTTGTATACTTCGTTACCTGTTCCTAATCGACCATGGGTTGATATATCCATGGATTTTGTTATGGGGTTACAGAGGTCGGGGGGTGTACATGATAGCATATTTGTCGTAGTCGACTGTTTTTCCAAAATGGCTCACTTTATTCCTTGCAAGAAGTGTGATGACGCACAACATGTAGCTAATTTGTTTATTTCTAATATGTTGAAGTTGCATGGTGTGCCTCGTACTATTATGAGTGATCGAGACTCAAAATTCTTGAGTTATTTTTGGAAATGTTTATGGGTTGCCCTCGGCACCAAGTTACTATTCTCGACGTCTCACCATCCTCAGACTGATAGACAGACCAAGGTAGTCAACCGAACCTTGGGATCCTTGCTTCGAGCAATGACCAAAGGCAAGGTCGGAAACTGGGCTGATCGTTTGCCCATGATGGAATTTGCATACAATCGAACTATGCGTCGAATGATTGGAATGACTCCGTTCGAATGTATGTATGGTTTTAACCCTTTAATTCCACTTGCTTTAACCCCATTACCTCGAGATTCTATTATTGATTTTGAAGGTACTCGGCGAGCCACTGCCTTGATCGAGGTGCATGCAAAGGTGAAGAAGAACCTCGATGAAGCTTATGCCAAAGTTACATTGAAGAAAAATAAGGGGCGTAAAAAGTTTGAATTAAAGAAGGGAGATTGGGTGTGGGTTCACTTTCGAAAGGAACGATTTCCGAACCAGAGGAAAGGGAAGTTGGCTCCTCGAGGGGATGGTCCGTTTCAAGTGCTGAGCAAGATCAATAGCAATGCTTATGTGATCGACCTCCCTGGTGAGTATAATGTGTCCAACACCTTTAATGTTGCTGACTTAAATCCTTGTGTTCTAGGCCAAACATCGGAGGCTGAAGAGGGCTTAATTTCGAGGACGAAATCTTCTCAAGAAGGGGAGGATGATGCAGCCAGAACACGTGCTGATCAAATGTTAAATCCACCGAGACCGATGACACGAAGCCAAGCCAAGCTGTTGCATAACGTTCACATTCACTTGGCTTGGTTGGGAGAATGCAATTGTTCCGAAGCTGATTGGCCGAGCTCAAGAACCGAAGGCTTCATCTGCAAGCTTGAGCTTGAAGAAGGAAGCGACCGAGCACCCAACAGAACACTCAATATTGACGTTGAAGAGTAAAGCAAAACAATCAACCGAAGGTAGAGCGTCCGATGTCAAAATGTGCCGAGCTGAACAACTTACCAGCGAAGTCAAGAGCTCGAGCTGAAGTGTTCAAAATTCAAGTGTTTGGTTACTTCAGCCGAACACTCAGTTTACTCAGCCCTGAGTGGCTCACTCCTATTGGTCGCCTGTGACCATTTTACTATCTTGTCCCTATAATAGTCTATATAAACTCCTTTACATTTCAATTGTAGTAGTTAGTTTTTGATGAATGATTAAACATAGCTGTAGCTATTGAGTGTCTCCGATGGAGCCAAACCCCAATGTGGGATTTTAAGAACTTGTGTCATTCGGTGTTATCGTTTGAACATTTTCTTCTTGGTCATTCAATTTGCAAGAAACATCGTTCTTCTTGAGGACTGTTGCTTAGCGTTAGGTGCATCTTGACCTCCAATTCAATCGAACCCGAGACTAGTTCTGATGCACGGCAAATCGAGCAAAGACACTTTCCAAAGTGTGCCAAGCTTGAAGGACGCAAAGGACTAGAAGTCGAGAGCTTTGGAAGTGAATTGGAAGAAGTACACCTTGCTCACAGGCCAGGCGCCCCACCTAAAGTTACCAGACGCTCCACCCTGAGACAGGCACAGCTGGGCGCTCCGCCCAAGGGTCAGGCGGTCCGCCCACCCCAGTTCACTGATCAACAAAGCAGGCGCTCCGCCTGGGAAGATGGGCGCTCTGCCCAAACGTTAGACACCCGAGATTTTTGGTGCCCTTTTACCCTTTTGGCCCTCTGTGGTCTATTTACTTAAACCCAATGCGTGGGGCATTTTAGACCTTTATCAAAGCTTGGGAAAATACTATAAATACCCTAGCTTAGCTTATTTTTACACTTAGTCTATTTTGAATGTTGAAAACAAGAGCTTTGCTCCTTTGTGTTGAATGAAACTTTTGTTTTGGGACTTGAATCTTCTAGTGGACCTAGTTGACCTTCAACCCCGCCCGATCATTCTATTTGCGAGACCCAGGTGTGTCTCGAGGGTAGTTCCATAGTGTAGGAATCTCTTTACCCGAATCGAGGGTTTCACGAGACTTATTTCCTCGTGGATACCTCGTAGGGAGTTCGAGACGAGTCTCGCACATATCTTTACGTTTCCGCATTTTTGCCCTGCATCAGTTTGGTATCAGAGCAAGGCTTGAGATTTTTTTCTACAAACCCTCGATCCTTGTTCATCGTGCCTAGTTTATCTTATCTTTAGTTTCTTATGTTTGAAGTTATTGGAAAGAAGAAAATACAAAAAATAAAAATTGAAAAAGTTGAAAAATCCAAAAATTTGGCATATTTTGTTGGTGTGATTGAATCTTGATATGGGTGTTATTGGGGATTGATCTTTGTTGAAAACTCGTCATTTTGATACCTAAATCTCATGATTTGAAGTGGTATTACGGATTTTGAAGTTTTGAATTCCAATTTTTTCTTAAACCCTTGAAAAACCCTTGTTCTTGAGTTCATGATTTGATTCTTGGGTTGGTTGATTGATTGGATATGAAATTGATATCGGGGTTTGTTTTAGATTGAAAACCCAACGATTTGGTACGAATTTTGTGAGATTTGGAGTTGTATAACACCAAAATTGAAGAATAAAAAACCTTTTGAAACCCTTTTTGAAAACTCACTTTGAAACTTTGAATGATGATTGTGCTGTGATTATTGGGTGTTTGTGGATGAAATTCATTGGGGTTTGTTGAAGATAACATTATATAACTTTTGGTACCTTGAATTTTGGCAAAACATGGTGAAATCGACCCAAAATTTGGGTTGAAATTGAAGAAAAACGTTGTTGGAAAAGCTGAAGCCCGACATCCAGGCGCTCTGCCCGGATCCCAGGCGCTCCGCCTAACTTTTCCACTGTTGAATTGGGGAGGCGCTCCGCCTACTCTAGGCGCTCCGCCTAGCCTAGTCCCCTAGGCGCTCCGCCTACCTATTGAAGGTGTGAGTTTGGGTAGTTTTTCCTAGGTTCTCTTGTTTCTTTGCTTGCTTAACATCTAACTAGTACTTCTCTAAGTAACTTTCCTACTTAATTGGTACTAGTCCATTGAGCTTTTAGGCAACTTGTACCTAGTTTGGAGAGTAGAACTCCAAGAAGATTCATAGATCCTTTTGACTCAAGTCCTCACTCTAAAGAGCTTATCGTCCATTGAGTCACACAAACTCCACTCACCCCGGAGGACACTTGACTTGTGGATAGTTTGATTGAGTTGAGGATTGTTGTTCAACTACGTGAAGCTTCTAGATTCAAGTTTAAGTGAAATATCCACCACCATTAAATGAGTGAACCGAGTGATACACAAGTGAGGGTGTGCGAGAGGTGATTTCACTAACGTTTGCTCATTTTGTAGGTATAATGGCCAACGAAGGAGATAGTCCCATGAAGAATGCCTTGGCTACAATCATGGCCAAGTTGGAAGACATAACATTGAGGCTTGAGACCGTTGAAAGAAGGACCCCGAGCGTCCGACTTGAATCCGGAGAAGGCACAAGTCATAGCACTCCTATGACTCCGGACAATTTGCGGAGATAGCCAAGAAATATGAGCTAAAGAATGATGTAGCACCACAAGGGCGTGTGTTAGGCAATCCCCAACAAGTGGGCATTCCCTACAACTTGGGCAATCCCAAGGGAAATGCTCCACTTCCAAGGCCCGTTCGAAATGTTTCAACTCTTGAGCAAGTTAATGAAGCTCAAGAAGGGGAGGAAGCCGAGTATGGTGATGATGCCTATGGGTATGATGCTCACTATCAACCTAGGCGAGCAATGAATTTGGGTCGGAATGTGAATGTGGGTAGAGGCCGAGGTCGAGGGCCACCCATGGGATTTGATGGAGGGAATGCTAGGAGGGATTATGGTGCTTATGATGATCACTATGGAGGCCAACCAGAGCCTCACCGTGGAGGTCGTGACAACAACAACCTCAATAGTGTTAAGCTTAATCTTCCTACCTTTAAGGGAACTTGTGATCCGGAAGCATACATGGAATGTGTACTACTTATGGAGAGAGTGTTCGACACAAATGAAATGACCGAGGAGAAGAAAGGCACCTATGCTATTTCAACCTTTGAGACCTATGCTTCTACTTGGTGGGAGTCCATGAAGAGGTCAAGAAGAAGGATGGGAATTCATGTGAATGTGACTTGGGATGAGTTGAAAGGTCTCATGAATACCAAGTATGTGACTCCATGGCATCGTCAAGAGCAACTTAAGAAGCTTTATGAACTAAAGCAAGGTGTCAAGACGGTTCATGAGTACTATGATGAATTTGAAAAGATCTAGATGGCTTTGGATATGGATACCGAAGATGTAGAACAACCCGTTATCCTATTCAAGAATGGAAGAGCTATGGTATAGCCTCTAAATTGAGGTTGCATGCTTATCACTCACTTCAAGATGTCTTTGAAAATGCACTTGAAGCCGAGAAATGGCTCAAGGATGAGAAAACCACCCACTACAAGAGCAACACTCCTACTCCCATGAGCAAGCCAAAGGAGTGGAAGACTCCAAATGCAAATTTTCCAAGTGCAAGTGGTGCAAGTACTAGTAAAGATGTGAAGAAGCCGTATGAGAAGTCTACACCAAATGTGGGAGGTAATTCTAAAACTCACTTGAGCAATCCTACTTCTACTTCTACTCAATGCTATAAGTGCAAAGGGTATGTGCATTTTGCTAGAGATTGTCCTACTCGAAAGACCATAGTTGTGGTAGGTAATATAGTGTATGAACAAGATAGTGAACCCGAGGAGGAGGGAGTAGAGGGAGGTGAAGTGGTTGATGCGGATGAGGATACGGTTGAGGAAGATGATGCTCATGCTTTCCTTGTTGTGAGGAGAAGTTTATGTGCTATGCTTGGGGAGGATAATCAAAATGCGCAAAGAGAGAACCTCTTCCATGCTAGATGCCGAGTCATGGGTGTAGTTTGTTCCATGATTATTGACTCGAGAAGTTGTGCCAACGTTGTTAGTCAAACACTAGTTTCCCAATTGAAATTGCCCACTTTGAAACATCCCAATCCTTATTGTTTACAATGGCTTAGTGAGTGTGGTGAATTGAAAGTGGTGAAACAAGTGATGATTAAATTCAAGATGGGGAACTATATGAATGAACACACGTTTGATGTGGTCCCTATGCAAGCTTGCCACCTTCTATTTGGAAGGCCATGGCAATTTGACCGTAATGTTGTACATGATGGTCGTGCCAACACCTATACGCCCACTCATGAGGGAAGAAAGTTTGTGCTCAAACCCTTGTCGCCCAAGCAAGTTAGTGAAGACTACAAGCGCATGAGGGAGTTGAAGGAAGTGGCTAAGGCTAAGCCACCCATGGTACTTGAGCTCGAAGCCAACAATCTTATTGTCTTGCCATTGCATGTTGAAAATGAGAGTCACTCTACTCCAAAGGAAGAAACTCTTGAGTCTCAATCCATTGTACTTGAAAATGAGAGACAAAAGAAAGAGAGAAGTGAGGGAGTGACCGGTGACAATCCAAGAGAGGATTTGAGGAGTGATGTGAGCGGATTGTCACCACAAACTACACTTGACCTTGAGGGAAAATTGAAAGAAAAGAGAGGTGAGGAAAGAAAAATTGAGAGTGAGGGCACCCATTTTTCTAACTATTCTTCATCTTCTACCTTTTCTTGTGTTAGATTTTGTGTAGGTACATTTGAAGACAAGCCATTGGAGCCTCAACCATGTGCTTGGAAGAAAAGACAAGAGGAAGAAAATCTTCAATGTAAGCTTCATGAATAAGGAGTTGCACATGGCACTTCAAGCCTTGTGAGTGACCAAGGAAGTACTTCAAATGTAAGTGTTGCTTCATCTTCTCATGAGCCTACTAGTTACTTGTCTTGTGATGACTCAACGCTAGATGGTGCTTGTGATGCATATAGCGAATATTCCACTAGCGAAGAGTCTAGTAGTCAACTTGTGAATACTTGTGTATCACTAGTGGAGAGATATGCTATGCCACATCATGATGTGAGCTCATTGTTCCATGAACCTATCTCTAGTGTAGATTTGATAGTTGACTTTGATTGTGACCTTTGCTATGACACACCACCAATCTTTGACAAAGGAGAAGATGAGATAGCTGATCATACCCTTATTTATATGCTTCTATTTGGTGGACCAATGTGTTATGGTGAGGATAGTAGTGACCTTGAGGAGTCCAAATTGCATGAATTGGACAAGGTTGTCTATGACGACTCCTCAAGTGAGAGTGAAGAACCTAGTCTTGATACTATGCCTTTGATTAACTATGAAATTGAGGTGCATGCTTTTACATTTCCATTATTTGAAGACAATTTCATTTGTGGTAGTGAGTTGTATCAGACTAGGATTGGTAGCAAAATAGAACCTCCATGGTGTGAAGAGTTTGACTCCTTGGGCAACCCATTGTGTGAGAACTTGACTGAGGTAAATGACTCTTTGAGTGACCCTACTATTGCTTGTTGTGGTTATGATGAAGAAGAAGCCATTATCAATACCTTCCTAGAGAGCTTGTCTTTGAGAAGGGCTGCTTAGGTGATGAAATTAGAGGTGAAAAGGAATCCATTTGTGTGAGTAAGTATGCTCTAAAGAAGGGGAGTAGAGTAATTGATGTTACTTGTAGGTTGGGTTATTTGACTTACTCCACTCCACATGTTGATCACACTTTGAGGATGGATTGGTGTGTTGATCGTGAGCTTAAGGTTCAAAGGGATTTTTATAGCTTGATCTTGCATTTCCCATGTCCCCATGACCTATTTGCTCACTCTTGTGTTGAGGGCATATTTTCATTGAACCAAGTACTTGTTGTTCTCCTTGATGACTTGATCTTTGTGACTAGTATTGATGCTTGGTTATACCATAAGAGTGTGTTTTCCACATTTCTTGCACTAACCTATTTTCGAAGTAGGAGATTTTTTGTTTGTTTGTCGTTGCTTGTAGGTCCTAAGCTCCATGTTAAGGCAAGGGTGATCTTGGAAGAAGCCTATGTCAAAGAAAGTTCAAGAAGGACAAGGGAGGAGAGCATTGGCCACCCCGAGAAGATGATGATGCCATGGACGAGAACGCCTTGATTTCGAGGAGAAATCTCTTCAAGAAGGGGAGGATGATGCGGGGCAAATCGAGCCAAGACATTTTCCAATGCGTGCAAAGCTTGAAGGACGCAAAGGACTAGAAGTCAAGAGCTTTGGAAGTGAATTGGAAGAAGTACACCTTGCTCACAGGCCAGGCGTCCCGCCTAGAGGAACCAGGCGCTCCACCCTGAGACAGACATAGCTGGGCATTCCGCCCAAGGGTCAGGCGGTCCACCCACCCCAGTTCACTGATCAATAAAGCAGGCGCTCCACCTGGGAAGATGGGCGCTTCGCCCAAATGCTAGATACCTGAGATTTTTGGTGTCCTTTTACCCTTTTGGCCCTGTGTGGTCTATTTACTTAAGCCCAATGTGTGGGGCATATTTTAGACCTTTATCAAAGCTTGGGAAAACACTATTAATACCCTAGCTTAGCTTATTTTTACACTTAGTCTATTTTAAATGTTGAAAACAAGAGCTCCTTTGTGTTGAATGAAACCTTTGTTTTGGGACTTGAATCTTCTAGTGGACCTAGTTGACCCTCAACCCCGCCCGATCATTCTATTTGCGAGACCCAGGTGTGTTTCGAGGGTAGTTGCATATTGTAGGCAACTCTTGACCCGAATCGAGGGTTTCACGACACTTAGTTCCTCGTGGATACCTCGTATGGAGTTCGAGACGAGTCTCGCTCCTATCTTTACGTTTCCGTATTTTTACCCTGCATCAAGTTCCTCGATGTTCTTTTGAATCAAATTCTTGATATTTTTCCGCGTTCCTCGTGTTTAGCTTTACCTCCAGTTTAGCTTGTACCATCAGTTCCGAGGTGAAAGGAGTAAGTGCTCGACTAGCTAACCTCGAGCAGGAGAAAGCATCCGTGGCCTTAACTGGGTCCGGTGCTGGAACTAGCAAATCAACTCCTATGAAACTGGAGCAATTTGCCGAACTGGCTCGTCAACAACGGTCTAGAAATGAGGCCGTTCGAAATGAAGATATTGGAAATCCCCCAGCTGAACAAAACTTGGGCATTCACCGAGCGGATCAATAAAACTTGGGCAATCCCCAAGCTGAACAACAAAATTTGGGCAATTCAGGAGGTGATAGACTACCACTTCCATGGCCTCGAAGACAAGTCGAGGTCGTTGATGAAGAGTTTGATGATGGAGAGTTTCCCGATGCTGAAGCTGAGTATGAGCCACCATTCGTTCAACAAAGGCAGGTTCATCAAGGCCGTGGGAACCCTCAAGGTTGAGGCCGAGACGCATATGTTGATAGAAATTATGAGCGTGAGGCTGATGACTATTATGATGAGTATCCAGAACCAATCCGAGGTGCTCGAGATTCAAACTTGAACAGTGTCAAGATCACTATTCCACCCTTCAGATGAACTAGTGATCCGGACCAATATCTGGATTAGAAGGTTCGATTGGAACGAATCTTTGAAATTAATGAGCTGACTGAGGAAAGAAAAGCTGCACATGCTATTGCTTCGTTAGAGGCATATGCTTCTACATGGTGGGAATCTGATCAGAGAATGAGAAGAAGACATGTCTATCCGGAGATTCTTACTTGGGTGAAGTTGAAGAGAGTGATGGATGATAAACATGTGACCGCCAAATATCGCCAGGAGCAACTTCGGAAGCTCTATGATCTAAAACAAGGGTCCAAATCAGTTGAAGAATATTATGATGAGTTTGAAAAGATCCGATTGCCTCTTGATATGGAAAAAGATGATGAGGAAGCCATCATTCGGTTCAAGAATGGACTGACTCGAGATGTGTCATCTCAATTGACACTGCATGTGTACCAAACACTGGATGATGTTTTCCATGCAGCCGTTGATGCTGAGGAGTGGGTGAAGGACGATAAATAAAATTAGTATCGAGGAGTCACTACTTTAACTCATTTGAACTGACGAAAAGATTGGAAAATTCTGAATCCTATAAGTGCCAACACTAGCCGAGATCTAATAAAACCATTCTAAAGGGGAGTGACCGTTAATAACTCCAACGAGATGGAAGGTAAAGCTCAATTCAATACTCCTAGTGCTTCAATTATTCAGTGTCATAAATGCAGGGATTATGGTCACATGGCAAAAGAGTGTCCGACTCACAAAGTTATGCTTTTGCTCGAAGATGGAATCGTCCATGAGCAGGCGAGTGACTCTGAAAAGGAAAATAGAGAGGAGACTGACCAAGCTGAAAATGATGATGGTCGAGAAGCTACTGAGGTTGACCACCTAGAAATATTTCTTGTGGTTCGTAGGAAGTTGAGCACTATGAACATGGAAGAAGAGAACAACCAAAGGGAAAATCTCTTCCAATCGAGGTGTCAGGTGAGAGGGAAAGTGTGTTAAATGATTATTGATTCGGGTAGTTGTGCAAATGTGGTGAGCCAAACCTTGGTTTCGAAACTAGGTCTACCTACCTTAAAACACCCTTATCCATATCGATTTCAATGGTTAAACGAATGTGGAGAACTAAAAGTTGTCAAGCAAGTGTTGATCAAGTTTAAAGTGGAAACTTGTCAAGATGAGATGATGTTCGATGTGATCCCGATGTAAGCTTGTCATTTACTGTTAGGGCGACCATGGCGATATGATAGGTCAGTTATTCATATCGGGCGATCCAACTTAACTTCTAAGCTCGGTGGAGAGAAATTTATCCTCAATCCATTGTCTCCAAAACAAGTCAGCGAGGACTATAAACGAATGAAGGAGGTGAAAGAAACGGCCAAAGCTAAGTCTCCCGTGGGGACATAAATTGTGGCCAAGGACAAAGAGACACCGCCCATGGCAGGTAATATTTGTGCAATTATGCGGCCGAGTGCGTGCCTCTGAGGAAATGATCGAGGCAAGCTAATGATTTGCCTCATGCATAAGGCTATCCTCTTAAACTCTAATGATGATTTCAGTAACGATAACCCTTTGCCTAGTGTTGTACAAAATATTTTGCAGTACTTCCAGGACATGTTCCCTGAAGAAATGCCAGGTAGATTGCCTTCGTTGAGGGGAATCAAGCACCAAATTGATTTCATTCTGGGGGTCTCAAATCCTAAACAAACCAGCCTACCGGTGTAATTCCGAAGATGCCAAAGAGCTCCAACGACAAGTGGATGAATTGTTGAACAAAGGATTGGTTCGAAAGAGTTGTGCGCCATTCCTGTTATACTTGTCCCTAAGAAAGATGGAACATGGAAAATGTGTGTTGATTGCCGAGCATTCAATAAAATCATGGTAAAGTATTGTCATCCTATCCCTCAATTAGATGACATGCTTGATGAATTGAGTAATTCTTCTTATTTTTCAAAGATAGACCTCAGGTCCTGTTACCACCTGTAATCACCTAATTTTGGCACCAAATCCTTAATTTTGGTTTAGTTTAACAAAATTTTCATGATTCTTCGTTAACGTCTTAGTTGAATTAATTAGCAAAATATATCAAAAATTACAAAATAATATAGTCGTGATATGATTAATTATTTAATTGTGAGTCAGTGACTAAATTATTGTTAGTATGTTAATGTGTCGTAGTTAAGCTAATATCCTGTTTATATAATTCTGTATTTGTTTATATTTGGATTTAAAGGCCACTTGGAGCATTTAAAATCAGAAAAAGGCCAGCTCATTTCCATCAGCCCACTCTATGTGTTGACCCAGCCCACCACATAATATATACAAGTCCATTGCCACTTTAGGCAATTTTCCCCAATTCTTCAGTCCAAATAGAAAACTCTTCCCTAATTCGATCCCTGTCGGATTCTGCCGCTAGACCCTCCATCGACCACCCAATGATGCAACCTGATGCCTGGCTAAACCATTTACAAGGAGCCAAGCACGAGAGTTGCAGCAGTTGCAGTCCATGTTTGCACAGTTGGAGCTACTGGGGCAAGTGCTGGAGACTTCAGGGCAGTTCTACCTACTTTCTGCCTCAAAAGCTGAGAATGTCCATCGCGATCGCGGGTGCACAGACGCGATCACAGAAGGCCAAAAAGAAGACCATCGCGATCGCGCGCCATTAGTCGCGATCGCGCATGAAAGAAATGCAGAACAGCACGATCACGTGTCCTCAGATGCGATCACGGAAGAGGCTGATATTGGCAGAAGACCCACGCCTTCGCGATCATGAGGCCATAGCCGCGATCACGAGGCTCTGATTTAATGCTCAGCGCGATAGCGCCCGTTCTTACGCGAACGCGTTGAGACGAGGACCAGAAGCCCATTTTCAGCTAATGACTTGAAGGCCCAATTTTAAGGGGCAATTAAGGCAAAGCCATACTATATAAACTCTTATTGTCATTAGTTTTAGACTTAGATTTTGATGACATTAAACCTAGTAAGGATTTGGCTAAGCTTGTTTGCTTAAGCACACTTATTTTCCTTGGTTTGCAATTAGGCGTGACTAATTTAGGATAAATTAGAATTTGTTCAAGTTGATAGACAATTAAGGGGGTGTTTAGGCTAATTTCCCTAATCTACTTCCTTAATCTTTTCTAATCCAATTTGGGTCTTTCTTTAATTCTTGTTCTTTTAATTTCGTGTCGTTAATTTTCATATCACTTGGTATCAGAGCTGGATTAGTGTTTGTTCTTACAATCACTAACCCAAATTTGTTCCTTAAATCACAAAAAAAAAAAAAATCAAAATCAAAAATCCAAAAATCCAAAAAAAAAAAAAGAGTCTTAGGTTTAGGTTTCTTTTGGGTGAAATTTTTGTTAGCAACTGAAGATATTGGTTCCTAGAAGTTATTCCAAAAAGGAATTGAACAACAACAACAATTTGGGTGCTGATTTGAAGATTCAAAAATTAGGGTTCTTCATAAAAAATTTGGGCTTTTGAAATTGGTTGTTGCTATTGAAGATTCATCTATTGGGGTTTGTTCACGGACCAAAAAGGAGTGGAAATCTCAAATTTGGAGCAAAAACACGGTGATTCGTGAAGATTCAAGTGGAAAAGAGGGTTTGAAAATCGGGTTCTGCTTCAGGCCCAGAAGCCTACGCGAACGCGCACCATCCAGCGCTATCGCGCAGGCCAAGAATTAAAAGGCCTACGCGATCGCGAAAGTCCTACGCGATCGTGCAAGAACTCCCAGAGTAGCCCTCACGATCGCGACGATACTCACGCGATCGCACTGAACAACAATTTCTGGAAAAACAGTTTCTTAGACAGATTGCTCGCAACAGCCCCGTAACAGTTTCCAATCAACCGGAACCCAATTTCAGCATTAAGTACAGTTAGTTTCTAGATCATAAACAAAATTTCATCCAAATCCGAATCCAATTCGTGCAAATTCGATTCGTGCATTTCTTCTTTCCTTTCTTTGGATTTTCCTAAATTCCGTCCATTAGTTTCAATTGTCCGTTTCTTGTCACAGCAATTCCTTTTCATCCCGAATTAGTTTGAGTTTGATTCTCAAGTCGGATTTAGTATGCGAAGAACAAACTTGCAATAGCCAAGAGTGGAAAAAGGCAAGTGTGGTGAGAGTATTAGAGTGAGTAAAAGCCAATCGTTGAGTGCAAACACGAGTGAATTGTGTGCCATCAATTTGAGTGTAAACAGTTAGGAAGCGACTCGTTGAGGACTCTTTCTACTAACCTTGTTTGTTTAATTGTTTGTAGGTACGACGGCTCAAAAGGAAGTTGAGGCAGACATGGAACTTAAAACCATGATGTAAGCCTTGTTGGCAAGTGTTAACTCAATGCAAGATGAGTTCAAAGGAATGAAAGAGACGGTTGATGATCTATCCCGAAAAGATAAGCTTCGGGAAATGGGTAAGCAAGTCGTTGAAACACTTCCAACCGTGGGGGTGCGGGGTGATGGACCTAGTCGAATCTCTCGGGCTAATGACCGCTACTCTCACATAGTGGTCCAAGATACCTATTCTCCAAATGACACTCCACAAGCAAGGGATCCTGCTCATGATCTTCCAAGACATGAACCACCAAGGGATGACACTCTAAGGCCACATGAAGATGAGTCTTTTCATGCACATGAGAACTATGATAATGACCGATTTCACTATCCGGGGGGTGCACGACAAGGGGGAGCTAGGGGTCGAGGTGGTCGATTTGGGGGAGGTTACAAAGGGAGAGCGGAGCGTGAAGGGGACTACTATGACTACGGGGGTTATGGTGGACATCGGAGACATCATGATGATGATAGAGGGTTGAACACTATCAAGATTAACCTACCGACCTTCTAAGGAGAAAGTGATCCCGAGGAGTATCTCGAGTGGGTTGTCAAGATGGAGGGAATCTTTCAAACCAACAACACTCAAGAAGCTACAAAGGTCAAGTATGCCATCACTCAATTTGAGAATTATGCTTCTACTTGGTGGGAGTCCAAACGAAGGCAAAGGGAAACTCAAATGCTCATTGCCAATGGGGGATGGGCAGCTTTGAAAACCATGATGGAGGCTCGGTTTCTACCTCCAAACTATGAAGATGAATTGATCAAGAAGTTATATAATTTGAGGCAAGGAAACAAGAGTGTGCCGGAGTATTTTGATGAATTTGAGAAGACTAGGACAAGGGCCAATGTTCAAGGTGGTGATCGGTCTGTTATACCAAAGTTTTGTGGAGGTTTGAATAGGGAAATCTCTTCTCCTTTGGAATTGCACCGATATGAAAGCTTGTATGATGCTTTCCAAGCAGCTCTCAAGGTGGAGAAAGGGATCAAATTAGACAAGTCCTACAAGACGAAAAACATCCCTTCCACTTGGAACAAAGGGAAGGATAATGTGAAGGCATATACTCCATGGGACAAAGCAAAGGAGCCAAAGCAAGAGTTCAAAGGCCAGTTTGAAAAAAGCCAAGCCCAAGAAAGAGCCAAAGATGGGAGGTAACAAAGCTAAACTTGAAAGCTTGTCTAACATTCAATGTTATAAGTGTAATGGCCGAGGTCACATGATGAGAGATTTCCCAAATAGGAGAACTATTGTTGCTTTGGGTGATGGGGGCTATGAAACGGGTGGTAGTGATGAAGAAGATATAGAAAGGGGTATGCCATGTGATGATGATTTTGACGAGGGGCCGTTGGTAGGTGAGCAATTAGATGAAGTATATGCTACTCTTGTGGTGAGAAGAATAATGGGGGTGCAAGTGAAGGAGGAGTCGAGTCAAAGGGAGAATTTGTTCCATGCATATTGTAAGGTTCAAGGGACTACTTGATCTCTAATTATTGATAGTGGTAGTTCTATCAATGTGGTGAGCACCACTTTGATTGAACAACTCAAACTACCTACTAGGAAATGACCACAATCTTACAAGCTACAATGGTTGAATGAGTGTGGTGAGCTAAAGGTGACCAAGCAAGCTTTGATTAAATTCAAGATTGGGGACTACCATGGTGAGCTTTTATTTGATGTGGTTCCGATGCAAGCTTGTCACATTTTGCTTGGTAGGCCTTGAAAATATGACCGCTTGGCAAGGCATGATGGCAAGAGTAACAAGTATGCCTTGGAAGTGGAGGGTCGGAAATTTGTTCTCAACCCATTGACCCCGACGCAAGTGAGTGAGGAATATAGGAAGATGAGGGAGTTGAAGTTGAAAAGAGTGAAAGAAAAGAAATAGGGAGTTGTGGAGGATAGGAGAGCGGGAGTAGTCACACAAAAGAGTAAGGAAACAAAAGAGGGAGTGAACTTGTTCTTGTTTAGGAAGGAGTGTTTGAAAGATGTGGAGGAAGGAGCACCCACGATTCTCCTCCTATACAAGGACCATGTTTTGCTAACTAATGAACTAACCCCTTCTTTGCATAGTTCTATTTCTTCTCTTTTGCAAGGTTATAAAGACATCTTCCCCGAGGAGTTGCCTAGTGGATTACCACCACTAAGAGGCATTGAGCATCAAATTGACCTTGTTCCGGGCTCCCAATTGCCCAACAAGGCCATTTATAGAAGCAACCCGGAGGCCACCAAAGAGCTCCAAAAGCAAGTGGAGGAATTGCTTGAAAGAGGACTTGTGCAAGAAAGCTTGAGCCCATGTGCGGTCCCGGTCATCCTAGTGCCAAAGAAAGATGGAACTTGGTGTATGTGTGTGGATTGTAGAGCCATCAACAAGATGATATGTTTGATGAGTTATGTGGATCTTGCGTGTTCTCTAAAATTGATTTGAGGAGTAGATATCACCAAATCCGGATGAAACCGGGTGCTGAGTGGAAGACGGCCTTTAAGACTAACTTTGGTCTTTATGAGTGGCTTGTCATGCCTTTTGGCTTGTCCAATGCTCCTTCAACCTTCATAAGGTTGATGAATCATGTGCTCAAATCTTTCATCGGAAAATTTGTTGTAGTTTACTTTGATGTTATTCTTATCTATAGCAAATCCATTGATGAGCATGCTAATCATTTGAAACAAGTGTTTGATGTTTTGAGAAAGGAACAATTGCTTGCTAATTTGAAAAAGTGCTCTTTTTGTGTTGAGAAAGTTGATTTCCTTAGTACTGTGGTGAGTGCAAATGGTGTGGAAGTAGATGAGGCTAAGGTGGAGGCCATTAGGGATTGGCCCACCCCTAAAATCATTGGTGATGTGAGGAGCTTTCATGGGTTGGCTAGCTTTTATAGGAGGTTTGTGAAGGGATTTAGCACTCTAGCCGCACCATTGACCGAAGTAATAAGGAAGGATAAGGCGTTTGTATGGGGAAAAGAGCAAGAAGAGGCTTTTGCAAAATTGAAGGAAGTGCTTAGTTCTACACCTCTTCTTGAATTGCCAAACTTTGATAAAACCTTTGAAATTGAGTGTGATGCTAGTGGGGTAGGAATTGAAGCCGTGTTGAAGTAAGATCAAAAACCTATTGCCTATTTTAGTGAGAAACTCAAGGAGGAAACCACTAAATACTCCACTTATGATAAAGATTTGTATGCCTTGGTGAGGGCATTGGCTCATTGGCAGCATTACCTTTGGTCCAAAGAATTTGTCATTAGAACCGACCACCAATCCTTAAAACACCTCAAATCCCAAGAGAAACTGAATGTTAGACATGCCAAATGGGTGGAGTTCCTTGAAAATTTTCCTTATGTCATCCATTACAAAAAGGGAAAAGAGAATGTGGTGGTGGATGCCTGATAAGAATCAAAAACGAAACGCGGAAATAAAGTTAAAGAGCGAGAAACTACTCGAACTCCCTACGAAGTAACTATGGAGAACTCGTTCCATAATACCCTCGTATCGGTGTCAAGGAGGACCTACACTATGCAACTACCCTCGAGACGACAACGGACTCGCAAGTAGAATGGTCGGGGGTGGTTTGGGGTTCAACTAGAATCCACTAGTAAACTCAAACCGTCTCAAAACGTTTTCATTCAAAGAGAATCTACTCTTGAACATTGTCATTGACATTCAATCATTCATCATAATAGCTAACTAAGGAATAATGCTAAGCTATGGAGTATTTATAGGCCTCATTTAATACATAGTGAAAGCCCAAAAGTACCCTTAAGTAAGTTCTAAAGACATAAGCCACGTAGGGGCATAATAGAAATTACATAGGCTAAGAACTAGAAAATCCCGCAGCTTGTTCAGCACTAGGCGCCCCGCCTGTTCCAACTAGGCGGTCCGCCTACTCCTCAGCTGGTAGTCCGCCTCTGCACTAGGCGGTTAGGAATCCAGAGAGTGATCCAAAAGTGGGCGGCTGCCCCTTTGACTAGGCGGTCCGCCTGCTTTCCTGAGGCATTGAAACGCGCCGAAATGTGTCTCCTAGGCTCCTCGTTCCATGGCGTTCCATTGCATAAGCTCTTCCTTGGCCTTGGATGATGTCTTTGGATGGTTGCTCGGATTGGGTCTTATCATCCTCCCCTTCTTGAGAAGATTTCGTCCTCGAAATCGAGGCTTGGTCTCGCATAGCATCAACAACCCCTCGGGGTGGCCAAAGCGCTCCTTTATCCCTCTTGATCGTCACTTTGATATAGGCTTCTTCCAAGATCTCCGCCGCCTTAGCATGGAGCCTAGAACCTACAAGCAACGACAAGCAAAGACACACAAACTTCCTACTTTGGAAGTAGGTTAGTGCAAGAAGTGTGGAAAACACACTCTTGTGATATAACCAAGCATCAATAACAATCATGAATAGCAAGTCTCCAAAGAGAACCATAAGCACTTGGTTAAAGATCATCATGCACTCAACAAGATAATGAGCAAATAGGTCATGTGGGCATGAAAAGTGCAAGATCAAGCTATCAAAACCCTCGTGGACCTTAAGCTCAAAATCAACATACCAATCAATCCTCGAGGTGTGATCAACATGTGGAGTGGAGTGAATCACATAGCCCAACCTACAAGTAGGTTCAAGCACTCCACTCCCCTTCTTTAGAGCATACATACTCACACCAAGGGATTCCTCTTCCCCTCCAATTTCATCACCTAAGCAACCCTTCCCAATAGACAAACTCTCAAGAAAGGTATTGATGATGGACTCTTCTTCATCATAACCCAAACAAGCAATAGCCGGGTCACTCAAAGTACCATCTACCTCTCCCAAATTCTCAAACAATGGATTGCCTAGGGAATCAAACCCTTCACACCATGGAGGTTCCATTTGACTACTCACCCTAGTTCGATACAAGTCATTACCACTAATGAGGATGCCTTCAAACAATGGATTAGTATAAGCATGCATCTCAATATCATGATTAAGCATAGACAAGTTATCAAGACTAGGTTCACTTGAGGAGTCATCATAGACAACCTTGTCTAACTCATGCAATTTGGACTCCTCAAGGACAAGACCATCCTCACCACAACACATTGGTCCACCAAATAGAAGCATATCAATTAGGGAATGGTCAACTACCTCATCTTTCCCTATGTCAAAGATTGGTGGGGTGTCATAGCAAAGGTCACAATCATGGCCAACTATCAAATCTACACTAGGGAGGGGTCCAATGAACAATGAGCTCACATCATGATGTGGCATAGCATCCCTTCCAACTAGTGTTTCACAATCAAGCTCAAGTTGACAAGTAGACTCTTCACTAGTGGCATACTGACTAGATGCATCAAATCCACCAACTAGTGTTGAGTCATCACAAGACAAATAGCTAGTAGGCTCATGAAAAGGTGAAGCAACACTTACATTTGTAGTACTCCCTTGATCACTCACAAGGTTTGAAGTGTCATATGCAACTTCCCCTTCATGAAGCTCACATTGAGGCTCCAATTGCTTGTCTTCAAATGTACCTACACAAGAACTTTCACAAGAAAAAATAGAAGATAAAGAAGGGTTAGAACAATGGGTGCTCTCACTCTCAATTTTTCCTTCCTCACCTCTCATCTCTCGCAATTTTACCTCATGGTCAAGTGTAGGTTGTGGTGACAATCCCCTCACATCACTCCTCAAATCCTCTCCTTTTTCCTCTCTTGGATTGTCACCGGTCACTCCCTCACTTCTCTCTATCTTTTCTCTCTCATTTGAAGTGGAGTGACTCTCATTTTCATCATGCAATGGCAAAATAATGAGATTGTTTGCCTCGGGTTCAAGTACCATGGGTGACTTTGCTTTAGCCGCCTCCCTCAACTCCTTCATCTTCTTGTAGTCTTCCCTCACTTGCCTTGGAGTCAAAGGTCTAAGCACATATTTTCTCCCATCTTGCTTGACCGTATAGGAGTTGGTCCGGCCATCATGCACTACGAACCTATCATGTTGCCATGGTCTCCCAAACAATAAATGGCATGCTTGCATCGGGACCACGTCAAACAAGATCTTATCCTTATAGCTCCCAATGCTAAACTCAATCAATGCTTGTTTCACCACTTTCGGGTGGTTTGGTTTGATGGACTAGTTATACAGGGATTGTAATACAGGGATTAATAATACAGGGATTAATATTGCAGGGATTAATAATACGGGAATTAAATTTTATCCAGTGTTTGGTTCATTGGAGATAAAAGTTATCATTTAATATATTTTATTTATTTTTAAGCTAAAAAGTAATGAATTTACAATTATATCCTTTGATGATTGACTTTTATTGGCTTCTAGGGAAATGGGAAGGATATTGTTGTCCTTTTGTTCCTTTATCCATGTATAACTAATACATGTATTAGTTATACCACCTTGGTGGAGGGATAAGATAATACACCAATTGGTGTATTATTTAATGCATGTATTAGTTATACCTCTTTCAAAATTCCAACCAAACAAGGAATTAAATTTAATACATGGACTAATATACCCAATCCCTCAAACCAAACGTCTCCTTTAAGTTCACCACACTCGCTTAGCCATTGTAGTCGATACGGTTTTGGATGCTTTTGAGTAGGTAACTTCAATTGGGAAATCAAGGTTTGGCTCACAATATTGGTACAACTCCCCGAATCAACAACCATTGAACATACTTGCCCCATCACACGACATCTAGCATGAAAGAGGTTTTCCCTTTGATCATTTTCCACCTCCTCTTCCATAAAAATGGTACTCAAGCTTCTCCTAACCACCAAGAACATTTGAGGACCATCATCCTCCTCCAAGGCCTCCTCACATTCAACTTCCTCATCCTCCTCTACTTCCTCTTTTTCGGACTCACTTTCTTGCTCATACACCAAATTGCCAACCACAACCATGGTTCGCTTTGTGGAGCAATCTTTAGCAATATGCCCAAAGCCCTTGCACTTATAACATTGCGTAGAAGTAGAAATAGGATTACTCAAGCGAGTTTTAGAAGTACCTTCCAAGTGTGGTGTAGTCTTCTCATTAGGATTCTTCACTTCTTTGTTGGCACTTGCACTTGGAAAGTTTGCACTTGGAGTCGTCCACTCTTTTGGCTTGCTTGTGGTAGTAGGAGTGTTGTTTTTGAACTTCTCTCCTTTAAGCCATCTCTCGGCTTCAATGGCGGCTTCAAACATATCTTGGAGTGAGAGATAATGATGCAACCTCAATTGAGAAGCTATACCATAGCTCAAGCCATTCTTGAAACGGATCATGGCTTCTTCTTCACCTTCGTTATCCATATCCAATGCCATCCGGGTCCTTTCAAATTCATCATGGTACTCATGCACCGATTTGACACCTTGTTTTAGATCATAGAGCTTCTTAAGTTGCTCTTGTCGATACCTTGGAGTTATGTACTTGGTATTCATAAGCACTTTCAACTCATCCCAAGTCACATTCAAATGCAAATTCATCCTTCTCCTAGACCTCTTCATAGACTCCCACCAAGTAGAAGCATAGGCCTCAAAGGTAGAAATAGCATAGGTTCCCTTTCTCTCTTCGGTCATCTCGTTGGTGTCAAATACCCTCTCCATTTGGAGTACCCATTCTATGTATGCCTCCGGATCACAAGTTCCTTTGAAGGATGGAAGGTTGAGCTTGACACTATTGAGGTTGTTGTTGTTGTCACGTACCCCATAGTTAGGCTCCGGTTGGCATCCATAGTAGTCATCATGTGCAACATACTCCCTCCTAGCATTCCTCCCTCCATATCCCATGGGTGGCCCTCGACCTCGGCCTCGACCCCTATCCACATTTCGACCCCAATTCATTGGCCTCCTAGGTTGATAAGGAGCATCATACCCATAGGCCTCATCACCATACTCGGCTTCCTCCTCTTCTTGAACTTCATCAATTTGTTCAAGAGGTGGGACATTCCGCACGGGTCTTCGAAGTGGTGCATTTCCTTGGGGATTGCCCAAGTTGAGAGGATTGCTCTCTTGTTGGGGATTGTCCAACCCACGCTCTCGTAGAGCTTCAACTTTGCTTTGTTCATACTTCTTGGTTAGCTCAAAAAAGTGTCTGGGGGTCATTGGAGTGCTATGACTAGTACCCTCACCGGATTCAATTTGGACACTCGGGGTCCTCCTCTCTCCGGTTTCAACTTGATTCCTCTCGACGGTTTCAAGTCTCAATGAGATGTCCTCCAATTTAGCCATAATGGTGGCCATGAAGTGCTTCATGGGATCATCTCCATCGTTTGCCATAGTACCTACAAAAAGCAACAAACGTTAGCAAAATACCTCACTCGCTCCCTCACAAACGTGTCACTCGGCTCACTCGTGTTTAGTGGGGGATGGCTATTTCACACAAGTTTGAGTCTAAGAGCTTCAAGTAGTTGATCAGCGAACCACGACTCAATCACTCAACTTATAGAGTCCAATGCGCTCCGGGGTGAGTGGAGTTAGTGGGACTCGATTGGAACGCTAAGCACTTTAAATAAGGACCGGAATCAAAAGATACTATGGATCTTCTTTGAAGTCTAGTCTCCTTTCTAAGGCACGATGATCCTAATAGCTCAAAGTAATTAGTACTAATCGAGTAGGATTATACTCTAATAGCACTAATCGGAAGCAATGCAATCAACAAAACACGAAAACCTAGAAGAACTACCCAATTCCCAACTTTCAGAAAAGTAGGCGCCCCACTTGTTTTGAGTAGGTGGTCCGCCTGGTTTCCTGTATAGGGGAGTAGGCTGTCAGCCTACTTGAAGTAGGCGGTCAGCCTACTTAATCAGGCGCCCCGCCTCTGTAAAATCCAGAGAGCCAACAAGAAACAGGCGGTCCGCCCCTTCTACTAGGCGCCCCGCCTAGTGCAACTTCCAGCACTGTTCAAACTCGTCTTTCTTTGCTTTGGCACCCAAAAATCCGACAATTCCAATGTTGTTTTACCAATCCGAGGGTACCCAAACGTTGTTTCAAGCTCACAGATCAAACCCCAGTCAAATTAACATCCAAACAATCAATCAAGTTCAAATTCAATGTCAAGAACTCAAGAACAAGGGGTTTTTCAAATGGGTTTCAACATGGATTGTGATTCATCAAATTTGGTGTTATACTTGTTCAAATCTGATGTTTGGCATTTTATGCCTATATTTCCTTAATATTTCCTCACGTTTTAGTACCTTATTCGCTCGTTTTATGGTTTATGAATGTGGTTTTACACTGATTTTATGTCGTGTGTATGTAGGTTGTTACGCGATGCATTTGGAGCTTTTAAGAGCATGATTGAGCAAGAAAAGATTTGATTTTGATTGAGGATTGGATCGAGCACACGAAGGCACTACACAAAACGAGAAAAGGAGGAGCGGAACAGAAAAATGCATGGGCGCTACCAGTGGCGCGCCGCGCTGGCCAAAGCGCCCAGCGTCTGGCGCGTTTGGCTGCGCGGCGCGGGGCTAACGCGGGCAACTTTCGACGTCTTCTGGTCATGGACGCGCGATCGTGGGCGCGGGGCGCCCGCTATGGCGCCCCTGGAGCGAATTTTGACTTCCTATTTCGTCTAGGCTTGGGTCTAACTTATTACTAGGTGTTTGTAAACCCTATAAATACTCTTTTACTTAGTTTTTCATAGGAGTTCAGACTTTGGAGCAATTGGAGAGCTCATAACATCAAGAACAAGGGTTTTTCTTCCTTCCATTAATCTATTACATCATTATTTCATCAATTCCTTGTGTTGTTATTATGAGTATGCGTGGCTAAATCTCTAGTTCTAGGGTTAGAGTATTACATGAAGGTTGATGTTTGAAGATTGATTCCCATTAATTGAATCCCATTACGGGTTACTTATTCTTTCTTGATTTCACTTGTGTAATTGTCAGGGCCCGATAATTACGCATTATCTATGGTTTTTAGATTGAACTCGACAGAGGGAATTTATTAACGCAATAAGAAAGAATAGGACTAGTTTGTGAACCCGGGCATCGGGGAACCAATTCGTGAGTAGGATAGACATATACTTGCTCGCCTAGTTTAACTAATTACAGAAATCGTTAATGCGTGCACGTGATTCAACCCATAGACATATAGGGATTGGAGTAGCCTGCATAGACCGTGAAGAACTGAAAGGTTTTCACGGGTACATTTAATCTGTTAGTTAGTAACCCGGGATTTAAGAAGTGGAATCAATTGGAAAACTCAACTGGATTGTTCGTAACTCTGACCCTGGACCGTCTCCTTAATATTGTTTACAACCAAAGTTTGCTCCATTGTTTGACTGAATTTCCACCATTTAAATTACTGCTCTTTAGTTAATAAAAATCCTCATTATTGGAAAAAGATCCCTGAGTAGTTTTTAAGAAATTGTTTGTTAGAACTTGGTCTGAATAGTCCTCGTGGGAACGATACTCGATTTATCACTTTATTACTTGTCGACCACGTATACTTGCGTGTGCGTTTGGGAGCAACAAGTTTTTGGCGCCGTTGCCGGGGAACTAAACAATTGACTGATTTCTTCTTGAACAGTTTATTAATTTCTATTCAGGTTTAATTTTTGTTTTGAGTTTTGTGCTGTTTCAGGTATTAGGTCCTGCTTGATCTTTACCTACAGGAATGGCAGAAGAACAAGCTTTAGCTGTGCGAGATGTTGCTCTCCCCAGCCTGGAGGGAGTAGCCTCGAGCATAGTTAAGCCTAGAATTACTGGAAACTTTGAGATTAAGTCCGGTATGATACAACTGTTACATACGACTGGACAATTTGGTGGATTTCCTCATGAAGATCCGCAACAGCATATCCAGAATTTCTTGGAGATCAGTGATACTTATACACCAACGGGAGTTCCTATTGATTATGTTCGCTTGACTTTATTCCCGTTTTCACTGATTGGGGCAGCAAAGAGGTGGTTAAAGGCTGAAAAGTCTGGGTCTATCACCACTTGGAATGATTTGGCTAAGAAGTTCTTGGCTAAGTTTTATCCATCTGCCAAGACAGCCCGGGTGAGGAGTGAAATTATGTCCTTCAGACAGTTAGAAGGAGAATCTTTGTATTCAGCCTGGGAGCGGTTCAAAGCTTTACTGAGAGATTGTCCACACCACAACCAATCCAATGAGGTTCTTGCACATACTTTTGTTGAGGGGTTGACTGCACATACTAAGATTGTGGTAGATGCTGCTGCTGGAGGTCAAGTATTGGCCTTAAATTTTGACCAGATCTATGATTTGCTAGATAAGTTTTCGCAGAGCAATCCTGATTGGCAAGGTGATGGTAGAGCTACTACGCAGAAAGCTGCAGGGGTACTTCAGTTAGATGCAGTTTCAGAGCTACGGGCTAGGATGGATGCTATTTCCAATCAAATTAGTAAGCTAGCTCTGCCAAAGACTCAGCAACCAGTGGCTCCAGTGCAACAACTCCAGAGCTTTTGTGAGGTTTGTGGTCAAGACCATGCTACAGAGGTTTGCCCTTCTAACCCAGAGTCAGTTTATTACGTGGGTAATCACAACAGGCTGCAGGGTCAAAATCAGTTTGGTAATTCTTATTATCAAGGTAATATGAGAGCCCCGAATAATTACCACCCACTCCCAGCTCCACCACAGCAGGTTAGCAGTTCAGTTGAGGAGATGCTAAAGCAGATAATGGCGGGCCAGCAGAGAATGATAGCTGACACTGCAGCCCATGCACAGGCCATACAAGATCTTGCAAGTGCTCACAAGAACTTGGAGCACCAGTTGGGGCAGTTGGTGGGAGAAATAGGTACTGTTAAAAAAGAGCCGGAACAATGTCTTGCAGTGACTTTAATTGATGGTGGAGAGCTAATGACCAAGCCTGAGGAGAAAGCTGAAATTGAAAAAATTGAAAAAGTGGAGAAGGTAAAGAAGAAAGAAGAGATAAAAGAGGCACCTAGGCCACCTCCACCATTCCCGCAGAGGCTTATACAATCGAAGGATTTGGCCCAATATCAAAAATTTGTGAGTATGCTGAAAGAACTTCATGTTAATATTCCTTTGACTGATGTGTTTGAATTGATGCCATCCTTTGTGAAGTTCTTAAAAGAGATTTTAGTCAAGAGGAAAAAGCCTCAAGAGATAGATTCAGTTGAGTTAGTTGAGGAGTGTAGCACAATCTTGAGCAAGCTACCTCCAAAACTCCAAGATCCTGGGAAGTTTACTATTCCTTGTACTATTGGAGGGCATAGTATCACTGGTGCCTTGTGTGATTTGGGTGCGAGCATAAATCTCATGCCTCTGTCTGTTTGCAAAAGGTTGGGGCTAGGAGCAATCAAGCCCTCTTCAGTTACTCTTAAGATGGCGGATGGATCACTCACTCACCCTGATGGTAAGTTGGAGGATGTGTTGGTAAAAGTTGGTAATTTTACATTCTCTGTTGATTTTGTAGTCCTAGATTATGAAGAGGACTTAGAAGCTCCAATTATTTTGGGGAGACCATTCTTAGTCACCTCGAAGGCGCTTATTGACATGGAGCTGGGTGAGATGACTGTTAGAGCGCATGGAGAAAAGGTTACTTTCAAGGTGTATAATGAGAAGGAGCACATAGCTAAGGTTGAAGAGTGCTCTATGATTGAATGTGTCAGTCAAGAACATGGAAGTAAACCAATTGAAGTGAAGTTGGGGTCTCTCAAAGAAAGGAAGAAAGCAAAGGTTCGGCGTAAGAAGAGAAGACGTAAATGCTGGAAGTGAGCTAAATGTGTCGTCGTGCCACGACGTTAACTAAGGCGCTTCTCGGGAGGCAACCCGAGTTTGTACTTGTATTATTTTATTTATAGTGTCACGTAGTTTTTGTTTTCCTTGGATTGCAGGTTCATGTAATGTCGAGGCTAAGTGTGGGGTGTCCTCACCCTTGCATAATGTTGATGACCTGTTGGGGGAAGTCTGAGTACCTCATGAAGCTTGGAGGATGCTAGCACCAAGGACTACAGTCTTCAGGGAAGTCTTCTTTACCCTTGCACTTGCTTATTTTTCGCACTGAGGACATTGCTTAGTTTAAGTGTGGGGTGGGGAACTACCCTTTTATCCATTTTTGAGGTTAGGGATGCATGTACAGTAGGATTTTCTTTTGTCACTTGACTTTATGTTGATTTGTTTCTTGCTTTAACATATGAAAAAAAAAATTGAAAAAAAATTAGAAAACCAATGAAAAATTCCAAAAAGATTTTCCTTTTAGTTTTTTAGTGGTACATGTCATCCACCCCGTGGTTTTTCTTATGGCCACGGTTCTTTTCCACGGGGGGACCTTTGAACCGGGTAGTTTTTTTATTTTTAGGATTAGGATAGTTAGTTGTAGATGACCCTAGACGAAGGACTAGGTAGAATGCTAGGTGCCTTTGATTTGTTTGATACCGGTGGACTTGGACTTGATTGCATGTGCTATTTGTGGTGTCCTTGGGTTTTTAATTTGATGCATGCCTAGAAAGAAATGGAACGACCCCCTTGAGATGCTTGAGTCCGCTTGCTTGACTTATTGTTAACTTTTGTGCATGAGTGCTTAAATTCCCACAAGTTGCATTCGAGAAGCTTGGTTGAGAGTTGTTGATGGAGCTTTTTTTGTGTGAGCCATGTGCAAGGTGTGTTGTGAGGCATATTTTTGTTGCTCCATGTTGCATGTTAATGTCTAGAACTTGCCCCGTGTGTGTGCAAAGCGAAATCCTAGGTTTGCTCTAGTTGGGAGATGATACAAGGCCTTCTTTTGTTAGCCTACCCTTACATATATACCTTGAAAAAATTTTTGTTGTGATTTCATTGACCCTTTTTGTTGGCACCCACACCCCGAGCCTACCCATTTGTTTTAAATTGACTCTTTTGGCCCTTTACTCCTTAAGCACTTTATTAATATTGTGTAGATGATTGGAGTTGTGGTTGGATGTTGGGAGGTTCTTGAGTGGAGCTAATGAAGGGGAATATTTGTGAAAAGTGTGAAGTAGTGAAAAACATTGGCAAGGTTGGAAGTTGATGAAATTGAAAAAATAAATTGAAATTGAAAAGAAAAAAATATAGCAAAGTTGAAAAGGAAAAAATTGTGAAAAGAAAAAAAGAGAAAGATATCCCTTCCTTGCTAGTGTGTGCTTAAAAAGAAAATATGCTACTTGTTGAGAAGGTGTATGTGTGAAAGTTGTTGATTGGGTGGCTTGTTGAGAATTGTGTTTGAAATTAAATGTGATGTATTAAAGTGCTTAGGGAGGTAGTCACTATTACCCATATGTATCCTACCCACACCTTAGCCTACATTACAACCTTTTTAAAGTCCTAGTTAATCCCGATTGGAGTGAGCTTACATTAGTGGAGTCCTACACTACGGGCAAGCCTATGGTACATTGTGTGTGACATGTGAGATTTTCATGAGAGTGAGTGAATTCTTTCTATGCTATTGTCCCCATTCTATTCTTGATATTCATTGTTGTGTGTGATATTTGGGGGACACTCTCTTGCTTCATTTTTGTGAGGGCACATGGTTTGCATGAGATAGGTGAAGTCGTGGCTTTTTGGTTGAGTAGATAGGTGTGATTTTGTGGGAGCATGGTTGCAATGAGTTGAGTTTGTGCATTTGAGCTATTTTGGGGTGGTTGTTCTCATATTTTTAAGTTTGTTAAATTATTGGCATGTTGTGGATCCATAGTAGTCATGTGTGCATTGGTTCAATGGTCGGTATCAACCATAGTCATAGGCAGACCTGTTTTACCTAGGTTGGGAAGTGATTGGTGATTGCTCGAGGACGAGCAAGGGTTCAAGTGTGGGGTGGTGATGTTTGGCATTTTATGCCTATATTTCCTTAATATTTCCTCACGTTTTAGTACCTTATTCGCTCGTTTTATGGTTTATGAATGTGGTTTTACACTGATTTTATGTCGTGTGTATGTAGGTTGTTACGCGATGCATTTGGAGCTTTTAAGAGCATGATTGAGCAAGAAAATATTTGATTTTGATTGAGGATTGGATCGAGCACACGAAGGCACTACACAAAACGAGAAAAGGAGGAGCGGAACAGAAAAATGCATGGGCGCTACCAGTGGCGCGCCGCGCTGGCCAAAGCGCCCAGCGTCTGGCGCGTTTGGCTGCGCGGCGCGGGGCTAACGCGGGCAACTTTCGACGTCTTCTGGTCATGGACGCGCGATCGTGGGCGCGGGGCGCCCGCTATGGCGCCCCTGGAGCGAATTTTGACTTCCTATTTCGTCTAGGCTTGGGTCTAACTTATTACTAGGTGTTTGTAAACCCTATAAATACTCTTTTACTTAGTTTTTCATAGGAGTTCAGACTTTGGAGAAATTGGAGAGCTCATAACATCAAGAACAAGGGTTTTTCTTCCTTCCATTAATCTATTACATCATTACATCATTATTTCATCAATTCCTTGTGTTGTTATTATGAGTATGCGTGGCTAAATCTCTAGTTCTAGGGTTAGAGTATTACATGAAGGTTGATGTTTGAAGATTGATTCCCATTAATTGAATCCCATTACGGGTTACTTATTCTTTCTTGATTTCACTTGTGTAATTGTCAGGGCCCGATAATTACGCATTATCTATGGTTTTTAGATTGAACTCGACAGAGGGAATTTATTAACGCAATAAGAAAGAATAGGACTAGTTTGTGAACCCGGGCATCGGGGAACCAATTCGTGAGTAGGATAGACATATACTTGCTCGCCTAGTTTAACTAATTACAGAAATCGTTAATGCGTGCACGTGATTCAACCCATAGACATATAGGGATTGGAGTAGCCTGCATAGACCGTGAAGAACTGAAAGGTTTTCACGGGTACATTTAATCTGTTAGTTAGTAACCCGGGATTTAAGAAGTGGAATCAATTGGAAAACTCAACTGGATTGTTCGTAACTCTGACCCTGGACCGTCTCCTTAATATTGTTTACAACCAAAGTTTGCTCCATTGTTTGACTGAATTTCCACCATTTAAATTACTGCTCTTTAGTTAATAAAAATCCTCATTATTGGAAAAAGATCCCTGAGTAGTTTTTAAGAAATTGTTTGTTAGAACTTGGTCTGAATAGTCCTCGTGGGAACGATACTCGATTTATCACTTTATTACTTGTCGACCACGTATACTTGCGTGTGCGTTTGGGAGCAACAAAATCCCACAAAATTGGTACCAAAACGTTTGTTTTTCAATGAAGATCAATCCCCAATATCAAGTTTCAATCCAACATCAACCCAACCGAAGAATGAAGCCGAAAATCATCAAGAACAAGTTCATCAAGGGTTTAAGGGCAATTAGGGTTTCAATTTTTCAAACTTCACCAATCCAAGTATTTTTGGTATCAAAATAACGGGGTTTCAACCACGATCACGAATCTACAACACTCATATCACGAATCATTCCAAAACACAAGATAGAACAAATTTTTGGATTTTTCAATTTTCAATTTTTTTGTGTTTTTCTCCTTCTAATAACAACAACAAGGAAACTAAAGATAGAATCGACCTAGGCACGAAGAATCAAGGGTCGGGGGTTTGTAGAAACAAAACCCGAGCCTTGCTCTGATACCAAGATGATAAGAATCAAAAACGAAACGCGGAAATAAAGATAAAGAGCGAGACACTACTCGAACTCCCTACGAAGTAACTATGGAGAACTCGTTCCATAATACCCTCGTATCGGTGTCAAGGAGGACCTACACTATCCAACTACCCTCGAGACGACAACGGACTCGCAAGTAGAATGGTCGGGGGTTGTTTGGGGTTCAACTAGAATCCACTAGTAAACTCAAACCGTCTCAAAAGGTTTTCATTCAAAGAGAATCCACTCTTGAACATTGTCATTGACATTCAATCATTCATCATAATAGCTAACTAAGGAATAATGCTAAGCTATGCAGTATTTATAGGCCTCATTTAATACATAGTGAAAGCCCAAAAGTACCCTTAAGTAAGTTCTAAAGACATAAGCCACGTAGGGGCATAATAGAAATTACATAGGCTAAGAACTAGAAAATCCCGCAGCTTGTTCAGCACTAGGCGCCCCGCCTGTTCCAACTAGGCGGTCCGCCTACTCCTCAGCTGGTGGTCCGCCTCTGCACTAGGCGGTTAGGAATCCAGAGAGTGATCCAAAAGTGGGCGGCCGCCCCTTTGACTGTGCGGTCCGCCTGCTTTCCTGAGGCATTGAAACGCGCCGAAATGTGTCTCCTAGGCTCCTCGTTCCATGGCGTTCCATTGCATAAGCTCTTCCTTGGCCTTGGATGATGTCTTTGGATGGTTGCTCGGATTGGGTCTTATCTATGCCTTGTCAAGAAACTTTGTGCTTCAATCAAGAAGACAATTGTTGTTGAATACCTTGGGGTCCAAACTCATGGGTTTTGAAAGTATGAAAGAGATGTATGCTAATGATCCGTAGTTTGGGGAACTTTATGCTAGTTGTGAATTGGAGGAAAGAGGTAGGAGAATCAATCGAATATATGGTGAATAGGAATCTAGTGGTGATGTGGAGAAAAAGAGGTTTCACAAGTTCGAAGGCTTCTTGTTTAGGAATGGGAAGTTATGTATGCCTAGTTCATCTTGGAGGGAGTTGCTAGTGAGAGAGGCACATAGTGGGGGACTAATGGGGTATTTTGGAGTGGGCAAGACCCTTTGAGATTCTTAAGGAGCAATTTTACTGGCCTTAGATGAGGGTGGATGTTGTGAGGGTGTGTGGCCAATGCTTGGAGTGTAGGTAAGCTAAGTCAAAGCTACTTCCACATGGTTTGTACTCACCCCTCTCCATTCCCTTAGGCCCTTGGCTTGATATTTCTATGGATTTTGTACTTGGATTACCTAGGACCAAAAGGAGAAAAGATAGCATCTTTGTGGTAGTTGATAGATTTTTTCAAAATAGCTCATTTCTTTCCATGTCACAAGGTTGATGATGCATCTCACGTAGCCAATTTGTTTGCTGAACACGTGCTTAAATTGCATAGGGTCCCAAAGACTGTTGTTAGTGATAGGGATCCAAAGTTTCTTAGTCATTTTTGGAAAGAGCTATGGGGGAGGTTTGGCACTAAGTTGTTATTCTCCAATTCTTTCCACCCCCAAATCGATGGCCAAACCGAGGTTGTTAATAGAACCTTGGGTGCCATGCTTAGAGCAATGGTTAAGGGGAAACTAGCTTCTTGGGAAGAACATGTACCATTGATTGAGTTTGCATATAATATAACCATGCATACTTCTACTTGCATGACACCTTTCGAGGTTGTGTATAGTTTTAACCCTCTTACCCTCTTGGATCTTACGCCTTTGTCTAGTGATGTTGTCTTAAGCTTAGATGCTAAGGTGAGCTCAAGAGATAAAGCAACTTCATGAGCAAGTAAGGAAATAACTCGAGAAGAAAAATCAAGAAATTGCCGAAAGAGCAAACAAGGGAAGGAAGAAGGTTATCTTCGAGCCCGGTGATTGGGTGTGGTTCATTTCCGGAAGGATAGATTTCCAAACAAGCGGACGAGCAAATTGATGCTTGGAGGCGATGGCCCCTTCCAAATCTTTGAACACCTCAACGACAATGCGTACAAGGTGGACTTGCCAAGAAATTACCAAGTACACAACACCTTCAACGTGTGTGACTTGTCTCCCTTCAAAGTCGAAGAACAAGTGAATCCGTGGACGGATTCTTCTCAAGACGGGGAGAATGATGCAACCCGATGCTGGCTAAACCATTTACAAGGAACCAAGCACGGGAGTTGCAGCAGTTGCAGTCCATGTTTGCACAGTTGAAGCTATTGGGGCAAGTGCTGGAGACTTCAGGGCAGTTCTGCCTACTTTCTGCCTCAAAAGCTGAGAATGTTCAGACGCGATCGCGAGTACACAGACGCGATCGCGCATGAAGGAAATGCAGAACAGCGCGATCACATGTCCTCAGACGCGATCGCGCAAGAAGCTGATATTTGTTGAAGACCCACGCATTCGCGATCGCGAGACCATAGACGCGATCGCGAGGCTCTGATTTAATGCTCAGCGCGATAGCGCCCGTTCTTATGTGAACGCGCTGAGACAAGGACCAGAAGCCCATTTTCAGCTAATGACTTGAAGGCCCAATGTTAAGGGGCAATTAAGACAAATTGTGCCATACAATATAAGCTCTTATTGTCATTAGTTTTAGACTTAGATTTTGATGACATTAAACCTAGTGAGGATTTTGGCTAAGCTTATTTGCTTAAGCACACTTATTTTTCTTGATCTGCAAGTAGGCTTGACTAATTGAGGATCAATTAGAATTGGTTCAAGTTGATTGACAATTAAGGGGGTGTTTAGGCTAATTTTCCTAATCTACTTCCTTAATCTTTTCTAATCCAATTTGGGTCTTTCTTTAATTCTTCTTCTTTTAATTTCGTGTCTTTAATTTTCGTATCACCCTCTAGCAACAAAATACATCCTCCGACTCCTCTTGACTCCCTCTCTTAATTTATGAGGTCAATTTCTCCAAATTCTCACTGGTTTGACATAGATCGAGGTTCAAAAGTGAGGCAAAACCCAAGCTCCGGCGACAGTGAGTCTTTCTGGTTAACCCTTACCTTTTCAGGGTCATCTCACGCTCCTCTTTCACCTTTTGTAGATCGATTCTCCTAAGTTCCTACGATTTGTTTTTGACCTGACACTAGCGGGTCATTTGTGGTTCGTTTGCTTTGTTAATTCTGTTATTTATTACGACGGGTGTGGGTAGTAGTGTTTGATTTTGTTGTGGCGAGGCGGATTTGATGGCGATACAAGTAAGGGAGGGTTGATATGGTGTTTGAATGGGTGATAGGAGGATGTAATGGTGGTGATGGAGATTGCAAAGTCATGTATGGTGATGCTGGCTGTTGTGGCAGTGACATGAGGCAGCTTATTAATGCTGTTGTGATGCTGAAATTGATCCGAGGTGGTGATGCGACAGTGATATCCTTAGCGGACAGTGGTGTCGAGTGAGATGCTATGGCGTCGGGGCAGTAGCGAGGCAGCATTGCATTGGTGACGTTGCGTAGTAGCTTGACAGTGCCTAGTGCTTTTAACACCGGTTAGAGAAGAGACCTTTCCTGTAACTCGTTAGTTTCCCTTTATGTAGTTAGTTTAGGATGTTTAGATATAGTTTAGTTTAGTAATAGTAGCATGTGCAATGAGCAATTACTATATACGTTGTCCGATTATTATAGTTGGCATGTGTGAGTTGTTGAATTAGAATGTTAAAATTTCCTCTTGTTAATAAGAATTCATGTTTAAAAGCACTAGCCTATTTAACTGCATTGGATGAATGATTTGAGTTTCAAATGCGCCATGACCCTATTTAGGAGATCACGCCCTTGGTTTGTCTATTTATGCTTGATTGATGAGTTTGTTTAGCAGTCAAAGCCGTGTAGTTCATTTTCTATCAAAGCATGTAGAGTTTGATCCTCTTAGTTTTTCCATTGCTCTAAACATGAAAGAATTGTACTAGGCTTTTCCTGTGTGTGAATCTTGCATGGTTTAAGCATGAAGTTGTCTGTTTGTTTAGGTTATTTTGTTCAAGTGTGTTCAAATGTAAGGGAGTTCATGAGGGTCTTAGTTCATCTTGGGATGATTCTTAGTGTTAGAACAGGTTTAGGATTCAATTTTTTTTGTAAAGGTATTCATAAGTTCAAGATTCAAAATCTGAAAATATAAAGAATGTAGACAAAAGTCAAATAAAAAAGGTAAGCTTGGCAGACTTGAAAGTAGGCTTTGTTGTCATCACTTTTGTTGTTTAGTTAGACATGCCAAGTTTCATTAAATTTTTTTCTGGGAAAAGCAAAAAAAGCAAGAAGAGGTCACAGGATCTTGTCCCTTTGTCCGACCACACACTCCTCCTCTTTAGTTTGTTTATATAAGAGCTCATTCACTGCTCTTAAGGGACACCGACACTACACCCTTTTGAAATACATTTACACATCTGAAATAAACCAACTGAGATAAGAAAACTCTTCTTAACTTACTCTCTAAAACTTGAGCAGATCTGAGACAGTCACTACTCTTAAAAAACACAAAATCTAGATCTGAAAAATGATGGGAAAGGGTGGTTTAAAGGGTGTTCCCTGGTCTTGTGTTACTGGTTTGTGTTCACTGGTGCTGCTGTAGCGTTTCATTTCTGTAGCTGTGGGACTTCTAACACACTAGGTATTTCTCTTTGAACTTGTAAGAACTATTTTGGTATGTTATGGCTGAAGTGAAATGAGGAGTGTCAAAGAATTTTTACTTTTGTACTAGTGTTACATCTTTATATATAGATACTGCTATTGTTGTATGAGAATGTTAAAGTTGTTTTGTCTGGGCCATTTGGGCCATTGCATTTATCTTGTAAAAGGCAACAATATTCTAAAACTGTGGATGATTTGTGTAAAAGGGATAAGATTGAAAGGACTAGACGAATAGGACATGAATGCAAACACTCAAACATGTGAAATTTTAGCAAGATGTCATACACGTATTACTAGTAAATTTAATTCATGATGTCTTAACGAATTCAAAACATTCAATAAGCAAACCTGGACAGTCTGAAACAAGTAGGAAAGGTTAGGACACAAAATGCAAACAATTCATGCTAGTAATTCAAAGGTTGGTGGGACAGTGTTATAAGATGAACAGTCTCATTCAATGTTTAAAATAAAAATATAATCATGTGCTAAAATAAAGGAATACATGCAGCTTTTATAATGTACTCAAATGAGTGACACGCTGTTAGGCAGCCATAGGCCGAAAGCAAGATCACTTCATGTTCACATGGAACTCGTTCATATTGTAAGATTCAAACGGACAATGGGTCCGCGGATAATCTTCGATAGAGTTTTCATCAATGAACGGGTAGCATTCAAATTAAATTTAAGTGTAACAAATGTCTGATGTTTATATGGAACTCACTTTTATCGGGATTCGAACGGACAAAGGTTCGCGGATAATCTCTGATAGAGCTTTCATCAATGAACATACGACAGTCAAATTAAATCAAAGAGTAATACATAAAATGGCATTAAACAACAAACATAATTCACTAAAGTCGGAGTGCGTCAATAAAGAGGACTGTGCTTGGCACAACACTCGAGGGTGCCTAACTCCTTCCTGAGACTCAACCGAGATCCTTACCCGAAAATCTGACGCAGACCACTAATCGAGTCATAGGTGTTCTAGGTACACCATTTTGATGACTTGGCACACCTTTAACTTGTCAAGTGGCGACTCTGAAATCTCTTAATAATTTGTGTACCTTAAAACACCCTGTCAGAGCCTTTAACAGACTTTCTTAAAAAATTTAGGTCGTGACATCACAAAATCCGAATGAAACTAGGTTATGAGTGGAAAAATGCATTCAAGACCAAGTTCTGTATCTATGAATGGTTAGTGATGTCATTTGGCCTCTCTAACGCCCCGAGCACTTTCATGCGACTGATGAACTATGTGCTTATACCGTTTATAAATAAGTTTGTTGTTGTGTATTTCGATGACATACTTGTTTATAGTAAATCTGTGGATGAACATGTTAAACACTTAAGGCTTGTTCTTGATACACTTAGAAGTGAGAAGTTGTATGCTAACTTCAAGAAATGTGCCTTTTGTGTCAAGCTCGTAGTCTTTCTTGGATTTATTGTGAGTGCTAGTTGTGTTGAAGTCGATGAGTCCAAAGTCGAAGCAATTAGAGATTTGCCAACACCTACTTCGGTGACTCAAGTCTGCGGTTTTCATGGGTTAGCTAGTTTTTATAGAAGGTTTGTCCGTGATTTTAGCACCATGGCAGCTCCCCTAACTGACCTAGTAAAGAAAGACCATCAATTTGTATGAGGAGAGTCCCATGAGAGGGCTTTCTAAGAGTTGAAACGGAGGCTAAGCTCTGCCCCGTTGTTGCAACTCACTGACTTTGGCAAAGCATTCGAGGTTGAATGTGATGCGTCCGGAGTTGGGATCGAAAGAGTAATTATGCAAGAATCAAAGCCGATCACTTTCTTCAGCGAAAAGCTTAAGGGTGCAACCTTGAACTACTCTACGTATGAAAAGGAGTTGTATGCCCTCGTTCGAGCACTCGCTCATTGGCAACACTATCTATGGCCCCGTGAGTTTGTGATAAAAAGTGATCATGAATCTTTGAAACATCTTTGAGGCGAAGATAAGTTGAACCGGCGGCATGCCAAGTGGGTAGAATTCATTGAGAGCTTTCCCCATATAATTCATTAAAAGAAGGGTAAAGACAATGTTGTGGCCGATGCGCTTCAAGGAAATTCACCTTAGCGACCACTCTCGCTTCGAGATTAATGAGGTTCGAGAGCATCAATGATAAGACCCAAATCGAGCAACCATCCGAAGACATCATCCAAGGCCAAGGAAGAGCGTATGCATTGGAACGCCATGGAACGAGGAGTCTAGGAGACACATTTCGGCGCGTTTCAAGTGCTCAGGAGAGTAGGCGGACCGCCTAGTCAAAGGGGCGGCCGCCCACTTTTGGATCACTCTCTGGATTCTTAGCCGCCTAGTGCAGAGGCGGACCACCAGCTGAGGAGTAGGCGGACCGCCTAGTTGGACCGGGCGGGGCGCCTAGTGCTGAACAAGCTGCGGGATTTTCTAGTTCTTAGCCTATGTAATTTCTATTATGCCCCTACGTGGCTTATGTCTTTAGAACTTACTTAAGGGTACATTTGGGCTTTCACTATGTATTAAATGAGGCCTATAAATACTCCATAGCTTAGCATTATTCCTTAGTTAGCTATTATGATGAATGATTGATTGAATGTCAATGACAATGTTCAAGAGTGGATTCTCTTTGAATGAAAACCTTTGAGCCGGTTTGAGTTTACTAGTGGATTCTAGTTGAACCCCAAACCACCCCCGACCATTCTACTTGCGAGTCCGTTGTCGTCTCGAGGGTAGTTGCCTAGCGTAGGTATTCTTGGCCTTCTCCCGGGGTGTAACGGAACTAGTTCTCCGTTGCTACTTGGGATTAGTGATCGAGTTACGTCTCGTTCCTATCTTTTATCTTTCCGCGTTTTTGATTCTTATCATCTTGGTATCAGAGCAAGGCTCGGTTTTTGTTTCTACAAACGCCCGACCCTTGATTCTTCGTGCCTTAGGTTGATTCTATCTTTAGTTTCTTGTTCTTGTTATTGGAAAGGAGAAAACAACAAAAAAAATTGAAAAATTGAAAAATACCAAAAATTTGTTCTATCTTGTGTTTTGGATTGATTCTTGTTGTGATTGATATTGGGGTTTGTTCCTTATTGGAAACCCGTTATTTTGGTACCCAACACACATGATTTGGAGTTGTATTCCATGATTTGAGATTTGAAACCCTTTGAAAAATTTGAAAATTTGAAACCCTTGCTATGAACATGATGAACATGGTGGATTGTTGAATTTTGATATGGGTTTGTTAAAATTGATTGGGGTTTGATCTCTGTGCTTGAAACAACGTTTGGGTACCTTCGGATTGCTAAAACAACGTGTGATTAGTTGGATTTTTGGGTGCCAAAGGCAAGAAAGACGAGTTTGAACAGTGCTGAAAATTGCACTAGGCGGGGCGCCTAGTAGAAGGGGCGGACCGCCTGTTTCTTGTTCACTCTCTGGATTTTACAGAGGCGGACCGCCTGAATTAGTAGGCTGACCGCCTACTTCAAGTAGGCTGACCGCCTACTCCCCTCTACAGGGAACCAGGCGGACCACCTACTCAAAACAGGTGGGGCGCCTACTTCCTTCAAGTTGGGAATTGGGTAGTTTCTTCTAGGTTTGCGTGTTTTGTTGATTGCATTGCTTCCGGTTAGTGCTATTAGAGTATAATCCTACTCGATTAGTGCTAATTACTTTGAGCTATTAGGATCATCGTGCCTTAGAAAGGAGACTAGAATTCAAAGAAGACCCGTAGTATCTTTTGATTCAAGTCCTCACTTAAAGTGCTTATCGTTCCAATCGAGTCCCATTAACTCCACTCACCCCGGAGCGCATTGGACTTGATAAGTTGAGTGATTGAGACGTGGTTCGTTGATCAACTACTTGAAGCTTTTAGACTCAAACTTGTGTGAAATATCCATCCCCCACTAAACACGAGCGAGCCGAGTGAAACACTTGTGAGGGAATGGGTGAGGTATTTTGCTAACGTTGTTGCTTTTTGTAGGTACGATGGCCGACGAAGGACAAGATTTCATAAAGGAGGCCTTGGCTAACCTTCTTGCCAAGATGGACCTCATGAACCAAAAGATTGGAAATCTTGAGAAGATGATATCTATTGCTCTAGTAAAGCAAGGGACCCCGAGTGTCCAAGTAAAGCAAGGGACCCCGAGTGTCCAAGGCAAAGCCGGCACAAGTGGTTCAACCTTTACCCCGGAACAAGTTTTTGAATTACTTAGTCAACAATGGGTAAAGGAAGACCGTGAAGGAAATGAGCAAGTGTTGGGCAATCCCCAACAAGTGGGCAATCCCCACCCTTCGGGCAATCCCCAAAGGACTACTCCACCTCCAAAACCCACTCGAAATGATCTATCTATGGATGATGTGGAGGAGGATATGGTTGAAGAGGGTAATCCTCATGTTTCCCTAGTTGTGAGAAGGAGCTTAGGAGCCATGATTGTGGAGGATGGCGAAACCTTGCAAAGGGAAAACCTATTCCATGCTAGGTGTCGTGTTAAGGGTGTTGTGTGCTCTATGATCATTGACTCCGGGAGTTGCACTAATGTTGTGAGCCAATCTCTCATAACCCAATTGAAGTTGCCAACCGTGCAACACCCCAAGCCATATCGGTTACAATGGCTTAGTGAATGTGGAGAGCTCAAGGTAATGAAACAAGCCATGATCAAGTTTAGAATGGGTAGTTATGTTGATGAACACTTGTTCGACGTTGTTCCTATGCAAGCTTGCCACCTTCTCTTTGGGAGGCCTTAGCAATTTGATCGGCAAGTGGTTCACAATGGACGTGTCAACACTTACACGCTCCAACATGAAGGAAAGAAATATGTGTTGAAGCCCTTAACCCCCAAACAAGTGAGTGATGACTACAAGCGGATGAAGGAGTTGAGGGAAGCGGCTAAAGCCAAATCACCCATTGTACTTGAACCCGAGGCAAACAATCTTGTTGTCTTGCCAAAGAATGATCAAAGTGAGAGTCACTCCACTTCAAATGAGAGAAAAAAGATAGAGAGAAGTGAGGGAGTGACCGGTGACAATCCAAGAGAGGAAAAAGGAGAGGATTTGAGGAGTGATGTGAGCGGATTGTCACCACCAACTACACTTGACCATGAGGTAAAATTGAGAGAGATGAGAGGTGAGGGAGGAAAAATTGAGAGTGAGAGTACCCATTGTTCTAACAATTCTTCATCTTCTACTTTTTCTTGTGAAAGTTCTTGTGTAGGTACAATTGAAGACAAGCCATTGGATCCTCAACCATGTGCTTGGAAGGAAAGACAAGAGGAGGAAAGTTCCCAATGTGAGCCTCATGAAGAAGGAGTTGCACATGACACTTCAAGCCTTGCGAGTGACCAAGGAAGCACTACAAATGTAAGTGTTGCTCCACCCTTTCATGAGCTTACTAGCTATTTGCCTTGTGATGACTCAACACTAGTTGGATCTTTTGATGCCTCTTGTGAATATGCCACTAGTGAAAAGTCTAGTAGTCAACTTGTGAGTGATTGTGCATCACTAGCCGAGAGAAATGCCAAGCCACATTATGATGTGAGCTCATTGTTCATTGAATCTCTCTCTAGTGTAGATTTGGTAGTTGACAATGATTGTGACTTTTGCTATGACACACCGCCAATCTTTGATGAAGGGGATGATGGGATGGATGATCACACCCTTATTGACTTGCTTCTATTTGGTGGACCAATGTGTTGTAGTAAGGATGATTGTGGCCTTGAGGAGTCTTTTGCATGTGAGATGAATCAATTTACTTTCGATGACTCCTCAAGTGAGGGAAAAGAACCTAGTCTTGATACTATGCTTTTGTGTGACCATGCATTTGAGGTTTATGCTTTTACATTTCCCTTATTTGAAGATAATCTTATTTGTGGTAGCAATTTGTGTCGGACTAGTGTTGGTAGCAAAATGGAACCCCCATGGTGTGAAGGATTTGACCCCTTAGGCAACCCATTGCTTGAGAATTTGGGAGAGGTATATGGTTCTTTGAGTGACCCTCCTATTGCTTGTTTGGGTTATGATGAAGAAGAGTCCATCATCAATACCTTTCTTGAGAGTTTGTCTATTGGGAAGGGTTGCTTAGGTGATGAAATTGGAGGGGAAGAGGAATCCCTTGGTGTGAGTATGTATGCTCTAAAGAAGGGGAGTGGAGTATTTGCTCCTACTTGTAGGTTGAGTTATTTGACTCACTCCACTCCACTTGTTGACCACACCTCGCGGATTGATTGGTATGTTGATTTTGAGCTTAAGGTCCAAGAGGGTTTTGATAGCTTGATCTTGCATTTTTCATGCCCACATGACCTATTTGCTCATTATCTTGTTAAGTGCATGTTGATCTTTAACCAAGTGCTTAAGGTTCTCTTTGGAGACTTGATATTCATGATTGTTATTGATGCTTGGTTATATCACAAGAGTGTGTTTTCCACACCTCTTGCACTAACCTACTCTCGAAGTAGGAAGTTTGTGTGTTGTTGCTTGTCGTTGCTTGTAGGTTCTAAGCTCCATGCTAAGGCGGGGGAGATCTTGGAAGACGCCTATATCAAAGTGACGATCAAGAGGGATCAAGAAGGAGCGCCTTGGCCACCCCGAGGAGTTGTTGATGCTATGAGAGACCAAGCCTCGATTTCGAGGACGAAATCTTCTCAAGAAGGGGAGGATGATAAGACCCAAATCGAGCAACCATCCGAAGACATCATCCAAGGCCAAGGAAGAGCGTATGCATTGGAACGCCATGGAACGAGGAGTCTAGGAGACACATTTCGGCGCGTTTCAAGTGCTCAGGAGAGTAGGCGGACCGCCTAGTCAAAGGGGCGGCCGCCCACTTTTGGATCACTCTCTGGATTCTTAGCCGCCTAGTGCAGAGGCGGACCACCAGCTGAGGAGTAGGCGGACCGCCTAGTTGGAACGGGCGGGGCGCCTAGTGCTGAACAAGCTGCGGGATTTTCTAGTTCTTAGCCTATGTAATTTCTATTATGCCCCTACGTGGCTTATGTCTTTAGAACTTACTTAAGGGTACTTTTGGGCTTTCACTATGTATTAAATGAGGCCTATAAATACTCCATAGCTTAGCATTATTCCTTAGTTAGCTATTATGATGAATGATTTATTGAATGTCAATGACAATGTTCAAGAGTGGATTCTCTTTGAATGAAAACCTTTGAGCCGGTTTGAGTTTACTAGTGGATTCTAGTTGAACCCCAAACCACCCCCGACCATTCTACTTGCGAGTCCGTTGTCGTCTCGAGGGTAGTTGCCTAGCGTAGGTGTTCTTGGCCTTCTCCCGGGGTGTAACGGAACTAGTTCTCCGTTGCTACTTGGAATTAGTGATCGAGTTACGTCTCGTTCCTATCTTTTATCTTTCCGCGTTTTTGATTCTTATCAATCAAGCTGATGTATGAACACGACCCCAAGCTTAAGAGCATCTGTGACGCTATCTTGAGTAGCCGAAGGGTGGAGAAGTATCAGTGGTGCGGTGGTTATATCTTTAAGAATGTGAGAGTTCGTGTGCCCGTGTCATCTTAGAGAGAGATATTTGGTTCGAGAAGCTCACTCCAGGGGCTTAATGGGATACTTCGTTGTCGATAAAACTCTTGGTATCTTAACCAAGCAGTTTCATTGGCACAAGATGTGAAGAGATATAGAAAAGTTTTCCAATGTTTTTTTAGATTGCAAGAAAGCAAAATCAAGGTCCAACCCTCATGGTTTGTACACTCCGTTGCCCGTTCCTAATTTCCCTTGGGTTGATATATCTATGGATTTTGTGATGGGGTTACTGAGGTCGAGGGGTGGACATGATAGCATGTTTGCCGTGGTCAACCGTTTTCCCAAAATGGCTCACTTTATCCCTTGCAAGAAATGTGATGATGCACAACATGTAGCTACTTTATTTATTTCTAATGTGTTGAAATTGCATGGTGTGCCTCGTACTATTGGAAGTGACTGAGACTCTAAAATCTTGTGTCATTTTTAGAAATGTCTATGGGGTACCTTTGACACCAAATTACTACTCTCGACGTCTCACCATCCTCAGACTGATGGACAGGCCGAGGTAGTCAACCGAACCTTGGGAGCTCTGCTTCGAGCTATGACCAAAGGTAAGGCAGGAAACTGGGCTGATCGTTTGCCCATAATGGAATTTGCATACAATCGTACTGTGCATCGAATTATTGGAATGACTCCGTTTGAGTGTGTGTATAGTTTGTTGCACCTAATTTTGTCCATCATTTTCTTTATAATTGGCTATATTTGACTTAAAGGTGAAATATTAACTGTTTGAGCGAATTTGCATTAGAAGGCATGCATTTACGTGTGTTATCCCCTATTTATACATTATATACTTAATCGTGGTCATATAATCATTTAGGCTATGTGTTAACTACGTGATAAGCTCTGACTATTTGTGCAATTTACTGTATTTATAATATTTAAATATTTACCTGCGACTGTTTATACTTATTTGATTTAATTTGACCCGGATTATCTTTTACGTGTGCATCTTATTTTCTTTCTTACATAATAGATATTTATTTGGCACCTTTAAGTTAATATTAGGGCAATTAAAATGCCTAGTCCAAACTTTGTAACGCCATTTCATTTTATTTGTCACAATTTGAATTCTTTTTTTAAATATATGTAATTCTCCATTTTAAAGCATGTCTTTTAAATTTTGTCTTTGAACCTGGACAGGCGGAAGTCCAAATACATTTTGTTTAATCCCGCCATATTTTGAAATCCTTACCATTCTTATTCTTCCTTTAATCTACTCCAAGTTGAATCTGGACAATATGTAGTCCAAATACATCCCCCATATCTCATCTCTCCAATCTTCTCTACTATCCTCATAATTTCTGCTAATTATCCTTAACCGATCCCCCAATCTCTTAATCCTTATCGTAATACCTCCTCCTGTCTCACCATTTTTTGATAAAAATTGACAATCCCCAAAATCACTCTCATCCTCCTAATGTCTCTATCATCCACTTATGGTAATAAACCAACAGCTCTTTTCTAACATCTACATATATATTTCACTATCCATCAAGAGCAAAAACAAGTAGAATCTATACCTCTCACCCATTACACAGATCAGGGACGGAACCCCTTCATCCCTCTTTTCCAATCTCTCTCTTCTCTGTACATCACACACGATACATTATATATTACACCATACAAACACCACACACAAGCAGTACAAAAAATGGAGACCCCTCTCCTCCTCCCCTCGAAATTCCACCAGCGGTGACGGGAAAAGATACACACCCACAAATCCATAAATACACTCATTCACACCCGGATACAGATAAGAAAGCAGGGCAGTAGTGGAAGTACCCACCACCATCGCCGTCTGAACAATGGTAGAAAAATAGAGAGGGAGATGGGTTTAATAGGGGAATCAGAGTAGTGATTTTACATAAATACCACCATTGAGGATCGATGAGGAACCACTGGAGAAACAAAATCTGAGCAGAGATCCCGTTATTGTTGACTTATGACTGAGATCGAAAAGGGCGTGGTAGAGTCGCAGCGACGCCACCGATAGGCAGACGCTCTTCCTCCTCCCTGCATTAGTGTTGTTTCTTATGCTGTATTTTTTGTTTATCTGTTCCCCTGTTAACGTTCTCGCTGCTGCACCCTGATTGTACCAAAAACGAAAATCATTTTGGGCAGGTAACCTGTGATGGCGAGTGTTTCTTCCTCTATTCGTTTGTCTACTATTGGAATCGAAAGAGAAGCTGGGACATCAGGGTGGAAGCGACGCCGTGAAACCCAATGCTGGCAGTCGTTCCCCTTTTCTTCATACCACTGCTATATTATTCGCCGAAAAATCTGACCGGGTTTCGATCGGCGATGTTCGCTGTTATACTAAGGATCAGATAGTCTGATTAGTTGCTTGATTCTTAAACTTTTGGATGGCTGGACCTACGGTGTATCTGTTACGGTGGTTTATTCCCATTATTGGGTTATGGTGTTTGGCCTTTTCTGAACAAATACGGACTAGCTACATCTCTCTGTGGAAGATTGGCTCTACGGGGTGTTATTGGTTTTATTTTGCTGTTTCTGAAGAATACTACACTTGTCTTGGCCTATGAAAATATTTTATTTGAGGCCTATACACTGATTTGAATGGATACTACCCCGTTAGGCCAACGACAATTATGAGGCCAATTGTCCTGTCCCGATACATATACAATGTCCTGTCCTGTTCCGTATACAATGTCCCTTACGTGTCCTTCCGAAAATAAAATAGGCGATGACGATACGTTTACTTTGCAAAGTAAGTGATGATAGAGTAGTGGGACTGACGATACTTGGTATGGAAATCGACCGATGCAGTCGTATCGACATCCCTAACCTCTACTTGATGCAATACACTAACCTGAGCCTAAACTTTTATAAAATATATTTCCCCCTTATTATTATTAATATTATTCTTGTTATTATTATTATTATTGTTATCACCTTATTTTACTTTTATTTAATTAATTATAATACTAACTCTTTTTATATTTTTGCGAGGTGCATATCTTCAAAAGACGACGATCCAGAAAAGTCTTCTAATACAATTTGCTATCGCATTTTTTCAATTTTCATTTTATTTTTATTAATTTATTGGTATACTAACTAATTGGTTTTCTTTTGCAAGGTTTATTTTGTTGAAGTCTGCTAAGGAAGAAGCAACTAGCAAATACGAACCTTTTATTTAATTTTAATTTATTATATCTAACTTGTATATTATAGTAGAAATTTCCTAGTTAGACTTATTTTCAAATCCCAATATTTAGTCCGGCCGGTAGCCATATTTGGTGGAATCCGAGAGGTGCCTAATACCTTCCGTTCAGGTTAACTTGAATCCTTACCTAGAATCTTTAAGTTCGCATGACCATATTTCGGAGTTAATTATAAAAATTAGCTAGAAACAAAAGTATGTGCCATAATACGCCTAGTTAAAAAATATGTTAGGTGGCGACTCCAAGTCTTACCTGTGAGTTCCAATAAGTCGAGCTCTGTTTCAAACTTTAACTGGTTCAGAATAAATGGGTGTCGACAGAATGGCGACTCCACTGGGGATATCAAGGTTCTAACCATAATGGACTTTTATTGGGATTCTTTGCTTTTATTTTGTTTATAATTTTCATTTTCCTTTTTGCAGGAATTAAACTTAGTTTTCTTGGCGCATCTTTTATTTTATTGGGTTGTCTTTACACTTCCTCCACTCCTGGAAAGTTTGACACTTGAACACACCATAAACAGCTATGTGGATCTAACAACCGTTTCACTCTAAAAAAATCCTTTAGGGGGAATGGTTTGGAATCTAGTTGGTCCGTGGTACAACAAACAATTCTAAATGCTCCCACCCCTTGGTTTTCCGTCAGGGGGAACCATGTCTTTATCTAGAAACCCACTCTTAGAAGTTCCTGTTAGTGAATGCTTCACACCTCACACTTCCACGATTTTCAAAATTCTCCACAAGTTTGTTAAATCTTTTTAACGGTTTCACTTAATGATTCTTTTTTTATTTTTTATATTATTTTGCTTCGATTATCTTATTTCTCAAAACTAACTTGTTTCTTTTTTTTCTTTACATTAAATAATTTTTTCAAAACTCACACATGTTTTAGAAAACATGTACATTTTCTTTCAAAAATGGTACATTTATGAACGCGTGCATACCGCTCATACTTCCTGCCACTCCTCGCAGTTTCAAATCTTGCGTTGAAAAATACGGTGGTTACGACCGCCTCTTTCCTCATAAAATGCTCTTTAGGGGGAACAACTTGGAATCTAGTTGGTCCGAGACGTTCCCGCTCCCGAGTCGTCTGCTTGGGAGGATGATAAAACTCGGTCTAAGTCAACCCAGCTCTTAGTGGTAACTCTAGGATCATGCATCATGACATATCATTAGCCGACTTGTTCTTAAGTTCAATAGGCCAACTTGTTCAAACAATCCGAATGGATTTTTGACCCCCAAAGAGCGTTGAACATGATTTATTTGCATTTACTTAAAGGATTAAACGTTTAAATGTGGACCGTTTACTAGAATTGTTCTGCATTCAGTTCCATTAGAAGGCACAAGGGTAACCGAAGAGGCATCAAAAGCCCAAATTGAATCAGAAACGATTGTTTATTTCTAAACAGTCGGAATTATTTTGTATTCAATGCCAGTCAAAGGCACAAAGGTAACCCAAGAGGTATCAAAAGCCCAAACTGAATAAGAATTGACTGTTTATTTCTATATTATTGGAATTATTTAGTATTCAATGCTATTCAAAGACACAAATGGTAACTGAAGGGGCATTAAAATCCCAATTTGAAGCAGATACGACGGCTTGATAGACGGGATGACACATAACACACATTTATCCTTCAAGAATTATGTAAAGACTTGACATCCTTGGTATATTGAAAGTCCATTAAAAATTTTCGTCTAAAGTGTCTAAAGGGTTCTCAACCCACAAAGACACATCTCTTCATATTTTGTGTTGCATTGTTTTCAAAAACCCGTGCCACACGTTAATCGTTTGCTTAGAAGCAGAATTTAGGCATCTTCCTTCCCTTTTTTCTCCTTCCTTCATCTTTTCCAAAGAACATAGCCACTAGTACATTCGACATGGTTACTAGAGTCCCTCAGTTACTCAAAGATTGTGGGGCAACCTAAGCATAGATCAACAAGACCGAGTTAAAATAGTGTTGGGAAATTTGATTTCACTAATAGAGCACACCGCAATGAAAGGGATAATAGAAGCAACATTACACTATTGGGATGCAGACCGAGCAGTTTTTCACTTTGGGAGTGTAGTGTTGGCACCGTTGCTGGAAGAAATAGGCGGGGTTAATTCAATTACCATTTAAAAGTGAAGATATATTGATGCCTAAGAACATTACACCCGAGAAATTCTTCGAAATAGTGGGATTCAGGCCTGAATTGTTCACAGATGACATAAGATAGTCAGGAATTTCTTTAACTTCCCTCTATGTTATGTTCGGGTACGGAGAAGCATTTCAAGAATTCAAAGATAATTCCAGCATTAACCAGGAAGATTGGAAAGAGCGGAGGGTACTTTCTTTTTTCACCGGCTTTTTAGGGACTGTCGTGTGTCCTGAACATAAGGGACGAGTTGATGTTTGCATGGTATCAATTGCTGATGCCCTATTCAAGGACTTTGATAAGAAATACTCTTTGGTATCAATGATTGATGCAGAAATGTATCGAGCTTTAGAAAGATGCAAGAAGTGTGCTAGCTTTTTCGAGGGTTGCAATTTACTTCTACAGATTTGGTTAATGGAACATTTTCAAAAGATGAACAACACAGACCAAGCCTTACATTCCACACCAAGAGAAAATTACATCTTGACTCATATCGCTCGCATGAACAGTGCTCTTGAAAAGTGGGACCGGCCAACAACTGCCAAAGGCTGGCACCACAGGCTTTCTCAGTTGATATTCGAAAATATACAATGGATGTTTGACTACTTTTCCAATACTACAGTAATCACACGATCCGAAGGAGCTTCTTTTCTTGTCTTGGTTGGGTTTAGAGGAGTTTACCCATACACTCCTTTAAGGGAACTTAGACAAGTAGGGAGAAAGCAAATTGTACCCCCAAATGGCAGACATCAGAAGTTTCGAAGCAGATATTTTTGGAGGAATGATACCATTCAAAGACAAGATATTAGAACTTTAGAAAGCAAGACATCGAATGGAATTCGAGACTATTGGACGAGACAGGTTTGATGCAGGCTATGATGAAGATTACCCGGACTGGCTCAGGAAAGACATAGCAGGGGCAGTTCAACTAAGAGCCACAATAAAAGGAAAAAAAATGCCGATGAGTTAGAATCCGAGTGCAAGAGGCTACACAAACAACTGGTAAGGGCTTGAGAGAAAATAGCAAAAAATCAAAGTTTGGTCGAGGCAAAGAACAAAGAAAAAGACAAATGGCGCAATAAGGCAAGGCTGTTGACAAAATGCATAGAGTCTATAGGTGTATGGCTAGCGAAGGAATGAACGATATGGCTGACAAAGGAATAGAGGAAAAGAAAGGAAGGCTTGGGAAATGTTGAAGAATTTCACATTTGGCATATCCCGGCTCTTAGCTGATGTAGATAATATCATCTTCCAAGGTGATGCGGAATAAAAACGGAAGCAATAAAACAAGATAGGAGCAAGACGATTCTTGAACTCCCTTCGAGGTAGCTACGAGGAACGGGTCTCGTAACACCCTCGAATCGTGTCAAAAATAGCCTATACTATACGGACAGTCCTCAAGACACACTCGGGTCTTGCAAATAGCCCGGTCGGGTTTGCAATGAGATTCAATTAGTGCTACCAATTGATTCAAGCCAAAGGTAAAAGGTTTCATTCAATCAAAAGACCAAGTCTCAATTTGTTCTTCATTGTTCAAAATCTAGCTAAAATGAAATGAAAGCCTAAGGGGTCCTTTTATAGATGCCCTTCTACACATAATATAATGTCTAAATTACCCTAGTCGGTTAGAAAGACATAAGCCACATAGGGCTAAAATAGGAATTACATAGCAACTTAAGTAAAATTCCCGTCAAGTCAAAACAGCAGTGGGCGGTCTGCCCTTAGCACCAGGCGCTCCGCCTCTTGACAAGCTGATGGAGATGCACAATGTAGTGGACGGTCCACCTCTGTAAAAGGGGTGGTCCGCCTGGTCCAGATCCAGAGAGCATGCAATTCTATACTTAGCTGAATTTCGCCAATTTTCAAGGAGGCGGTCCGCCAATTTTCAACTAGGCGGTCCGCCTCATCCTGAGAAGTCTTCAGATGGTTCAAAATAGTCTTGTGATATTCTTCCTTGGCCTTGGACGTAGCTCTATTTGCCCCGCATCATCCTCCCCTTCTTGAGAAGATTTCATCCTCGAAATCAAGGCGTTCTCTCTCATGGAATCATCAACTTCTCAGGGTGCCCAATGCTCTCCTCCTTTGTCCTTCTTGAACGTCACTTTGACATAGGCTTCTTCCAAAATCTCTCTTGCCTTAGCATGGAGCTTAGGACCTACAAGCAACGACAAGCAAACACAAAACCTCCCTACTTTGAAAGTAGGTTAGTGCAAGAAGTGTGGAAAACACACTCTTATGGTATAACCAAGCATCTGTAATAATAACGAATATCAAGTCTCCAAGGAGAACAACAAATACTTGGTTTAATGAAGACATGCACTCAACACAAGAATGAGAAAATAGGTCATGGGGACATGGGAATTGCAAGATTATACTAGTAAAGTCCTCACGAACCTTAAGCTCACGATTAACACACCAATCCATCCTCAAAGTGTGATCAAGATGTGGGATGGAGTAAGTCAAATAGCCCAAGCTACAACTAGAATCAATTACTCTATTCCACTTCTTTAGAGCATACTTACTCACACCATGAGTTTCCCTTTCACCTCTAATTTCATCACCTAAGCAACCCTTCCCATAAGACAAACTCTCAAGAAAGCTATTGATAATGGCTTCTTCTTCATCATCATAACCCAAACAATCAATAGTAGGGTCACTCAAAGAGTTATTTACCTCACTCAAGCTCTCAAACAATGGGTTGCCTAAGGAGTTAAATCCTTCACACCATGGAGGTTCTATTTTACTACCAACCCTAGTCCGATACAATTCACTACCACAAATGAAGATGCCTTCAAATAATGGATTAGTAAAAGCATGCATCTTTATTTCATGATCACACATGGGCAAGGTATTAACACTAGGTTCATCACCCACACTTGAGGAGTCATCATAGACAACCTTGTCCAATTCATGCAATTTGGACTCCTCAAGGTCACTACCATCCTTACCATAACACATAGGTCCACCAAAGAGAAGCATATCAACAAGGGTATGATCAACTACCTCATCTTCCCCTTTTTTATAAATTGGTGGTGTGTCATAACAAAGGTCACAATCAAGGTCAACTATCATATCTACACTAGAGAGAGGTTCATTGAACAATGAGCTCACATCATGAAGTGGCTTAGCAACTCTCTCAACTAGTGATACACAAGCACACAGAAGTTGACTACTAGACTCTTCACTAGTGACATATTCACTTGATGCATCACAAACACCAACTAGCATTGAGTCATCACCAGACAAGTAACTAGTAGGTTCATGAGAAGGTGAAGAAAAACTTACACTTGAGTTACTTCATTGAGCACTCACATTGCTTGAAGTGTCATGTTCAACTCCTCCTTCATGAAGCTCACATTGAAGATTTTCCTCCTCTTGTCTTTCCTCCCAAGCACATGGTTGAGGCTCCAATGGCTTGTCTTCAAATGTACCTACACAAGAGCTAACACAAGAAAAAATAGAAGATGAAGAATACTTAGAACAACGGGTGCTCTCACTCTCTATTTTTCTTTCCTCACCTCTCCTTTCTCTCAATTTTACCTCAAGGTCAAGTGTAGTTTGTGGTGACAATCCACTCTCACCACTCCTCACATCCTCTCATTTTTCCTCTCTAGGATTTTCACCGGTCACTCCCTCACTCTTCTCTTTCTTTTGTCTCTCATGTTCAAGTACAATGGAATGAGACTCAAGATTGCCTTCATTTGGAGTGGAGTGACTCTCACTTTCACATTGCAATGGAATGACAACAAAATTGTTGGCTTTGGGCTCAAGTACTATAGGTGACTTAGCTTTAGCCGCTTCCCTCAGCTCCCTCATACGCTTGTAGTCTTCCCTCACTTGCCTCGCTGTCAAAGGCTTGAGCACATATTTCTTTCCCTCTTGCTTGACCGTATAGGAGTCGGTCCGGCCATCATGTACCACACACCTATCATATTGCCATGGTCTCCCAAATAGAAGGTTGCAAGCTTGCATCGGGACCACATCAAACATGATTTTGTCTTGATAGTTACCAATGTTGAACTGTATCAACACTTGTTTCACCACTTTCAACGCTCCACACTCACTTAACCATTGTAAACGGTATGGACTTGGATGCTTTGGAGTGGGCGATTTCAATTGGAAATCAAAGTTTGGCTCATTGTGTTAGCACAACTTCCCGAATCAATAACCATTGAGCACACTTGCCCAATCACAAAACATCTAGCATGGAAAAAGTTCTCTTTGCTCATTTTCTACCTCCTCTTCCATGAGTATGGTACTCAAACTCCTAATAACCACTAAGAACAAGTTAGGATCATCCCCTTCCACCGTAGTCTCTTCACAAGCAACTACATCACTCTTCTTATTTTTGGGCTCACTTTCTTGCTCATACACAAACCCATCATCCATAACAATTATGGTCTTTCGGGTAGGACAATCTCTTGCAAAGTGGCCATATCCCTTACACTTATAACATTGAGTAGAAGTAGCAGTAGGGGTATTCAAAGAAGTTTTAGAGTTACCTCCCACATTTGGTGTTGACTTTTCATAAGTCTTCTTCACATCTTGACTTGTGCTTGCACCATTTGTGTTTGGGCTCTTCCATTCCTTTGGCTTACTCATGGGAGTAGGAGTAGTACTCTTGTAGCGGTTGGATTTCTCTTCTTTGTGCCACTTCTCGGCTTCAACCTTGTCTTCAAATAGATCATGATGAGAACCATACCTTTGAAACCTCAATTGAGAGACTATCTCTCGGTTCCAACCATTCTTGAATCGAATCACGACTTGTTCATCTTCCTCCGCATCCATGTCTAAGGCCTTTTAGATTTGCTCAAATTCATTGTTGTACTCTTCAATCGTGTTGGAACCTTGCTTCAACTCATAAAGCCGTTTGAGTTGATCATGACGATACTTTTGGGTTATATAATTTTAATCCATCACACGTTTCAATTCATCCCAAGTAAGGTTCACGGGCACAGCATTCCTTCTCCTTGACTTCTTGGCCAACTCCCACCAAGTAAAAGCAACGGATTCAAAGGAAGATATAACATATTTGGCTTTCTTCACTTCGGCCATGTCATTAGTATCAAACACTTTTCCATGGCCAATTTCCACTCAAGATACTCAACCGGATCACTACTCCCTTGAAGGTAGGAATAGTGAGCTTCACACTATTGAGATTATTGTTTTCACGACCCTCTTGGTAAGGCTCCTGTTGGCCCCCAAAATTGTCACCATAAGCATCATAATCCCTCCTCGCATTCCTCCAATCATAAACCCCTTGAGGTTCTCGACCTCGGCCTCTACCCCTATTCACTTCCCGGCCTCCATTCATTGCTCTCCTAATCGGATAAGGAGCTTTATAGTCATCAACATCATGATCGGCCTCCTCCCCTTCTTGAGCTTCATCAACATGCTTAAGAGGTGAAATGTTTCTACGGGCTCTAGGGAGTTGAACTTCTCTTTGGGGATTACCTAAAAGGTAAGGGATGCCCACTTGTTGGGGATTTCCCAACACACGCTCACCTCGAGCTAGATCATCCTTTAGCTTTTGTTGTTTAACCAATTCGGCAAATTGTTCCGGAGTATAGTTGAGCTACTTGTACCCTCACCGGCTTCAAGTTGGACACTCGGGGTCCCCTTTTCAAGATTTTCAAGTCTCACACTCATGCCTTCCAACTTGGCCATTATAGTATCCAAGGCATTCTTAACGGTATCATAACCTTCACTAGCCATGGTACCTATAAAACAAGCAAACGGTTAGTGAAATAACCTCACACACACACCTCACTTGAATGTCACTCGGGTACACTCGTTTAGTGGTGGGGGTTTTATCACTCAAGCTTGAACCAAATGTGCCACTTAGTTGAACCACGTTCCTAATCAACAACCAAACAATCCACAAGTCAAGCACTCTTCGGGACGAGTGGAATTAATGGGACTTGATGGACGCTGAGCTCTTTAAGTGCGGACTTGAAACAAATAGTTCTATGAGTCTTCTTTGAGCTCTACTTTCTACTAAGCACGATAATCCTAAAGGATCAAATAATTAGTACTAATCGAGTAGGAATATTACTCTAATAGTACTAACCGGAAGCAATGCAATTAAATAAAATACGAAAACCTAGAAGAAAACTACCCAAAACAACTTTCAGGTATCAGGCACCCCGCCCAGACTTGTGGGCACTCTACCTGGAGTAAAGTCCAGAGAGCGGAACTCTGGGTAGGCCCTCCGCCCAACATAGAGGCGGTCCGCCTATCACTGTTCTTCAACTTCTTCAACAACGTGTTTTATCAAGTTCCAACCCAAAATTTTCGATGATTTCATCTTGTTTCTCAAAATCAAAGGTACCCAAAGTTGTTTTTCCCTAACCCCAACAAAGCCCAATGATTTTTAACATCAAACACCTAATAACAAGATCACAATCATGATTCAAAGTCTTTCAAGCTAGGGTTTCAAAAGAGGGGTTTTGATTCTTCAAATTTTGTTTTACAACTCCAAATCACAAGATATTGGTACCAAATCAACGGGTAAACATCAAGGAACAAACCCCAATGCAAATCATCGAATGGGTCATCATAATCACAAAGTTCTAGCAAATTTTTTTGTATTTTTCAACCTTTTCAATTTTTTTTTTTTTTGTATTTTTCTTCTTTTCAACAACAATAACAAGAAACTAAATAGAAACTAATATAGGCACGATGAACAATGATCGAGCGTTTATAGAAATAAATTCCGAGCCTGGCTCTAATACCAAGATGATGCGGAATAAAAATGGAAGAGATAAAACAAGATAGGAGCAAGACGAGTCTTGAACTCCCTTCGAGGTAGCTACGAGGAACGGGTCTCGTAACACCCCCGAATCATATCAAGAATAGCCAATACTATACGGACAGTCCTCAAGACGCACTCGGGTCTTGCAAATAGCCGGGTCGGTTTGCAATGAGATTCAATTAGTGCTACCAATTGATTCAAGCCAAAGGTAAAAGGTTTCATTCAATCAAGAGACCAAGTCTCAATTTGTTCTTCATTGTTCAAAATCTAGCTAAAATAAAATGAAAGCCTAAGGGGTCCCTTTATAGGTGCCCTTCTACACATAATATAAAGTCTAAAGTGCCCCCAAAGTGGGTTAGAAAGACATAAGCCACGTAGGGCTAAAATAGGAATTACATATCAACTTAAGTAAAATTCCCGTCAAGTCAAAACAGCAGTGGCCGGTCCGCCCTTAGCACCAGGCACTCCGCCTCTTGACAAGCAGATGGAGATGCACAGTGTAGTGGGCGGTCTACCTCTGTAAAAGGGGCGGTCTGCCTGGTCCAGATCCAGAGAGCATGCAATTCTTTACTTAGTCGTATTTCGCCAATTTTCAACTAGGCGGTCCGCCCCTTCTAGTAGGCGGTCCGCCTCATCCTGGGAAGTGTTGAGACGACTCAAAATGGTCTTGTGATGCTCTTCCTTGGCCTTGGATGTAGCTGGATTTGCCCCGCATCACAAGGAGACTCATCAGAGGCAAGCTTATCTGAGGGAGACTCATCCGAGGAAGAAGAAGAATCTTCTGGAGAGGGATCAACATGAAAGATGTTCACCTGGCCATGATCTAATCACCTAGCAATTTTTTCCACTTCTTACACTACATCAATATCAGCCATTGTAATACAATCCAATAAATGCAATATTCTCTTTTAGACTCCGCATTTTGTAAGCAAACGAAATGATACATGTGGCACAAAGCGCTTTCCAAATCGACGAGCAGTCCTTCGCATAATAGGATGCATTTCTTATCTGATATGTGTGCATTGAATGAATTTGTTTGTTGCTCTAGGTCTCTTTCTACCTAAGTCAATTCCTTCCCAAATCCAATCTCCTACCAAGGTACCTCATCTTCGAACTCTATGACCAAATCCTGATACCGAAAGTCTTTCTCATGCCTTGATAATTCCCTATCCTTTACCAACTCAAAACCTACTATCCAAAAGGTTGGCTTAAGTTGAATACCAAGGCAAAAGATATGGTTAAGCAAAGTGAACTTGTCGAGAATATGTCAAAAATAAGAAAAGTTTACTACAGCAAGCACTATGCACATGGAGGGAAAATTGGCAGGAGATATATTGGTCAAACTCAAAGGCACACATGACTTACCATAATGCCTTTAAACATCAATGTTTAAGGATCACTTTGTTGCTCTGGTCTACACTGTCGCACCACCCGCAATCCATGAATGGGATCCAAAGCATTTTCCAAATTCACACCCGTTCATGGTCGAAAGAGCATTTAAAGGATTATCAGAAGGCAGTAAGAAAGTAAAAAACAAGGGGGACCCGCTTGGTGTTACAAAGGTTTATGAACAACAACCTAATTAGCAGGCTCATTCAACTTGGAAAGGAATGCAAAGATGCAGTGACAAAAGCTCCTATTACATGACGGAAATAAAAATCCCATGGGTATTTAAAAGCATGTCTTGACCGACTAAACCAAGACAAGATGATGAACTCAAGATGGAGTTATTTGAGACACTTACAAGACCAGACATTGATTTGATACAAAAGCACATGCAAATAGACTTTTTAAAGCAATTTTGGTCGAAGGCTTCTAAAAATATACGTGATACGTGGGAAACCTACATCGGCTTCGGTCTCTCCCCAATAAATCTTACCCAATAAGGAAAATCGGTACAAAGATTGAACAACAACAGTTGGTTGACAAGTATGAAAGACATTGAGTATCTCTTTCAAAGACACACGAGCATCATGACACACAAATTTGAAAGGAAAGATGAAAATTGCACTCAAAGTCTTGGTATTCAATAAAAGCCGACCTCCCTTTCTGTCAACACAACATATTCCTTACACAACATCTTTATCACCTTTCATAGACATTCAATTTCTCATCTCCTACGTAAATAAGCATCAGTCATTTAACCAAAATCCTTGTCTTGACTGCTAAATAAAGTACTCAAGCAATCTTTTGGAATCTCTATACAACTCGTCATGACCTCCAAATTCAAGTGCTAATCTATAATCCGCAGTCTAGGCATTCTCTTAAGCTATATATGTTGTTTTTGCATCAAATCTTTGCTCAATGTCCTAACACAGTTTTGCGCATTTTATCAATCTATTACGGTTGCTTTGCATTTGAACACTGAAATTGGCCAAGAATCTGCATTAAGGAAAAGACAAATGGCAAGCCGAACCGAAAACATTTACCTTCTAGAACAAAGCCTTTCAAACCACTAGCATATGATACCGAGAGAACCCAGACAATCCCAATTCCACACAAAAATCACAAGAAAGAAATCCAATTATTATACAACCGAAACTGGAAAAACTCAAAACCTCACACCGCCCCCAATTTAAACAATAAACAACATTTTCCTCTATCAAGACTTTCCACAATAACATCATCTGGCTAAACACAGTCAAGGATAGACAAAAGGACAAAACCTCACACCTTTACTCCTTTAGCTCAGTCAAAGGATATTGCAACCAACAAACAAGTCACTCCCTAGATACCCATTCCGAAATTCGGTCCGACAAAGATCTACCCTCATCACTCAAACATTCAATACCATGACACCGCAAAACATCCAGCACGGAAACATAAAATTCAGAGTCTGATTGACCAAACCAAGACAATAGTATACAAGAACCAACAAGTGAAAACCGCAACTCCTAAACCACAAATACATTTTCTAGACACACCAATCCATCAAAGTTAGCTCCATGACTTTTTGAAAAGAAAAGCACGAAACATGAAGACACCCCGTCACAACCCAAGAAAAATGCAATTTTGGACAACCTGCAAATCCAGCAAAATCCGAACACCAAACCTTAGTCTGAGTATGGAAGTATCCACACAATCAGAGTCATCAAAATACCCAATCATCACGCCGAAGGAAAATTGCAGATTCTAGCCAATACATTGGTGTTCAATGCAATGCAACCACTTTGTTTTAGCTAACGAATATTTCTTTGAGAGCAGATCCTTCAGCACAAACACAAGACTCGCAGGCACTACTGCAATATGGTGATCTATCAAAGACAATAAACTGGGGCAGAATTTTTGAGGACCCCCTCAAAAATTCCAAAAGACGCAAGCCGACAGTGAGGCAGAATTTTGAGGTTGAACCTCAAAATTCACCAAAGACCCAAAGACGCAATAAAATGACAATCAGCTTGACAGTGCCCCCAAGTAATACCATACGCATGGTAACATCATTCTATATTTTGGCACTTCACTTTACTTTTGTTCGCAGGGTACACAGGCCCACACGACAGGCAAACATCTCACGACGAAAGGCAGTAGCAGTAGGTTCTCATTATGAGAAGGCAATAGCAGTGTTGACGAGCATGTAGGTTCTCATTACAGAGAGGCAGTACAGCTCACGACGAGACGCAGTAGCAGTAGGTTCTCATTATAAGGAGGCAGTAGCAGCGCTGACGAGCACATAGGTTCTCATTACAAGGAGGTAGTACATCTCACGATGAGAGGCAATAGTAGCAGGTTCTCATTACGAGGAGGCAGTAGTATTGCTGACGAGCACATAGGTCTCTTTACGAGAGGCACTGGCAAGATGATCCAACTATAGGAAAGTCTACTTTACATTTATAAATATTATTTGCAACAAGCTCACCTTTACTGCACGAAATAGTGTGATGGTGTTCCAGGGTATACAACTCAGCATAACAAGCAATTATCTCCTAACAAGAGGCACTTAGCATCTTCGGATGAGCAAATAAATATCCCCAGAGGAGAGGCACATATTCCCTAGCACTGAACACACTCGAAAACAGACAAAACAACTACTCAGCTCAACAGGGAAGTTTACTTTATATTTATCATTATATCTATTTGCATTTATCTTGATTTTGCTGCAGGGCAATCCCCGATCTCTCGACAAACCCTGCGTCATTTCCCATACCCTCACACTTGCTCCCCAAAAATCACTACCGCACGCGAAATTTCCCAACCATAAAACCTGAAATACACACAAGGCACCATCCCAAAAGCCAATTCAAGAAGCCTAACCCTATCGACAATGCCTCTACCACACCCACAAACTGTCTATTTTGCCGAGTTCCAGAAATGCTCAAATATGAATTTCCATACTCACAAAAGTGATTTACATAATCTTTCATTCCTGATTAAATGCTAGTTTGTGTTCCTTCCTATTCAAGCTTATCCGTGTCAATCGTGCATATTCTCGTGCTTAATCGTGCCCTTTGTTTGAATCGTGCGCACTTATAAAGCTCGTTCCTCAAATGTTCCCCAGCTCAGTCAAGGCAATATGGAAGGCAAAATTACTAATTTATCGAGATGAAGCGGAAACTATGTTTGAATAAACTCCTCTTTATGGGTGTGTAGCGCGCCACATCTTCATAACTAGGATGATTATAAGCCTTTTTTCCTGCGCTCGATCTATCGATGTTATTTCGTCTTAGAGAATGCCTTTGTTAAATCCATCAGTCATATATCTCAGCAAAATTTATAGTACATTCAAACGTAAACTTTGTATACTCTGACAAGTTTACTCCTAACATCTAAAATTGTGCGGCATAAACATCTCACACAGGTAACATGCCATTCTAGAACTACACACGGCCTGATTCTCGTGAAACCCGAGATATGTAGGCAACTCAAAAATCGGTTTTCGCCAAAATACCCCCAAAACTCTCATTTTTCTTCCCAATATTCTACCCACCATCGTGATGAAATTGGCTACTTCGTCAACTATCTTTGCCCGGGGATTCTTTTCATCTTCTCCAGGCAAAGAGGGGCAGGTGTTGACACCCAATTTTATCCCTCCTTTTTTCTATTATTAGCTATATCTGGCTTAAAGATGCAATATTGACGGTTTGAGAGAATTTGCATTAGAAGGCATGCATTTACGTGTGTTATCCCCTATTTATACATTATATACTTAATCGTGGTCATATCATCATTTAGACTGTGTTAACTACGTGATAAGCTCTGACTATTTGTGCAATTTACTGTATTTATAATATTTAAATATTTACCTGCGACTATTTATACTTATTTGATTTAATTTGACCTCGATTATCTTTTACGGGTGAATCTTATTTTCTTTCTTACATAATAGATATTTATTTGGCACCTTTAAGTTAATATTAGTCCATTAAAATGACTAGTCCAAACTTTTTATCACCATTTCATTTCATTTCATTCACAATTTGAATTCTTTTTTTAAATATATGTAATTCTCCCTTTTAAAGCATGTTTTTTAAATTTTGTCTTTGAACCTAGACAGGCGGAAGTCCAAACACATTTTGTTTAATCTCGCCACATTTCGAAATCCTTACCATTCTTATTCTTCCTTTAATCACCAAGTTGAATCTTGACAATATGTAGTCCAAATAAAATCCCCATATCTCATCTCTCCAATCTTCTCTACTATCCCCGTAATTTCTCCTAATTATCCTTAACCGATCCCCCAATCTCTTAATCTCTCCCGTAATACCTCCTTTTGTCGCACCATTTATGGAGAAAAATTCAGAATCCCCAAAATCACTCTCATCCCCCTAATGTCTCTATCATCCATTTATGGTAATAAACCAACGGCTCTTTTCTAACATCTGCATATATATTTCACTATCCATCAAGAGAAAAAACAAGCAGAATCTATACCTCTCACCCATTACACAGATTAGGGATGGAACCCCTTCATCCCTCTTCTCCAATCTCTCTTTTCTCTCTACATCACACACGATACATTACATATTACACAATAAAAACACCACACACAAGCAGTACCGAAAATTGAGACCCCTCTCCTCCTCCACTCGAAATTCCACTAGCAGTGATGGGAAAAGATACACACCCACAGATCCATAAATACACCCACACACACCCCGATACAGATAAAAAGCAGGGCAGTGGTGGAAGTACCCACCACCGCCGCCGCCTGAACAGTGGTACAAAAACAGAGAGGGAGATGGGTTTAATAGGGGAAACAGAGCAGTGATTTTACATAACCACCACCATCGAGAATCACGAGGAACCACTGGAGAAAAAGAATCAGAGCAGAGATCCCGTTATTGTTGACTTGTGATTGAGATCGAAAAGGGGGTAGTGGAGTCACAGCGACACCACCGATTGGCAGTTGCTCCTCCTCCTCCTCCCTGCATTAGTGCTGTTTGTTACGCTGTATTTGTTGTTTATCCGTTCCCCTGTTAACATTCTCGCTGCTGCACTATGATTGTACCAAAAAAAAAATTATTTTGGGTAGGGGATTTGTAATGGCGTGTTTTGTTCCTCTGTTCGTTCGCCTACTGTTGGAATCGAAAGAGAAGGACATCAGGGTGGCAGCGACGCCATGAAACCCAATGCTGGCAATCGTTCCCCTTTTCTCTACAGCACTGCAGTGTTATTCGCCGAAAAATCTGACCGGGTTTCGATCGGCGATGTTCGTTGTTATACTGAGGATCAGATATTTTGATTAGTTACTTGATTCTAAAACGTTTGCATTGCTTGGTTTATCTGTTACGGTGGTTTATTCCCATTATTGGGTTATGGTGTTTGGCCTGTTCTGAACAAATACGGACTAGCTATATCTCTGTGTGGAAGATTGGCTCTGCGAGGTGTTATTGGTTTTGTTTCGCTGATTCTAAATAATACTACACTTGTCCTGGCCTATGAAAATATTTTATTTGAGACCTATACACTGATTTGAACGGATACTACATCGTTAGACCAATGACAATTTAGAGGCCAACTATCTCATCCCGATATGTATACAATGTGCCGTCCCGTTACGTATACAATGTCTCTTACGTGTCCCTCCAAACACAAAATAGGCGATGACGATACGTTTACTTTGCAAAGTAACCGATGGTAGAGTAGTGGGACTGACGATACTTGGCATGGCAACCAGCCCGTCATCCGTATCGACATCCCTAACCTCTACTTGATGCAATACACTACTCCGAGCCTAAACTTTTATAAAATATATTTCCTCCTTATTTTTATTATTATTATTCTTGTCATTATTATTATTATTATTATTATTATTATCACTTTATTTTACTTTTATTTAATTAATTATAATACTAACTCATTTTTATATTTTTGCGAGGTTCATATCTTCAAAAGACTGACGATCCAGAAAAAGTCTTCTAATACAATTTTCTATCGCATTCTTTCAATTTTCATTTTATTGTTATTAATTTATTGGTATATTAACTAATTGGTTTTCTTTTGCAAGGTTATTTTGTTGAAGTTTGCTAAGGAAGAAGCAACTAGCTAACAAGAACGTTGTATTTAATTTTAATTTATTATATCTAACTTGTATATTATAGTAGAAATGTCCTAGTTAGACTTATTTTCGAATCACAATATTTAGTCCGGCTGGTAACCATATTTGGTGGAACCCGAGAGGTGCCTAACAACTTCCTTTCAGGTTAACTTGAACCCTTACCTAGAATCTTTAAGTTTCCATTACCATATTTCGGAGTTAATTATAAAAATTAGCTAGAAAAAAAAGTAGGTGTTCTAATACGCCTAGATAAAAATATGATAGGTAGCGACTCCAAGTCTTACCCATGAGTTCCAATAAGTCGAGCCATGTTTTAAACTTTAATCGGTTCGCAAAAAATAGCTGTCGCCATGGTTTTAACCCTCTGATTCCACTTGATCTAACCCCGTTGCCTCGAGATGTTGTTATCGATTTTGAAGGTACACGCCGAGCTACTGCTTTGCTCGAGCTACACGCCAAAGTGAAGAAGAATCTTGAGGAAGCCAATGCCAAAGTGGCCTTAAAGAAAAACAAGGGGAAAAAGAGGTTGGAATTAAAGAAGGGAGATTGGATTTGGGCTCACTTCAGAAAAGAGAGGTTCCCGAACAAAAGAAAAGGAAAGTTGGCTCTGAGAGGGGATGGTCTGTTCCAAGTACTGAGCAAGATCAACAACAATGCTTATGTGATCGACCTCCCAGGTGAGTATAATGTATCCAACGCCTTTAATGTTGCTAACTTAACTCCTTTTGTTGTAGGCCAAGCACCAGAGACTGAAGAGGACTCAATTTCGAGGACGAAATCTTCTCAAGAAGAAGAGGATGATGCAGCCCGTGTCCGTGCTAATCAAGTGTTCAACCCATCGAGGCCAGTTACACAAAGTCAAGCAAAGCTTTTGCATGATGTTCACATCCAGCTGGCGTGGCCGGGAGAAAGCACCCATTCGGAAGCTGAGTGGCCGAGCTCGAGATATGTAAGCTACATTTGCAAGCTCGAGCCAAAGACTGGAACTGACCGAATGCTGATCATTGACGCCGATTGATGAGTGACCGAGGGGCTACAAGTGCGCCCGAGGCAAGAGAGCGTCCGTTTTCATTGTGCCGAGGCTGAGCGACCGAACACAAGTCAAGAGCTCCCGAGCACATTACTTCGGCCCTACGTGGGCTTGTTTTATTGGTCGACTGTGACCTTTTACTATTTTACCTTTGGGGATATCTATATAAACCGCTATACATTTCCTAGTTCAGTAGTTGATTTTGGATATAGATATTGACAACCCGAGTGCTTTGTAACTCCGTCGTGAGTGAACCCCACCGTGGGATAGTTAATGGAACTTGTGTCAATCGGTGGAGTCCATTTGAATAGTTTCTTCTTTGATCATTTAATTTGCAAGAAGCTTGTTTAAGTCTTCTTGAGGATTTTTGCCAAGTATAGGTGTATTTTTCGTCTTCAACTCGTGTGGCTCCGAGACTAGTTCCTCGGATTCATTCGATTGAAGCTAAGATCCGTCTTGCTTCTATCTTTAATTTTCTATCTTTATTTCTACTATTTGACTCGGTTACTAAGTTTCCAATTAGCTTGCACCATTTCTTATAAGAGTGATAAGTTATGGATCAAATGGATCTATACCTACTACATCAAGAACCAAGATGTGTGGACCTGTCCCATCCCTTTGCAAGCCTTCTGTTGACACCTAATTTTGATCCTCTTTTTTCAATAGCCATTATTCAGATAAAATTGCACTTATAACCACACGACTATCATACACTCACCTCTACTCAAAATCATCATTCCGTACGAGCATAGCAATTAGGCCATTTTTGAAAACATCATTGCAAATCACGGCTATTTTACAAGGTGTGCACATCCAATTACACATTGTGCAATTACCCTCATTCTTGACAAAATTACCAAGAATCCTTTAAATCTCACAATATTATTTTATACACTTCTTTTATTAAGCCCAGCATTTGTAAAATTAATTTTCGCAATTTTTCAAGATTATATATGTATTTTATACACATTTATATATACATTATACCATATATATACACTTGATATACACACTACTTATACACTTAACACCCTTACACTTATACACGTCACCCTGCCACGTACACCCACGTGAACATATGTGGCAAAATGACAGCCTTCCAGCCGTTTGATCCAACTGTGGAGAGTGTAATTTCCATTTTTAATTACACCTCTCCACCCCGAAACCCTGGAACCCCTTTCATTTCTCTAAAACACTCCGCCGCCTCTCTCCTTCTACTCTCTCTCAAATAAAGCATAGTCGTCACTGTCATGACCACTTTCTGGGCATTCCCACCAGTGAAAATCAAAACCAATTACATATTCTTGATCCTCTCTTCGTCTGCTACAAAACCCCTATAATCTTTTTCCATTTCCACGAAGGTCAAAATTGACCCCTTGCCGAAAAAAGCCTCTGTCGCCGAAAAAGGGCTTTGGCCCTATCTAAGCGACTCCTAAGGTGTCACCACTACAAAAGAACGGGGAAAATCCCTCATGCGGACACGTTTGAGAGGGGTCAAAATTGACCCGACTTCAAAGTAAACGGGTAACCCTTAGCTTTTCTTTTTCTTTTTCTAATTTTTCTTAGACCTATACGATTAGTGAGGCTAAAACTTCCTAGCCCTTTTGGTGTGTTAGCATGATCAATTTATTGATTAATTAGCATAAAATTTACAAATTGTCAGTCTTGGTTTATTTCACTGTTTTAGCAACGATACTTGTTAACATGCCAGAATTTGCCTAATTTCATCTGAGTGCAACATCGTTAATTATTATTAGTCAACTAATTAATGTGGAAGACTGCATGATTAGTAATTTCACTGTTAACTCACTAGGCCAAGTGAAAACTTGTTCTTGATTTTGTTTGTACGCACTGAAATTGACACTCTTGAGGCCAATGTTCCTTATCACCATTACTGAGAAGTAAATCCATCTTGGACAGTGTATCTCGACCCCTATTTTGTTAAGATTCATGATCACATAGTTTAAAACTGGAATGATTTGATTTAAGCATGATTTAAGGGATATTTACTAAGGCTAGTTTAAATTGGTGATTGGTAGTTGGTTCTGGTAATTGACAAAGTGTCAATTAAAGGCTGATTGAAATCTTGTTAAGGTGATTAATTGATTTCTGTAAATTTCAATTAAGTTTGTACTGCCAGTTTTGAACCTAGACGATGTTAGAGTTAAAGGGGAGGGAGTATAACTAATTATGATTCTGTTTTCCTTAATTCTGGGGGCTGACTAGTCTATTTTTTGAAGAAACACCTAAGGGTGTCTCCTTTATTCTTGGAAAGAATATTGTCCCGCCTTTTATGTGATTACCCTTTTAAATTTAAATCTCCACCCCTCACACCTATATAAGTCGACTAATTCTTTTATTCTAGACGCGGTTTCAATAAAGAAAACACATAGAGTTTAATACACTTCACAGGCATCCACAATTCCTAAACTTAGACATATAAAACACTGCATACTGCTCTCTTCTATTGGAAAAACACTGCTCTCTTTTGCTTCTTGATTCTGCCTTTCCAAGCACTTAACACTGCCTGCACTTTGCTTGTTTTCTCACTAATGTTTCTCAAAAGGTATACCTCTACTCTAATAATTGCTGTTTATGTCTTATAACCTGTTTATGCTTGATCTTTGCATTACTATCTTTCTCTATTTTTTCCATGCCTCTAAACGACCTATATCCGTTTGAGACCTTGCCACTTTGCACCCTGGTTTTCTTCTAGCCCATGTTCACATTTATACCGTTTGGTAGGATGGCCTAAAAGGCCATACCAGTGTTCATAACTACAGGTCATTGAATGAGTACATCTCAATGGTTACCTCATGTTGTTACTAACTCTTAAACATAATTATCGAGGCCATGAACCACCTGGGCAGTTTTAATTTGAGGCTTTCTCCTTTCTAGTCCCCTTTATATGTATATTTGTTAAGATCCTCCCTAATGTATCTGATTAAAACAGGTTATACAGTCTTGAGACTGTAAAATGTACCTAGGGGCCTTCTCTTATCCTCTTCTTTATGTGACTGCATCATGAGGTTTTGTTTATGTTTTTAGTTCAGGTCTAATTGATAAAGGCGTACACTAATTTAAACCTGGCCTGGCAGTTAATAGAAATTCTCGCATGTAAAACTTGAGAAGGGTGTTTTAGACACCTAGTCGACTCAATCCGATGTATTTGATCTTTAAACTCAACATTTGAAATAGTTTTTATGCTTAAACCATTAAAATACGTGATTTCTTACAAATATGGGCTTATTGCGTGATTGATTGCTTAACTTAGATTGTTTTAGTAAAATGAAATTGCCTCTTTATCGCATTACTAATCAGGGCCCAAAAAACTTTTCTAAATCTGGCACTTTTGTCTATTAACCAATTTTTTACCACTCCTAAGCTCTTGTACACTAATCTCATAGTGTACAAGGGTGTATGAGTTATTGGGGTCAATCATACTAACACTTATATGTATTTTCTAAAAGTTTAGATAAATATTATTATATATTTTGCATGCCTATACTTATATATATTACGTGTGATAGCCCTTATGTGCATTTATGTGTGCCGTGATCCATTTTTCCAAACCAGCCTCTATACGTATATATTTTCAAAAGTGACCCCAAAAACAAAATAGCCATTAAGTTTAGGGCTCGACAATTAATGTCAAGTCACATCGACCCTAAATGGCTAACATTTTATTTCAAAAATAACCTCAACCCATTTTCTAACTGCATATACATGCTGCCCTTATACATGCTGCCCTTAGGTCGTTCTTGCAAATTTAAAAGTCCAATTGCATATACATGCTGCCCTTATACACTATTCTGCACAAATAGACTTAATTTCTTAATTGATTGTGAATTTGACTCTTTAAGTTAGTAATATATACCCTTGTGAATATGATAACATTTATAACTTGTTTAGACATCCCAAAATTAATTGCTCGGGCGGGAACCATTTTTTTGTGGGACTTGGGGAAGTGCCTAACACCTTCTTCTCCCAGTCATTTGAACTTCTTACCCTCGAATCTCTAAAATTGAATATGTTAATAAAAGTCCCGACCTTAGACTTTTAGGTGACCTAATACACCTTAGAAATCCATATTAGGTGGCGACTCCAATCTTTAACTCAAACAAGTTACCCAATCAAACCCGAGTCTTGACTCGTTCCGAGTTAAGTAAATATTGGGTATGACAGAATGACGGCTCTGCTGGGGATATTCAAAGTCCTAACCATAACGAGTTTTTATTTTTGGGATTCAATGGCTTATTATCTTATTTACTATTATTATTACTATTTTACTAACTTGTTTTCCTTTTTTTTGTTTTTCTTTATTTATTTATTATTAGACAAATTTGTGACATTGACATACTTCAATCATACTCCTCCTCTCCTGGAAAACGATACTTTGCAAATACACCGGCGATTACGTGGATCTTACAGTCGTTCCACTTAAAAAAAAACCACTTAGGAGGGTCGTTTGGAATATAGTTGGTTCGTGGTACAACCAACAATTTCAAATAATCCCACCCCTCGGCAGTCCGCCTTGGGAAACCGTGTCAAGAATCACAGCACTCTTGGAATGTAATATGCATGCATCAATGCCGTAGGAAGGGCTTCCCATAAGACGACTAGTCTTCAACTTGTTCAAACGACTTGACAGGTTTTTAACCCCGAAGGAGTGTTTGGACATGCTTATGTGCATTTGAAAAAAAATGGGGGGAAAAGAAAAGAGAAGCGAAAATAAATACGCATTTTTATTTGTCCAATTGTTCTCAAAAGGGGATGGGAATTTTTAATCATTTATTTTCTCTTTTCTTTTAGGTCATCATGAGTCAAAAGTTTCATCATTTTGGAATGACTATGGGAGCACCTCCTGTGTTAACTAATTGGTGAAATAATTTGTCGTTAGGTGAACAAACCGAAGTATGCCAACATTTGGGTCATTTGGTTTCTCTGTTAGAAATGGAACCATGTAGAGAAATGATTGAAGCGTCGGTGTCATTTTGGGATGAAAAACTAAATGTGTTTAGATTTGGGGACGTTAAGTTAACACCTTTGCTGGAAGAGATAGGAGGATTCATATCACATTCGGGGTTAGACAAACATCGTTGGCAAGGAAGTCGGATTTTGGCTCCCAGCATCCCTGCACCTGAGGAGTTTTGTGACAAATTAGGGATTGTAGCAAGTGTGTAAAATTTTACAACAAAAGAAAATACCCTTTTCCTATTTTTACAACAGGTTTGGGTATTTTGGTGCTTTCGACGACCGTAAAAAAGAGTTCAAATCCTACAGTCACTGGAGGAGAGCTAGACCATTTGCATTTGCTATTTGTTTCCTAGGAATAATAGTGTTTCCTGAAAGCTCGAATCACGATATATGTTCGAGGCTTGTCATGGTTACTAATACAGTGTTCAACGAGATTGATGGTTATCGTTACACTATAGTTCCTATGATAGTGATGCAAACCAAAATACGCGGAAATGGAAAGACGATACAAAATGCGGAAACGAGAACAAGATAGGCGATATCAATAAAGATATCGAGATAAAAGCAAGACGAGGCTTGAACGTTTACCTAAGTAGCACCGAGGAACTCGTCTCGATACACCCCGGGTGAAGTCAAGGATCACCTATACTATGCAACTACCCTCAAGGGACACCCGGCCCTTGCAAATAGAATGATCAGAGAGGTTACGATGTTCAACTTGAAATCCACCAAGTGAAATCATGCCCGTTCACGGGTTCAACATTGAGATTCACTCAAAGAAAATATCATTCTACATTCAAGGTTTGCTAAAAAGCAATAAATGAACAAATGGGGTATTTATAGTTTCCCCTTACAACATTTGCCAAGTTTCTGGTCCGCACTGCTCCACTGGTCTTCGCGATCGCGCACAAGGATATGCGATCGCGCAGGGTACTAATATTCAGAGTCTCGCGATCGCGTCATGGTGAGCGCTATCGCGCAAGGTAAGCAGCTGGTCTTCGCGATCGCGTGAGTATGGTCGCGATCGCGCAGAGAAGACGTCTGGCGCCAGGCAGTAGCTCAGGAAATGCTGCCCTGTTTTGCCCTGTTGTGGCTCCCCTGTTTCCTGCACTGGTTTCAGCCCTGCTTCCACTTTGATTGAGCTTCAATACATGGTCTTCAAGTCGTCTCCCGAGCTCATATCATCCATGCCGCGACTCCCAGACCAAGTGTAGGTATCGATGCAATTTGGGCTGCATCATCCTCCCCTTCTTGAGAAAATTTCGTCCTCGAAATTAAGGCGTCCTCCTCCAAGGGATCATCACCTACATCAAAAAGGCAAACAAAAACAAAAACTCCTACTACAAGAGTAGGTTAGTGCACTAAGTGTGGGAAAACACACTCTTGTGGTACAACCAAGTATCAATGGCAACAAAGTAGCTCATGCTCCCAAAGGAGCTAGCAAGTACTTGGTTTGACAACAAAGTGCTCCCAACACAAGAACAAATAAAGAGACTAATAGGGCATGGTAAATGCAAGATTAAGCTATCAAAATCCCTACGATCCCTAAGTTCAAGGCTAGTGCAACAAGACTTCCCACTACGCGAGTAGGCAAGTTCAACAAGAGTGAGTGCAAGCACGGTGGAAAATTCGCTCTTGTTATAGAGCCAAGTGTCAATACCGATCAAGAAGCTCATGTCCCCAAAGGGAACAACAAGTTCTTGGCTCCATAGCGTCAAGCACTCACAACCATAACAAGCAAGGGAATCATTAGAACATAGAACATTCAAGATCAAGCAATCAAAGTTCCGATGACCCCTAAGCTCATGATCAATATACCAAACCTTCAAGGCAATATTTTCAAAATGTAGCACAACGGTTTTGGCATACTCACGTCTCAAAGTGTGGTTAATATATGGGAGGGAATAGACAAAGTAGTGCAATACACAATTAGCATCAAGTACCCCACTCCCCTTCTTAAAAGCCCTCATACTCACACTAAGAGGTACCTCCTCACCTCCAATTTCATCCTCGAGACAACTCCTCTCACAAAGCAAGCTCTCAAGGAAGGCATTATCAATGGTCTCTTCATCATCGTAACCCGAACCAACAAGAGTAGGGTCACTAGAAGAATCATCTACCTCACTCGAAGCTACAACCAAAGAGTTGTCTATGGGATCAAATCCCTCACACCACGGAGGTTCTATTTCATCCTCAACTCTAGTCCGATACAAATTGCCTTCACAATTAAAGATGCCTCCACACAATGGAAGTATAAAAGCATGCACCTCAATTTCATAGTCAAACGAAGACATAGTATCAAGACTAGGATTTTCACTCTCACTTGAGGAGTCATCATAGACGACCTTGTCCAATTCATGCAATTTGGACTCCTCAAGTTCACTATCATCCTTACTACGACACACAATTCCACCAAAATCAATTATGTCAACAAGGGTAGAGTCACATAACTCATCTTCCCCTTTGTCAAATACGGGTGGGGTGTCATAATAAGGGACACAAGCAAGGTCAACTAACACACTTTCACTAGAGAGAGGTTCTTTGAATACCGGGCTCACATCATGATACGGCCTTTCACTCCTCTCTACTAGGTCACATGCAAACATAAGTTGACCATTAGACTCTTCACTAGTTGCAAGGTCAATATAGGCATCACAAGCAACAACTAGTTTTGAGTCTCCACAAGACAAGGGATCATCATGTTCATGAGAAGGAAAGGTAACACTTAGATTTGAGTCGCTCCCGTGAGCAATCACATTGCTTGAAGTGTCATGTCTAAGTCCTCCTTCATGAAACTCACAATATCGAGTTCCACCCTCTTGTCTTTCTTCCTTATCAACCGGTTGAGGCTCCACTAGCTCGCCTCCAAGTGTACCTACACATGAGCCAAAACAAATAGAAAGAGAAGAAGATAGATCATGGTTAGAACAAAGTGTGTTCCCACTCTCACTCGAGATTTCCTCTCCCCTTACTTCTTTCATTTTTCGCTCAAGGCCAATTGTAGGTCCGGGTGATGCTTCACTCTCATCTCGCAAGGGCATGACCATAAGATTGTTGGTTCCGGGCTCAAGGACCATGGGTGATTTGGCTTTAGCCGCTTCCCTCAACTCCCTCATAATCCTATAGTCATTACTTACTTGCTTCGGGGTCAAGGGCTTGAGTATATACTTTCTAGAGCCGTGCAAGACCGTGTAAGAGTTGGTCCTACCATCATGTACTACGCTCCGATCATATTGCCACGGCCTCCCAAACAAGAGATGACAAGCTTGCATAGGGACTACATCGAACATTATCTTGTCTCGGTAGTTGCCAATGCTAAACTCAACCAAAACTTGCTTCTCCACCCTCAACTCTCCACACTCACTCAACCATTGTAAACGGTATGGATGCGGATGTGCTCTAGTAGGCAATTGCACTTGGGAAAGCAAGGTCTCACTCACTATGTTAGCACAACTTCCCGAATCAATGATCATTGAGCACACTAGACCCATCACTCGACACCTAGCATGGAAGAGGTTCTCCCTTTAGACATGCTCCGGATCTTCATGACTCATGGCACCCAAACTCCTCCGTACCACAAGTGTCGTTTTAAGCTCATCACCTTGCTCACTTTTACCTTGGGGAATGCCCAAGTTGTGGGGAGTGCCCACTTGTTGGGGAATGCCCATGTGGTGGGGAATGCCCACTTGTTGGGGATTGCCCAACGGTTGGGGATTGCCCAACACTTCATCACTAGTACCTCTTTCGGTACTCTTTTGGACACTCGGGGTCCATTTTCTTTCAAGGCGTTCAAGCCTTTGGTCCAAAGACCTTACCTCGGCCAAGATGTAGGCCAAAGTACTTAACGGATCCTCAACGGTATCATACACGTCTCCGGCCATGTACCTACACACATCAAAAACAAGAAAGAGGTTAGAGTAAAAAGTCCTCACTCGCTCCCTCTCCTTTGAAGTGTCACTCGGGTGCACTCAATTTAGTGGCGGGGGATTTATCACTCAAGCTTGATCTCAAAGGCTTCCTCGTAGTTGAACAACCACCTCAACAATCACTCAAGTCACACGAACCAAACGCTCTTCGGGGTGAGTGGAATTGATGGGACTCGATGGGCGAACGGCTTTATAAGTGAGCACTTGAGCCAAAAAATTTACTACGAGTCTTCTTTGAGCTCTACTCTCCTTCTAGGCACGAAGATCCAAAACGCACAAAGAATTAGCACTAATTGGGTAGGAGTGTTACCCTCAAAGTACTAACCGGAAGTGACGCGATCAAATAGCAAAAGATCGAGTCGCCACTAAACGGATTCGGAATTGGATGATTTTTGGTTGGTGATCTACAAACTCACCATATTTGATGATTCAATTGAAGTTTTGGTGAGCGGAAACTGTTATGAACGCTTTGCGAACAATCTGTCCCAGTTCAAGATTTCTGCAGAATTGAGATCCCTTCGCGATCGCGTGATGTAAGTCGCGATTGCGATGAACAAAATGGGGATTTGGCGCGTTCGCGTGAGGCTGTGCGCGATCGCGCAGGCCTGCGTTCCAGAACCAGAATCTCGACTGCAAACTCAGTTTTTGGCACACAAGTCACACCAATTCAACTTGTTGTTCAGTTTTAAAACTTCCAAAGGGTGTTTTCAACTGAAGTAAACAATCCCCAATGGTTTTTCCAATCAAACAACGAACAAACAACTCGTTTTCAAGAATTCGGAGTAAGTTCTTTAAATTTTCAAGAACTTCAAAATTTTCAAAGTTCGATTTTCATTCCGCTACTCCGAATGATGATATGGGGATATCAAAATGACGGGAAAACTATATAGAACAATCCCCGATACCCAACAACCAAGAATTCACAACACAAAACAAGTTCTATCAAATTTTGTGAATTCTCAACTTTTGAGATTTGGTTTTCAAGATTTTGATTCACGACTTCAAATCGTGTTTCGAGGGTACCAAATCAACGGGAATATGATAACAAACAATCCCCAGTAACAAACAATAACAAAATCGTAACAAACAACGATTTCTAGCAATTTTTTTTTTGTGATTTTCAAGTTTTTAGATTTTTTTGTTTTTCTTCAAATTCAAGAACAAACAACACAATGATAAACACAACAAGAACAAGACCGAGGATTTGTAAGAACGAAGCCTAGCCGTGCTCTGATACCAACTGATGCAAACCAAAATACACGGAAATGGAAAGACGATACAAAATGCGGAAACGAGAACAAGATAGGCGATATCAATAAAGATATCGAGATAAAAGCAAGACGAGGCTTGAACGTTTACCTAAGTAGCACCGAGGAACTCGTCTCGATACACCCCGGGTGAAGTCAAGGATCACCTATACTATGCAACTACCCTCAAGGGACACCCGGCCCTTGCAAATAGAATGATCAGAGAGGTTACGATGTTCAACTTGGAATCCACCAAGTGAAATCATGCCCGTTCACGGGTTCAACATTGAGATTCACTCAAAGAAAATATCATTCTACATTCAAGGTTTGCTAAAAAGCAATAAATGAACAAATGGGGTATTTATAGTTTCCCCTTACAACATTTGCCAAGTTTCTGGTCCGCACTGCTCCACTGGTCTTCGCGATCGCGCACAAGGATATGCGATCGCGCAGGGTACTAATATTCAGAGTCTCGCGATCGCGTCATGGTGAGCGCTATCGCGCAAGGTAAGCAGCTGGTCTTCGCGATCGCGTGAGTATGGTCGCGATCGCGCAGAGAAGACGTCTGGCGCCAGGCAGTAGCTCAGGAAATGCTGCCCTGTTTTGCCCTGTTGTGGCTCCCCTGTTTCCTGCACTGGTTTCAGCCCTGCTTCCACTTTGATTGAGCTTCAATACATGGTCTTCAAGTCGTCTCCCGAGCTCATATCATCCATGCCGCGACTCCCAGACCAAGTGTAGGTATCGATGCAATTTGGGCTGCATCAGATAGTGACAGACATTTATCGGGCTTTGGGTTGCTGCAAAAGAGGAGCAAAATATTTTCAAGGTTGTAATCTTATATTGTAAGCATGGTTCAAGGAGCATTTGAGGAAGGTGAAAGGTGCGCAAGAATTATCCAAGCCAACTGATTCAAACTATTTGGTTGGAGAACGATACGGAATTCAAAAATTGAAGCAGCCGGGCAGCACAGAGAAATGGGTAAAGTTGTTTGAAAACATAACGGAGGATTCAATTCAATGGATGTTCACTTGGTTTCCTTCATCAGATTTCATCATCAGCTCTGAGAAGGAATCTTTTGTGATACTTATGGGATTGCGAGGCCTCCAACCCCTATCAACCACTAAGGGTAATGAGGCAAGCAGGGAGAAAACAAATCATCCCGCTCATACCAGACACGAAAGCCTACCAGTTCGACTATACTGAATACATTGTTCCAAAAGTCAAAAGTATTAGGAAATCCTAGGTAGGTAGACAAGTCATGGGGGAGAAGTCATTAGCACCAGACAGATACAACGCTGGATGCGAGCCAAACTACATCAGTTGGTTGCATTCTAGCATAAAGGGAAATGTGGTAGTAGGGTCGAGCCGAGGGAACGACATAAGGGACCGGGAAGCCGAGGCTCAAGTTCGATACCGTGAATTCATGTTGAAAGCTGTTAAAATGGACAAAGAAAATAAAGAAGAGATCGAAATGTGGAAGAAGCATACATTGGAGTTGGAAGGTAAAATAGAAGCATTGATAATGAAGCTTGAATAATGGAATTCAGAGTGTGCCGAAGTAGACATCTTACACTTAGTTTCGGCCAAGGGATACTTGACCAATGCTATGGAGGAAGTCAAGGAGGTTGCCCAAGAAGCAAAGAGAGCCAGGCTGAAGGAGAAGCGTATTGCTTAGTCAACTGTCGTTTTCATTTCTTTTGTATTTTTCCTGTTTCCAAAAGAATCGTCATGTATTTCAAAATTATTTTGGGAATTTATGAGAACAATTGGCAACAAAATGCGAACCAATTTTTCTTTGCATCATGAAAACTTAGGAAGGCTAGACGTCCTTGGCACGTCATAGTCTATAGCGTATCTTTAGCGTATTTCATAGTCAAGTGTCGTTTTCATTTCTTTTGTATTTTTTCTGTTTCCAAAAGAATCGTCATGTATTTCAAAATTATTTTTGGAATTTATGAGAACAATTGGCACCAAAATGCGTACATATTTTTCTTTGTATCATGAAAACATAGGAAGGCTAGACGTCCTTGACACGTCATAGTCTATCAGTAAACCTAGTCCAAACGTCGAGAAAGATTCTCAACCTGAGAAAGACAAAATTGAATCGTCGCATGGATTCGAAGAAATGTTTGCGCAAAATATTGATCGTTTGCCTAAGTGTGATCAAGACTATAAGATTGTTTTGATATTTTCTTTTCCTATTTTGTTTTCAGACTATGACTGCAAGAGGTATATTTCAATTTGAGATTGTCTTCCAAGCTCCTCACTTGATCAGGCGTTGGTGGGAAAATTTGGTTGTAGTCAGTAAGCTCCATGTTCAAAAGGTGTTGGGAGAGTTGGTGGCCCTTAAGGCTTACACTACTTTGCCATGTTTGGTCGAGGCTGCTATACATTTCTGGGATTACAAAAGGGAGATATTTCATTTCAATGGTTTGGAGTTGGCACTAATTCTAGAAGACATTGAAGGACTAGCAGGGTTAGAGCCTGGGCCCGAGACCATGATTTATCCCCGAGACTTGGACCCTAAGGAGTTCATTGCGTTGTTGCATTCTTCTTATGATCCGTACGTCGAAGGAGTTCATGATGGAAAGGTTACCTTGGAGTATCTATATTCTAGATTCGGAGATCCAACTCTTAGGCACGATTGGACTGGGCATGGGAAATTCAAGATTGGGAATGGACTGATCTACTGCTTTCATCATTGCTTTTCTGGGAAGTGTGGTCTTCCTCGAGAAAGAAGGAAAGATGGACATAAGGCTGGGAAGGGTAGTTGAAGGATTGCACAAAGGTGCTCACAAGTGCCAAGTGAGTTTAGTCCCAATGATCGTGGGAGAAATTTATAGGGCTCTAACAAAGTGTAGAAAATGAGGGGATTTCTTTGAATGGTGCAATCTCTTGCTACAAATGTCGCTGATAGAACACCTACACAATGTCACAATCAATCCAATAGCACCAACGGCATCAAGGGATGAGGGCATCCGTTCACATAGCACTCGCATGGCTGGCACGATAGTATGGGAAGACAACGCAAATATGCGAGGATGGTACGCCAAGTTTGAAGAGTTACCAGAAGCGCAATAGGTAATTGAAAACTGTGTTGGCTTCATCGTTTCCATACAAGGTCAACACACTACCTTCTTGACACTGATTGGATTCCAAGGAACTCATCACTATGTTCCTCTAAGAATCCTCCGGCAAGAAGGAATGACACAGCAAACTCCTCAGTTGACAGAAGGAAGGAGTTTCAATGTTGACATAAAAGACATTGAGCACCCAATGGTTGGTACAATATTGACAATGTTGGAAGGAAGGGTTACTATGCAATTTTACCATGGCCGAGACAGCAGGGTGACACAAGAAAGGGAGATGAGAAGGTAATACAAGGAAAGAATCAAAGGAGACGAACTGAAATACTGGATAGGGAAAACCGTGGCAGCAAGACAAGCCGCTGGGAATCTGCAAGACCTGCTCAAGGGATGGGGAGATTATTTCAAATCAGTGTCGTTGGTAGAAAAGGAAGCAATGGGAATAGAAATCTGAGAGTTCTTTACAAAGGCTTTGGGTGATATGCAAGCTGCGAAAGACCTAATGGAGATGTCCGTTGCCTTACCCCCCCTCCCACTACAAGCAAATCTGGCCAATTAAGTTAAGGAAGAGACTGAAGGAAAGAAGGAGGTAGAAGATGTTGGAACTGATGCTTGATTCAAGAACCTCTTTACTTGGCACATAGTCCAGTCGTTTTAGTCGAGTCATTTTTCTTTTGTCTTTTCCATTTAGTCAAGTCGTTGTCTCAAAACTAGTGATTGTAATAAAGCCAAGAAAATAAAAAAAAAAATTGTTAATTTTGGGTTTTAAGACTTGTGTTGATTATGCTTAAGCAAACGAAATGATGTATTCAGCGCAAACATTACTTTGAATCTTCGATAGGCCTACCTCTGGCACAAAAGAGGTCCCCCTTCATAATAGGACGCGAATTTATTAATGCTAACACTTACTCACATTATTTTCTCTATTTTTGTTATTTTAGTCCCAAGTCCCTGAAGTTTGGTTTGTGCATTCTGGCCGCGCCGCAGTACCGGTTGAGATCCAGAGGATCAATTCCAACACCTCCCCCTTTACCTACAATGATAAGGACAAGACGCAATATCATGGCTGAGTTTGAAAAAGCTGGAAATGGAACCCCTGAAAAGCAAGGTGTGGTTGCCTATGATGATTATGCGAAGCTGGAGCAAAGGCTGTTTGAGTTGGAGAATAGGATTCCTCTTGTCCATACTGATGGAACCATTGAACCAAACAAAACTGCCCGCCCTCACGACAAAGATCCACTGTTCCCCCAGAAAGACACTCCATATCCCACTTATATTACACCACCAAAAGCACCGCAAAATAATCTACCTCCCTTCATTGTTGAAACCAAAACTGTTGCATCACCAACCAAAGATCATGACATGTATGCATGGACAGGGGAAGACTCAGACAACACCAAAGAACAAGTCAAATGGCTGGTGGAGAAATTCAAGCAATTCCAAGGCACCAAGGAAACTAGAGGACTAGCTTATGAAGATCTCTGCATGAACCCTAACTTGAAGCTGCCCGATGGTTATAAGACACCTAATTTCAACGTGTTCGATGGTAGTGGCGGCCCAATGGCTCACCTGAGGTCTTACTGTGATAAGCTGGTCGGGGTTAGACATGATGAAAAGATTCGCATGCAGTTGTTCAACCGTAGTTTGACCGGAGATGCACCGGTATGGTACTCAAAGCAGCAAACAAAGAAGTGGACAAGCTGGGAAGCAATGGCTGGAGTGTTGCTCCCAACGCACACGCAAGTATACGTGGTCGACAAGTAATAAAGTGATAAATCGAGTATCGTTCCCACGAGGACTATTCAGACCGAGTTCTAACAAACAATTTCTTAACAACTACTCAGGGATCTTTTTCCAATAATGAGGATTTTATTAACTAAAGAACAGTAATTAAAAAAGTAGAAGTGAATTCAAGCAATGGAGCAAAAATGGGTTGTTATCAGTAATAAGGAGACGATCCAGGGTCAGAGTTACAAACAATCCAGTTGAGTTTTCCAATTGATTCCACTTCTTAAATCCCGGGTTACTAACTAACAAAGTAAATGTATCCGTGAAAACCTTTCGATTCTTCACGGTCTATGCAGGCTACTCCAATCCCTATATGTCTATGGGTTAAATCACGTGCACGCATTAATGAATCATGTAATTAGTTAAACTAGGCGAGCAAGTATATGTCTATCCTACTCACGAATTGGTTCCCCGATGCCCGGGTTCACAAACTAGTCCTACTCTTTCTTATTACGTAATTAAATTCCCTCTTTCGAGTTCAATCTAAAAACCATAGATAATGCGTAATAATCGGGCCCTGACAATTACACAAGTGAAATCAAGAAAGAATAAGTAACCCGTAATGGGATTCAATTAATGGGAATCAACTTTCAAACATCAACCTTCATGAAATACTCTAACCCTAGAACGATAGAATTAGCTACGCATACTCATAATAACAACACAAGGATTTGATGAAATAATGAAATAATGATGTAATAGATTAATGGAAGGAAGAAAAACCCTTGTTCTTGATGTTATGAGCTCTCCAATTTGCTCCAAAATCTGAACTCCCTTCAAAAACTAAGTAAAAGAGTATTTATAGAGTTTACAAACACCTAGTAATAAGTTAGACCCAAGCCTAGACGAAATAGGACATAAAATCGCGCACAAGGGGCGCTATAACGGGCGCCCCGCGCCCACGATCGCGCAACCACAACCAGACCCCGTCATATTTTGCACCCCATGGCCCTGCGGCGCGCGCCCCATCGCGCCTAGCCCCTGCGCGCTATAGGTGGCGCGGCGCATGGGCTAGGGCGCCAAGCCAATTTCCTGTTCCGCTCCTCCTTTTCTCGTTTCGTGTTGTGCCTTCGTGTGCTCGATCCAATCCTCAATCAAAATCCAATCTTTTCTTGCTCAATCATGCTCTTAAAAGCTCCAATTACACTGCATAACACCCTACATACACACGACATAAAATCAGTGTAAAACCACAGTCATAAACTATAGAACGAGCGAATAACAAGCTCAAACGTGAGGAAATATTAAGGAAATATAGGCATAAAATGCCAAACATCACCACCCCACACTTGCACCTTTGCTCGCCCTCGAGCAAGTCACAACTAACTTCCCAACCTAGGTAAAACAGGTCTGCCTATGACTATGGTTGATACCGATCATTGAACCAATGCACACATGACTACTATGGATCCACAACATGCCAACAATTTACCAAAACCAAAAATATAAGAACAACCACCCCAAAATAGCTCAAATGCACAAACTCAACTTATTGCAACCATGCTCCCACAAAATCACACCTATCTACTCAACCAAGAAGCCACGACTTTACCTATCTCATGCAAACCATGTGCCCTCACCAAAATGAAGCAAGAGAGTGTCCCCCGAATATCACACACAACCATGAATATCAAGAATAGAATGGGGACAATAGCATAGAAAGAATTCACTCACTCTCATGAAAATCTCACATGTCACACACAATGTACCATAGGCTTGCCCGTAGTGTAGGACTCAACTAATGTAAGCTCACTCCAATCGGGATTAACTAGGACTTTAAAAAGGTTGTAATGTAGGCTAAGGTGCGGGTAGGATACATATGGATAATAGTGACTACCTCCCTAAGCACTTTAATACATCACATTTAATTTAAGCACAAATCTCATCAAAACCCCCCAACCAACAATCTTTACACATACCTTCTCAACAAGTAGCATTTTTTTCTTTTAAGCACACAATAGCAAGGAAGTGATATCTTTTTCTCTTTTTTTTCTCTTTTCCACAAATTTTTTCCAACTTTGCTATTTTTTCTTTTCTTTTTCAATTTCATCCAACCTTGCCAATGTTTTCCACTACTTCACAATTTTTCACAAGTATTCCCCTTCATTAGTTCCACTCAAAAACCTCCCAAAATCCAACCACAACTCCAACATAACAACACAATATCAATAAAGTGCTTAAGGAGTAAAGGGCCAAAAGAGTCAATTTAGAACAAATGGGTAGGCTCGGGGTGTGGGTGCCAACAAAAAGGGTCAAAGAAATCACAACAATTTTTTTCCAAGGTGTATATGTAAGGGTAGGCAAATCAAAAGAAGGCCTTGTATCATTTCCCGACTAGAGCAAACCTAGGATTTTGCTTTGCACACACACGTGGCAAGTTCTAGACATTAATATGCAACATGGAGCAAACAAGAATATGCCTCACACACACATTGCACATGATCCACACAAAAAGGCTCCATCAACAACTCTCAATCAAGCATTTAGAGTGCAACTTGTGGAAATTTAAGCACTCATGCACAAAAGTTAGCAATCAAGTCCAAGTAGATGGACTCAAGCATCTCAAGGGGGTTGTTCCATTTTTTCCTCTAGGCATGCATCAAATTAAAACCCAAGGACACCACAAATAGCACATGCAACAAGTCCAAATACACCGGTATCAAACAAATCAAAGACACCTAGCATTCTACCTATTTCTTTCGTCTAGGGCCACCTAACAACTAACTATCCTAATCCTAAAAATAAAAAACTACCCGGTTCAAAGGTCTACCCGTGGAAAAGAACCGAGGTCATAAGAAAAACCACGGGGTGGATGCCATGTACCACTAATAAAACTAAAAGGAAAATCTTTTTGGCATTTTTCATTGGTTTTCTAATTTTTTTTTTCATATATTAAAGCAAGAAATAAATCAAAATAAAGTCAAGTGACAAAAGAAAATCCTATGGTACATGCATCCCTAACCTCAAAAATAAGGGAGAGTTCCCCACCCCACACTTAAACTAAGCAATGTCCTCAGTGCTAAAAATAAGAAAGTGCAAGGGTAAAGAAAACTTCCCTGAAGATTCTAGTCCTTGGTGCTAGCATCCTCCAAGCTTCCATATAGTATGAGGTACTCAGACTTCCCCCATCAGGTCATCAATATTAGGCAGGGGTGAGGGCACCCCACACTTAGCCTCAACATTACATGAACCTGCAATCCAAGGAAAACAAAAAAACTACGTGACACTATAAAATAAATAATACAAGTACAAACTCGGGTTGCCTCCCCGAGAAGCGCCTTAGTTAACGTCGTGGCATGACGTCCCTTTTAGCTCACTTCCAGCATTTATGTCTTCTCTTCTTACGCCGAGCCTTTGCTTTCTTCCTTTCTTTGAGAGACCCCAACTTCAACTTCACATGTGGTTTACTTCCACGTTCTTGACTGACACATTCAATCATAGAGCACTCTTCAATTTTTGCTATGTGCTCCTTCTCATTATACACCTTGAAAGTAACCTTTTCTCCATGCGCTCTAACAGTCATCTCACCCAGCTCCATGTCAATAATTGCCTTCGAGGTGACTAAGAATGGTCTCCCCAAAATAATTGGAGCTTCTTGGTCCTCTACATAATCTAGGACTACAAAATCAGCAGAGAATGTAAACTTACCAACTTTTACCAACACATCCTCCAACTTACCATCAGGGTGAGTGAGTGAGCCATCCGCCATCTTAAGAGTAATTGAAGAGGGCTTGATTGCTCCTAGCCCTAACCTTTTGCAAACAGAGAGAGGCATGAGATTTATGCTCGCACCCAAATCACACAAGGCACCAGTGATACTATGCCCTCCAATGGTACAAGGAATAGTAAACTTCCCAGGATCTTGAAGTTTTGGAGGTAGCTTGCTCAAGATTGTGCTACACTCCTCAACTAACTCAACTGTATCTATCTCTTGAGGCTTTTTCCTCTTGACTAAAATCTCTTTTAAAAACTTCACAAAGGATGGCATCAATTCAAACACATCAGTCAAAGGAATATTAACATGAAGTTCTTTCAGCATACTCACAAATTTTTGATATTGGGCCAGATCCTTTGATGGTATAAGCCTCTGCGGGAATGGTGGAGGTGGCCGAGGTGCCTCTTTTCTCTCTTCTTTCTTCTTTGCCTTCTCCACTTTTTCAACTTTTTCAATTTCAGCTTTCTCCTCGGACTTGGTCATCAGCTCTCCACCTTCAACTAAGGTCACTGCAAGACATTGTTCAGGCTCTTTTTTAACAGTACTTATTTCCCCCACCAACTGCCTCAACTGGTGCTCTAGGTTCTTGTGAGCATTGGCAAGATCTTGTATGGCCTGTGCATGGGCTGCAGTGTCAGCTATCATTCTCTGCTGGCCCGCCATTATCTGCTTTAGCATCTCCTCAACTGAACTGCTAACCTGCTGTGGTGGAGCGGGAAGTGGGTGGTAATTATTTGGGCCTCTCGTATTGCCTTGATAATAACCATTGCCAAACTGATTTTGACCCTGCAGCCTGTTTTGATTACCCACGTAATAGACTGACTCTGCATTAGAAGAGCAAACCTCTGTAGCATGGTCTTGACCACAAACCTCACAAAAGCTCTGGAGTTGTTGCACTGGAGCCACTGGTTGCTGAGTCTTTGGCAAAGCTAACTTGCTAATTTGATTGGAAATAGCATCCATCCTCGCCTTTAGCTCTGAAACTGCATCTAACTGAAGTACCCCTGCAGCTTCCTGCGTAGTAGCTCTACCATCTCCCTGCCAATCAGGATTGCTCTGCGAAAACTTATCTAGCAAATCATAGATCTGGTCAAAATTTAAGGCTAATACTTGGCCTCCAGCAGCAGCATCTACCACGATCTTAGTATGTGCAGTCAACCCCTCCACAAAAGTATGTGCAAGAACCTCATTAGATTGGTTATGATGTGGACAATCCCTCAATAGAGCCTTAAATCTCTCCCAGGCTGAATATAAAGATTCTCCTTCTAACTGTCTGAAGGACATAATTTCACTCCTCACCCGGGCTGTCTTGGCAGATGGATAAAACTTAGCCAAGAACTTCTTAGCCAAATCATTCCAAGTGGTGATAAACCCAGACTTTTCAGCCTTTAACCACCTCTTTGCTGCCCCAATCTGTGAAAACGGGAACAATGTCAAGCGAACATAATCAATAGGAACTCCCGTTGGTGTATAAGTATCACTGATCTCCAAGAAAATCTGGATATGTTGTTGCGGATCTTCATGAAGTAATCCACCAAATTGTCCAGTCGTATGTAACAATTGTATCATACCGGACTTAATCTCAAAGTTTCCAGTAATTTCCGGCTTAACTATGCTCGAGGCTACTCCCTCCAGGCTGGGGAGAGCAACATCTCGCACAGCTAAAGCTTGTTCTTCTGCCATTCCTGTAGGTAAAGATCAAGCAGGACCTAATACCTGAAACAGCACAAAACTCAAAACAAAAATTAAACCTGAATAGAAATTAATAACTGTTCAAGAAGAAATCAGTCAATTGTTTAGTCCCCGGCAACGGCGCCAAAAACTTGTTGCTCCCAACGCACACGCAAGTATACGTGGTCGACAAGTAATAAAGTGATAAATCGAGTATCGTTCCCACGAGGACTATTCAGACCGAGTTCTAACAAACAATTTCTTAACAACTACTCAGGGATCTTTTTCCAATAATGAGGATTTTATTAACTAAAGAACAGTAATTAAAAAGGTAGAAGTGAATTCAAGAAATGGAGCAAAAATGGGTTGTTATCAGTAATAAGGAGACGATCCAGGGTCAGAGTTACAAACAATCCAGTTGAGTTTTCCAATTGATTCCACTTCTTAAATCCCGGGTTACTAACTAACAGAGTAAATGTACCCGTGAAAACCTTTCGATTCTTCACGGTCTATGCAGGCTACTCCAATCCCTATATGTCTATGGGTTGAATCACGTGCACGCATTAACGAATCATGTAATTAGTTAAACTAGGCGAGCAAGTATATGTCTATCCTACTCACGAATTGGTTCCCCGATGCCCGGGTTAACAAACTAGTCCTACTCTTTCTTATTACGTAATTAAATTCCCTCTTTCGAGTTCAATCTAAAAACCATAGATAATGCGTAATAATCGGGCCCTGACAATTACACAAGTGAAATCAAGAAAGAATAAGTAACCCGTAATGGGATTCAATTAATGGGAATCAACTTTCAAACATCAACCTTCATGAAATACTCTAACCCTAGAACGATAGAATTAGCTACGCATACTCATAATAACAACACAAGGATTTGATGAAATAATGAAATAATGATGTAATAGATTAATGGAAGGAAGAAAAACCCTTGTTCTTGATGTTATGAGCTCTCCAATTTGCTCCAAAATCTGAACTCCCTTCAAAAACTAAGTAAAAGAGTATTTATAGAGTTTACAAACACCTAGTAATAAGTTAGACACAAGCCTAGACGAAATAGGACATAAAATCGCGCACAAGGGGCGCTATAACGGGCGCCCCGCGCCCACGATCGCGCAACCATAACCAGACCCCGTCATATTTTGCACGCCATGGCCCTGCGGCGCGCGCCCCATCGCGCCTAGCCCCTGCGCGCTATAGGTGGCGCGGCGCATGGGCTAGGGCGCCAAGCCAATTTCCTGTTCCGCTCCTCCTTTTCTCGTTTCGTGTTGTGCCTTCGTGTGCTCGATCCAATCCTCAATCAAAATCCAATATTTTCTTGCTGAATCATGCTCTTAAAAGCTCCAATTACACTGCATAACACCCTACATACACACGACATAAAATCAGTGTAAAACCACAGTCATAAACTATAGAACGAGCGAATAACAAGCTCAAACGTGAGGAAATATTAAGGAAATATAGGCATAAAATGCCAAACATCATGGAGATTTTGTCGATAGTTTTGGGCACAACACTGATGCCATGCCTGAATGATTCTATTTGGAGAAGCTGAAGAAGAAGCCCACTGAGACCTTTAGGGAGTTTGCAACTAGGTTCAGAGCTGAAGCTGCCAAAGTCCAACCTCCTATAAAAGACACAGAGAGAGTGGCAACTTTCATCCGCATACAAGAGGATGCCTACTTTGACAAGATGCTGAATATAAAAGACAAGAAGTTTAGAGATTTGATCACGCCACTTCAAGCCACTAACAAGGCACCACAAACTGGTAGCACAGTGGCATCAAAGAAAAAGAAGGACGACGTTTCCTTCGTTGCTGCATCACTTGACCATTATCCCACCCATAACCATTACTACCAAACACCACCTCCATCATACCCATATATTCCACCCCATCCACCTATCCAGTCTACAACACTCAGCCCACGTTCCAAAATCCACCGCCACAAAGACCAATATACCCACAAAGTCCTAACTACAGAAATACCAATACTTATCCACCAAGACCTCACACAAATAACAACCCAAGACCCAAAAGAACTATATCCCATTAGCCGAATCCCGCACTTAGCTATTTGAAAGGCTCAAAGCTGCTGGCCACATACAGCCCATCCCATTCAAAATGCATGATAGAATGTCACCCTTCTTTGACCAAACCAAAATTTGTGCCTATCACTCTGGGGGACCCGGTCATGACACCGAAAAGTACTACGCCTTGAGAGATAAAATACAAGACCTGATCAATCAAAAGATGATCCACTTGAAAATACCAAATGTTCACAATAACCCTTTACCTAACCAAAGAAATAATAGAGTAAATTTGATCGAATTGGACGAAGAATGCAACCTAGAAGGGACCATTGTCAAAGCAAAAGAGGCTACACCTGCATCTGCTTCTGTTGCCCAAGCAGCTAAAGCACTAGAGCCTGTTGAGGTAGAGGTGGCTCCAAAATTCTACGTTGATGTAATCCCTCCCTACAATGAAAAAGCAGTGCCGTGGGATTACGAAGCAGAGAAGAATGGTAAGTCGACAGTTGAGACCGTTCTTGCACAAGGGATGACTAAGAGTGGGAGAATCTATATTCCCGAGCATCTTGTTCAAGGTAGAAGAGGCACCAGCGAGGAGGAGTCCGAAGAATTGTGTAAGAAAGTTCAAGCAAAATAATACTATGTGGTTGAACATTTGGGCAAGACTCCTACACAAATCTCTGTTCTAGCTTTACTCCTCAAATCAGAGAGCCACCGAAATGCCTTGATGAAAGTATTAAATGAAGCACACATCCCGGTGGATACCACAGTTGAGAATCTGGCTAGCATGGTTGGGCAAGTCATGGAATCCAACCGAATCGCTTTCCACGAAGATGAACTACCATCAGAGGGTTTGAGTCATAACAAGGCCTTGCATGTCACCATCAAATGCAAAGATTGGTTCGTGGGAAGAGTTCTGATCGACGGAGGATCCAACTTGAACATATGTTGATACGGGGTAAAACTAGTGGAAGCAAATACACGATACAAGCGGAAGCAATAAATAAGATAACAAGAAATAAAGATTGGGAAGGCAAGAAATAAGAAGAAAGAAACGAATTAAACTCACATACGTGGATTGAATTCAACGGGAGAAGAGAAACTTGAACCAAATCTCGGATTCATACTAGGATGAAATCCAGGGGTTCCCAAGTCTTAAGGGTATACATAAGTTTCAAGCTCCAAACAAGAAGGCCAAGCCTCTCAATGTTCTTCTTCTCAATTCTATCTTCAAAACTAGGTAATGAATGAAAATAGTTAAGGTTCTTATTTATAGTCATTCCTAAGATAATGTGAAATGACTAAAATGCCCATAGGTTGGGTTAAAACATACAAGACCACGCAGGGTCAAAATAGGAACTTCACACAAAAATCTAGCAAGCTTCAGCATTGGGCGCTCCACCTGGGATCTGGGCGCTCCGTCTGGATGAGCTACTGGTCAATCTTGGCCTTCCAGTTGGGCGCTCTGCCTGGCTATGTTGTGCTCAAGCTTGGGCGCTCCTACTTGGCCCTCTGCCTGGAGCTGGGCACTCGACCTGTTGATCTAGGCACTCCTCCCTCACTTGAGAAGTGTCTTGGGCGCTACTCCTTGGTTTGTGGTGCTCCTCCTTCCACGGTGCTCCGATGCATGATTTTCAAGTTGCTTCCGGAGCCCTTGACTTGTATTCTTTATGCTCTCAAGCTTGGCTCTTGATGGGCAGTGTCTCGACTCGATTTTCCCCGCATCACATGTCCATTCATCACTTTGAAGAGAATGGGGATTGATCAAAGCAAGATAAGAGAAAGTGACATGAAGGTAAAAGCGTTTGATGGTTCGCAAAGAAGCATCATTGGGGAAATTGACTTAAATATCATGGTCCGTCCTGTGGAGTTCACTGCTGAATTTCATGTCATCTCTGCTTCTTACAACCTACTATTGGGAAGACCTTGGATTCACATGGCTGGGGCAGTTCCATCTACATTGCACCAGACAGTGAAGTTTGAATGGGACAACAAAGAGGTGGTAGTATTTGGCGAAGGAAACAACTCCATCTACAATGAACAAACCATACCGGCAATTGAAGGAGACGTTCCTGACGGACAAACCTTCTATACTATGGAGCTTGTGGGAGCAGTGCAAGGCAGCCGAGGAGGATATCGCAAAAACTACAACAAGGGTTGGAATCCTACTGATGCAGTCCAAGGAGGGTATGTTGCACACTTCACTCCCAAACTCATCAAAACACCACCAGGGACTGAGAAGAAAAGGAGAAGCTTCTACAGTGCCTATTGGGATGGACGAGGCAAAGGCTATGAAGGGAGGAACTTGGTCTGGAAGCCTGTAATATCCAATTGGGGTGTGCCTTCACATAAATTTTGTGAGACCATACCTACCAAAACAGAGAAGCAACCGATGTACTCACCTAATGCTCGTCCTAACTGGAAGCGCATTTTTAAAGAAACGAGGGGAAAACAAGTATGGCTACCTAAAACACCTGAACCTATGGAGGTAGTGATCGAAGAGCCATACATACTCCCACAACATGCAAAATGGCCTGGTGACTGGGTTGTAGGCATCATGGTAAGGCAAGGTTATGAACCTAGGAAAGGTTTTGGCAACAACCTGGATGGCATAATCGAACCAATTCAAATTGTGATGAGGTCCGACAATGAGAAAGTTGGCATAGGGTACATTGTGACTTATGAGAAAAGCATGGAAGAAGCTTCGTTGGACTTCAAATACTACAAGAGAAGCACCAAAACTCTCCTGCATATTTTCATCTCGTCTGGCTACTTGGACGGTCGCAAAGGGGAGGTATCTGAAGCACTAGAGGTTGAACCAAAGATTGTTAATGCTGAAGAGGATTTACTGGCAGGCGTGCAAAAGTTGTTCCTATCTGACGAAGACTGCTGTGTGATCCTAGAAGAGCATGTTGAGTCTCCTGGACAGGTAAAAGCTGAATCTGAATCTGCACTGAACAACTGGACCAGCAACCTGGCCCGAGCTTACCGTGGACCATGGTAGAGCTGGGGGATTGAGTTTATTTTATGCTTTTTAAAAAATAAAACCCGACCTTGAGTCGTGGAACTTGCATTTTTTTTCTTTTTCATATGTCTCCCTACAAACATTGTTTTGCAAGGATTCATAAATAAAATATTGCACTATTTCCTTTTGTTTTTGTTTTAATCTTTTAATTACGCAACATTTTAGTGTTTCAGCATTCAAATTAATAATTCTATTGAGTTCGCAACCGCAACGTGTAATGAAACTACGCAGCTTGAAGAATCTGATTTTGACTATGATGAGTTTGATGAAGCGACACAAGAGGAAATTGAACAGTTTTAAATTAAGCCCAAACAAAATCTAGAAGAGACTGAAGTAATAAATCTGGGAGATGATGAGACAGTAAAAGAGACAAGAATCAGTGTGCATCTCACCGCAAAATATAGAAAACGGTATACTGAATTTCTTAAAGAATATGAGGATGTGTTTGCATGATCATATGATGACATGACTGGCATAAGCACGGATGTGGTGGCTCACAAATTGTCCATGAATCTAGGCTTTTCGCCAGCCAAGCAAAGCCCGAACTTTCAAGTCATCTACCCTACTAAAGATTGGAGAAGAGGTAACCAAACAGCTCAATGCGAGAATTTTGAAAATGGTCAAATATCCAACTTGGTTAGCCAACATTGTCCCGGTGCCAAAGAAAGATGGGAAACTCAGAGTTTTTATAGACTACAGAGATCTGAATAGAGCTAGCCCAAAAGATGATTTTCCTTTGCCAAATATCCACATCCTTATCGACAATTGTGCGAATCATGAACTGCAGTCTTTCGTGGATAAAGAAGATGCCGAGAAGACAGCTCTCACTACATCTTGAGTGACCTACTACTACAAAGTTATGCCATTTGGGTTAAGAATGCGGGGTCAACCTACATGAGGGCAATGACGACCATGTTCCATGATTTGATGCACAAAGAAATTGAAGTATATGTGGATGACGTGATCATCAAATCAAAGAAGAGCTTAAATGTTGAGAGCTGGTTTTGAAGCATGACAAACAGGAAGGACTCCGAGGTTCATGCAAAGGACCTAGTCCTTGGAATGAAGGGCACGCTGGATCGAAAAGATTACGGGTTGTAAATCCCTGTGGAACTAGGAGTAGTGGCGCGTGGTTGTATACATATCCTAGTCAGACTAAAAGAGGCGGTGCCCAGGCTGTGTCTTCGAAGTGTGAAAAAGAGTTAGACTACAACATGGAAAAGAGTTACTACGAATCCTAACTTACCATAAGTAAGAGGATTCCCTGTAGGACTCAACTAAGGTTACAAGACCCATATAAATGCAAGTAGTGGAGACAGCCGAAACTCAGTTATTCACAAATAGAGAGTTGAGAGCATACAAAGGCGATCTGAGAACTGTCTACGTGAGTAAACTGGAGAAGACAACTTAATTGCATGCAGAATATTGAGTCTAGATTTTCTGTCTAGGTTCATCGAGTTGTAAGTTGTCGTCGTGTTGAGCTTTCATTGTTTTTACCTATTTGCTTATCTTAGAAGCATATGTATTAGGTGAATACTTTTGTGATTACTAGAAAAGCTAGAGTGTAGCTTTGATTAGTGATTAGGGTCTAGAGTGTAGCCCCTTGGTTACAGAGTTTGTAATCAGAAACGTTGCTCTTGTGTTAGTGGATTCAATTCTAAAATCCCATAGTGTGGGTCGTGGTTTTTCTCCCTTGAGCAAGGAGTTTTTCACGTAAAATCCTTGTGTGCTTGGCATATGTGTTGCTGTGTGTTCTAGAGTAGAAGGCAGCGTAAAAGAGAGCTGAAGAACCCTGTTCTACGATAGAAGGACAAGGTTCTTGTGACGAAAATCGGGAGACACTATTCAACCCCCCCTTCTAGTGTCTCTAGGAGGTGCTTAAAGTATAACAAGTGGTATCAGAGCAGGTCTTCTCGTGTGAGGTTAACACCTTGAGAAGGATCAGAATGAGTGCACCGCCTACCATTACAGAAGGACAGTCGGTTCTGAGGCCCCCGCAGTTTAATGGGCAATACTACGCATGGTGGAAAAACAGGATGGAGAATTATATATGTGCTGAAGATTATTAACTCTGGTTGATAGTTTCTGAAGGAAACCTGATTCCCACCAAAATAGTTGGTGAAGGAACCACTGCCACCAAAGAACCTAAATCAAAAGAAGAGTTTGATGAGACGGATTATAAGATGATCGAAAAGAACCACAAGGCCAAGCATCTGGTCATATGTGGTCTTGGTCCTGAAGAGTTTAATCGAGTATCATCATATAAGACAGCTAAAGAAATATGGGATGCCCTACAAGTTGCACATGAAGGAACTACAGAAGTGAAGGACTCAAAAAGGAGAATGTTGAAGAGACAATTTGAATTGTTCACCATGGGCGAAAAGGAATCAATTCAGGACATGATGACCAGGTTGACTATGATTACAAATGAAATGAGATCTCTGGAGATGGAATTGCCTGAAATAGAAATGGTCGATAAAATCCTGAATGTATTGCCTGAAGCATGGGAACCAAAGATGACTGCCATCATAGAATCCAAACCTCTGAAATCTATTAAGCTAGAAGAATTGGTTGGAAGCCTAAAGACGCATGAGATGATGAAGGACTCAAAAGCTAAACCAGCAACAAAGAAGGACAAGACCCTTCCTCTGGAAGCAACAGAGGAAGCTGATGAATATGTCGATCTTCAATCAGTTGAAGCAGCAATGGTGAGCGCTTTAAGACAAAAACTCAATCTGGGAAGGTTTAAAGGATTCAAAAGAGGCAACAAGGAAAGTTCTAGCTGGAAGAACATAGTTGAAAGTCCTGACTACTCTGGATGCTTCAAATGTTTCAAGAAGGATCATGCTGTCATGGATTGCCCTATGTGGGAAATAGAGTGGATGAAGAACAGAGCGGCTAAGGATAAGGAGAAGGAAACTACAAAGGAACATGATACAGACAGAAAGAAGTCAAGACGGCCCCCAAACTTTAGAGCAGAAAGAAGGAAGAGGAAGGAAGCTTTCTATGCCACATGGGGACCAACCGATAGTGAGTCTGATCATGAAAAGAAAGCTGAAGATGACTGTCCACTAGCACTAGCAGGTATGACAGACATTAGTTCTGATGAAGAAGATCCTCGAGAATTCAGAGGAGGAAGAGATCCATCAAAGCCACTGGTGTTCAATGGGACTCATTACACCCATTGGAAGAAACAGATGAAGACTTTTCTGGAGGCAACTGATTATAGCCTGTGGTTGATCGTAAAGAGAGCACCTCACGTCCCTGTGAAGAGAGAAGCAAATGGAGTCCTAGTGCCAAAAAAAGTGGAAGAACTGGATCCTCAAGATCTAGGCTGGCTATAGGCAAACTCCAAAGCTGAATGGTGCCTGAGGAGAGGACTTACCTACGATGTACTTGCAAGAATACTTGAATGTAAGTCAGCCAAGGAAATCTGGGAAAGACTAAAGGAGCTGTATACGAATGATAACAACAAGAAGGACTCAGCTCTCATGGCAACTGATGAAGATGAAGCTGGCTGCTCAGCAGAGGTATGTCTATCTGATCTCAAGGAAAATTTACACACATACTCTTCTGAAAATCTAATTCTAATCACAGCCACCTTGATTGAAGGATACGAAAAGGAAAAACTTGAAAAAGATAAATTAACTGAAGAACTGGGTAATCTTAGAACTAAACACAAGAGTCTCTTGGAATAGAACATTGAACTTGAAGAAACCAATGCCATCTTAAAAGGACAAACTCTTGTGTTAAATTCTAAGATCACTGAGCTAGAATTGGAATGTAATCAGTTAAGAGAGAGTAAGAATGGTAAACAAGTTATGAGTGAAGTTCAAACCTTTCTGGAAGATGAATTGAAAAGAGCAAATGAAATTCTGTATCAGGAAATTGAAAAAAACAGGATTTTAAATCAAAAGATTGAAAACTCAAAACTTGAACTTACTAGGCTAACCAAATGGAACAAATCTTCAGAAGTAATGAATTGGGTTCTTGAAAATCAGAATAAAGGGAAACAAGGGTTAGGATTCAAGAAACCTTTACCTCCATATAATCCTAAAAGTAAATATGTGGGGTTACCTTGCAACATGTTGTGCACCTTTTGCGGTGAAACTGGTCATGTTAAACAAAAGTGTGTAAATATTAGCAAGGCAAAGGCCAAAAATAAAAAGTGTGTTTTACCCAGATGGGCCAAGCAAGATTTGATTTATCCATTCTCTCATAAGAAGGGACCCAAGCTTGTCTGGGTTCCTAAAGTTAACCTCTGATTTGCATTGCAGGCTGGAGTGAGGGAGAACAACTCAAGCTGGATTCTTGATAGCGGTTGTTCAAGGCACATGACAGGAGATAGAAGGAACTTTCTCTCACTCGCAGCATTTCAAGGAGGCAGTGTGGCCTTCGGAAGAGGAAAAAGCGGTCAGATAGTAGGAATTGGGAAGATTGGGAGAACTCTGGAGCATGCAATTGAGAATGTCTACTGTGTTGATGGTCTCAGACATAATCTACTAAGCATCTCCCAACTATGTGACAGAGGTAACGAAGTGAGCTTCTCATCTGTAGGTTGCACTGTGAAGAATCTACAGAGTGGGGAAATTGTTATGGAAGGAAAAAGGGTGAACAATGTATACAAGGCATCGCTGAAGTCCTTACCTGAAAACAATCTGACATGCTTGAATGTGCAAGAAAGTGACTCTAAGCTGTGGCACAAAAGACTGGGTCATGTGATAAGGGACAAACTACGGAAGCGATAAACAAGATAAAGAACGAGACGCAACAAGAACACTTACGAAGTAGCACCAAGGAACTAGTCTTGATACACCCTCGATTCGAGTCAAGAAGCACCTACGCTATGCAACTATCCTCAAGAGACACTCGGCTCAAGCAAATAGAATGATCGGAGAGGATTGAAAAGCAACTTGGATTCATCCAATTGATTCAAGCCAAAAAGGTTTACAAGTGTTTGGGAGCAATGCTCATCAATTCAATATTCAAGGTGAGTTAATGGCAATAAATGATGAAGGGTGTTATTTATAGCACCCTTCTACAACCTAGTGAAATGTCATTTAAGCCCTTAGCTAGATAGAAATACATTAGAAATAGCTAGGGTCAAAATAGGAAATCTACACAAAAAGATGGCCAATTCAGCGTTTCGGGCGCTCCACCCTGGAACTGGGCGCTCCGCCTGGTGGAAGCATGACCCAGGCGCTCCGCCTAGGGTCAGGCGCTCCGCCTGGTGAGCTTCACTGTCCAAAGTGAGCTAGGCGCTCCGCCCAGTGGCTGGGCGCTCCGCCCAATGGCTGCCCATTTTGGGCGCTCCGCCTAAGGTGCTGGGCGCTCCGCCTGGGGCCTGAAGCTTTCCATTCCTCCTTCCAATGAGCTCAAGTGTATGATCTTCCAATGGCCTCCGGAGCTCGTATCATCAATGCCCCTCCGAATCAAGTATAAGTGAGCATCATGAAGTGCTTTGGCTTGGCTTCTCGTAAAGGGTCTTGTGGTGGTGGTTTGCCCCGCATCATCCTCCCCTTCTTGAGAAGATTTCGTCCTCGAAATTGTAGCATCAACCTCCACGACATTGTCCTCCACGGCATCATCACCTACATCAAAAGGAGCCAAGTCACTAACATTAAAAGTGTTTGAAATAGTGTACTCACTTGGCAAATCAATCACATATGCGTTGTTGTTGATCTTGGATAGCACTTGGAAGGGTCCATCTCCCTGGGGTGCCAACTACCCTTTTCTAAGGTTTGGAAACCTCTCTTTGCGGAAGTGCACCCACACCCAATCTCCTTTCTTGAGTTCCAACTTCTTCCTCCCCTTGTTCTTCTTGAGGGCAACCTTGTCATAGGCTTCCTCCAATCTCTTCCTCGCTTTGGCATGGATTTCAAGCATGGCCTTAGCTCAGTTTTCACCTTCAAAATTAACAATCATTTTCTTGGGCAAAGGGGTTAGATCAAGTGGAATCAAAGGATTAAAACCATAGACGCACTCAAACGGAGTCAAGCCAATCATGCTATGCAATGTACGGTTATAAGCAAACTCCATAAGAGGCAACTTGTCAACCCACGTCCCGGCCTTACCTCGGGTCATGGCTCTAAGGAGAGCACCCAAGGTCCGGTTCACCACTTCGGTTTGACCATCCGTTTGGGGGTGGTGGGACGTAGAGAATAACAACTTGGTGCCAAGAGCACCCCAAAGACACCTCCAAAAATGGCTAAGGAACTTAGAGTCCCTATCACTCACAATTGTTTGAGGCACACCATGCAACTTTAACACATTATCAATGAACAAAGAAGCTACATGTTGTGTATCATGACTCTTTTTACAAGGAATAAAGTGAGCCATTTTGGAAACCGATCCACGACAACATAAATACTATCGTGTCCCCCTTTAGACCATGGCAAACCCATAACAAAATCCATCGAAATGTCCATCCACGGGCTAGTAGGAATAGGGAGGGGAGTATACAAACCGTGGGAATTGGATTTGGACTTAGCATACTTGCAATCCAAGCAAGTATTGCAAAGTCTCTCAACTTGCACACCCATCTTTGGCCAATGGAATTGCTCCATGAGAATGGCCAAGGTTTTGTTCCTCCCAAAGTGACCCATCAAGCCCCCACAATGTGCTTCACGAACAAGCAACTCCCTCCATGAGGACTCGGGTACACAAACTCTTCCATTTTTAAAAATGTAGCCATCTACCCATTGGTATTTCTCCACCCTCTTCCCACTCACTAGAGCATCATGAATGCTCTTGAACTTTGGGTCATGTTCGTACAAAGATTTTATACTCTCAAAACCCATAAGTCTAGAAGCAAGAGTGGTAGCGAGGGTGAACTTTCTAGAAAGCGCATCCGCTACAACATTGTCCTTACCCTTCTTGTAATGAATTACATAAGGGAAGGACTCAATGAACTCGACCCACTTGGCATGCCTTTTGTTCAATTTCTCTTGACCTCTTAGATATTTGAGTGACTCATGGTCACTCTTGATCACAAATTCCCGAGGCCATAGATAATGTTGCCAATGGGCTAAAGCTCTCACGAGGGCATACAACTCCTTGTCATACGTGGAGTAATTCAAGGTTGCGCCCTTCAACTTCTCGCTAAAGTAAGCAACGGGTTTCCCTTCTTGCATGAGAACACCCCCAATACCCACCCCCGAGGCATCACATTCTACCTCAAAAGCCTTTCCGAAGTCGGGCAATTGTAACAATGGGGCGGTACTTAGCCTACTTTTCAACTCTTGGAAAGCCTTTTCTTGCGGCTCTCCCCAAACAAAGGTTTTGTCTTTCTTTACCAACTCGGTGAGAGGGGCGGCAATGGAGCTAAAGTCTTTCACAAATCGCCTATAAAAGCTAGCAAGACCATGAAAACTCCGCACTTGAGTCACGGTAGTAGGAGTAGGCCAATCGCGAATGGCCTCTACCTTAGACTCATCTACCTCCACTCCTTGGGCACTCACAACGAACCCAAGAAAGACTACCCTTTCAACACCAAAGGCACACTTCTTAAAATTAGCATAGAGCTTTTCGGCTCTCAACACTTCAAGCACTTGCCTTAAGTGATCAACATGGTCGTCTATTGATTTGCTATATATCAATATATCGTCAAAGTAGACGACCACAAACTTGTTGATGAATGGTTTTAGCACATGGTTCATTAGCCTCATGAAAGTGCTAGCTGCGTTGGAGAGGCCAAAGGGCATCACCAACCATTCATATAGACCAAACTTGGTCTTGAATGCGGTTTTCCATTCATCCCCGGGTTTCATCCGGATTTGATGGTAACCGGACCTAAGGTCAATCTTCGAAAAGATGCTAGAACCACTAAGCTCATCTAACATGTCATCCAAACGAGGTATGGGATGTCGATACTTTACCGTGATCTTGTTGACCGCTCGACAATCCACATACATCCTCCAAGTGCCATCCTTCTTTGGAATAAGGATCACGGGCACGGGACATGGACTCAAGCTCTCCCTCACCAAGCCCTTGGTAAGCAATTCATCCACTTGCTTTTGCAACTCCCTTGTGTCCTCGGGATTGCTTCTATATGCCGGCTTGTTTGGGATTTGAGATCCCGGGACAAAGTCAATTTGATGTTCAATACCCCTCAAGGGAGGTAGTCCATCGGGCATCTCTTCCGGGAACATGTCCCCATAATCCTTCAAAACATTTTCAAAAGCACTAGGGAAAGGGTTAGAAGAATAATCAAATTCGGAAGTAAGAATCATACCTTTGTACACTAGGCAAATGAGTAGTTTGTTGCCATCATTTCCTCTCAAAAGTTCACCCGGTTGCATCATGGCACAAATCCCTCCGGTAGAAGATGGTGGAGTCACCACCAAGCTCTCGGCCAAAGAGCTAGTCCCAACAACCGACTTAGCCTTTGCCGCTTCCCTCAATTCCCTCATGCGCTTGTAATCATCACTTACTTGCTTGGGCGATAAGGGCTTGAGCACAAACTTTTTACCTTCATGCTTCACCGTGTAGGTGTTGGCACGGCCATCATGGACCACATGTCGATCAAATTGCCATGGCCTTCCAAAGAGAAGGTGGCATGCTTGCATGGGCACAACATCAAACATGTGTTCATCCACATAGTTCCCTATCTTGAACTTGATCATGCATTGTTTGACCACCCTCAATTCACCACACTCACTAAGCCATTGCAAACGGTAAGGGCTTGGGTGCTTTAAGGTGGGTATTTTCAATTGGGAAACTAGTGTTTGGCTAATGACATTGGCACAACTTCCCGAGTCAATAATCATGGAACAAAGAAGACCCATGACTCGGCATTTAGAATGGAAGAGGTTCTCCCTTTGCAAAGTTTCACTATCCTCCACACACATAGCTCCTAAACTCCTCCTCACAACAAGGAAGGCATGGGCATCATCATCATCCTCCATTGCAACCTCCCCCTCATCAACCTCCTCATCGCCCTCTACTCCCTCATCCTCGGGTTCACTATCTTGTTCATACACCAACTCACCCACCACAACCATAGTTTTCCGGGTTGGGCAATCTTTGGAGAGGTGTCCGTAACCCTTACATCTAAAGCATTGAGTAGAAGCGGAAATAGGATTGCTCAAATGAGTTTTAGAGTTACCTCCCACGTGCGGTGTGGACTTCTCATAAGGCTTCTTCACATCCTTGTTAGCAATTGTACCAGTTGTGTTTGGAAACCTTGCATTTGGTGTAGGGGTCTTCCACTCCTTTGGCTTACTCATGGGAGTAGCATTGCTACTCTTGTAGCGAGCGGACTTCTCCTCTTTGAGCCATTTCTCGGCTTCAACCGCATCATCATAGAGGTCGTAGTGGTTGTCATACTTGTGGAACTTCAATTGAGAGGCTATGTCTCGATTCAAACCACTTCTAAAACGGATCTCGGCCGGCTCATTATCTTCCCCATCCAAGTCGAGGGTCATGCGAATTTGCTCAAACTCATTGAAGTACTCCCCAACCGTCTTGTATCCTTGCTTAAACTCATAGAGGTGCTTGTATTGGGAATGACGGTATTGCTCGGTCAAATACTTCTCATCCATCACTCGAAGCAACTCCCCCCAAGTAACATTGATAGCCATGGCATTTCTCCTCCTACTCCTCTTGACCGACTCCCACCAAGTAGAAGCAAAGGACTCAAAAGAAGATATGGCATATTTGGCTTTCCTCTCCTCGTTCATGTCATTGGTGTCAAATATTCGTTCCATGGTCAACTTCCATTCAATGTACTCCACCGGGTCACTACTCCCTTTGAAAGAAGGAATAGTGAGCTTCACACTATTAATGTGGTTATTTTCTCGACCCCCTTGGTACGGTTCCGGTTGGCCTCCGAAGTTATCCCCATAGCCACCATAATCTCGCCTAGCATTCCCTCCAACATACCCTATGGGCGGCCCTCGACCTCGGCCTCTACCCCTATCCACGTTGCGACACCAATTCATGGCTCTCCCATTCGGATTAGGAGCCCCATACTCGCTACCACCATACTCTCCCTCCTCCCCTTCTTGAGCTTGATCAACTTGCTCAAGAGGTTGAACATGTCGAATAGGTCCGGGAAGTGGAACATTTCTTTGGGGATTGCCCACTATGTGAGGAATGCTCACTCGTTGGGTATTGCCCAACACTTGTTCATCTCTTTCACGATCTTCCTTTACCCGTTGTTGTTTAAGCAACTCAACAACTTGTTTCGGGGTAAAGGTGGAACTCGAAGTACCTTCACCGGCTTCAACTTGGACACTCGAGGCCCCTTTCTCGGTTTGGATACTCGAAGTCACCTTTTCGAGGTTCTCAATCCTTAGGCTCATACTATCCAATTTGGCAAGGATAGTAGCCAAGGCATCTTTCGTGGTTTCTTCTCCTCCGTTGGACATTGTACCTACAACAATCAAAAACCAGAAAAGAGATTAAAGTAAAAGTCCTCACTCACTCCCTCACTTTTGCTTGTCGCTCGGGTTCACTCAAGTTGGGGTTGGGTTCACTCAAGCTTGAGATCAACGGCGTCCTCGTAGTTGCGTAGCTTCCTCGACAATCACTCCAATTCACAAGAACTAAATGCTCTTCGGGAAGAGTGGAATTAATGGGACTCGATTAACGCTAAGCTTTTTAGTGAGCACTTGGAAGCAAGCAATTAACTATGAGTCTTCTTTGAATTCTACTTCTCCTCTAGGCACGAAGTTCCTAATCGCTCAATGAATTAGTACTAATCGAGTAGGAGTATTACCCTCAAAGTACTAACCGGAAGCAACGTAAACAAACAAACACGAAAACCTAACGAAATCAACTACCCGGACCCCTTCAGGAATCTGGGCGGTCCGCCTGGTCAGTGGGGCGGTCCGCCTGGAAATTGGTCAAGTTAGGCAGTGAGGTCGGGCGGGCGCTCCGCCCAGAGTGTGGGCGCTCCGCCCGGGGCTTTGCTTCAGCTTTTCAAAAACTCGTTTTTGGTCGAAATGGACCCAATTTTTCCAACGATTTCAAGTTGTTTTTGATATTGAATGATACCCAAACTTGTTTCAAGCTATAACAAACAAACCCCAATGGTTTAATTCAACAAACAACCAACAAACAACTTGTTTCAAGGATTTGGAGCAAGTTCTTCAAAAATTTTCAAGAACATCAAGGTTTCAAAAAATTCGATTTTCGTTCCGCTACTCCAAACGATGTTATGGGGGTATCAAAATGACGGGGTAACTACAAGGAACAATCCCCGATACCAAACAAGCAAGAATTCATAACATCCAACAAGTTTTAGTCAATTTTGTGAAATTTCAACTTTTGGGTTTGATTTTCACAAATTTGATTTTCTACTCCAAAAAGGCGTTTTGTTGGTACCCAATTGTCGAGAATACATAAACAAACAATCCCCGATAATAAAAACCAACAAAATCGTAACAACCAACGATTTCTAGCAAATTTTTGGTGTTTTCAAATTTTTGAATTTTTTTGTTTTCTTCAAGTTTTTCAAGAACAACAATAAGAACAATACTAAGGCACGATAATGACACTACGAACAAGGAACGAGGGTTTGTAGAAACAACACCCGAGCCTTGCTCTGATACCAACTGATAAGGGACAAACTACGGAAGCGATAAACAAGATAAAGAACGAGACGCAACAAAAACACTTACGAAGTAGCACCAAGGAACTAATCTTGATACACCCTCGATTCGAGTCAAGAAGCACCTACGCTATGCAACTATCCTCAAGAGACACTCGGCTCAAGCAAATAGAATGATCGGAGAGGATTGAAAAGCAACTTGGATTCATCCAATTGATTCAAGCCAAAAAGGTTTACAAGTGTTTGGGAGCAATGCTCATCAATTCAATATTCAAGGTGAGTTAATGGCAATAAATGATGAAGGGTGTTATTTATAGCACCCTTCTACAACCTAGTGAAATGTCATTTAAGCCCTTAGCTAGATAGAAATACATTAGAAATAGCTAGGGTCAAAATAGGAAATTTACACAAAAAGATGGCCAATTCAGCGTTTCGGGCGCTCCACCCTGGAGCTGGGCGCTCCGCCTGGTGGAAGCATGACCCAGGCGCTCCGCCTAGGGTCAGGCGCTCCGCCTGGTGAGCTTCACTGTCCAAAGTGAGCTAGGCGCTCCGCCCAATGGCTGCCCATTTTGGGCGCTCCGCCTAAGCTGCTGGGCGCTCCGCCTGGGGCCTGAAGCTTTCCATTCCTCCTTCCAATGAGCTCAAGTGTATGATCTTCTAATGGCCTCCGGAGCTCGTATCATCAATGCCCCTCCGAATCAAGTATAAGTGAGCATCATGAAGTGCTTTGGCTTGGCTTCTCGTAAAGGGTCTTGTGGTGGTGGTTTGCCCCGCATCATCCTCCCCTTCTTGAGAAGATTTCGTCCTCGAAATTGTAGTATCAACCTCCACGACATTGTCCTCCACGGCATCATCACCTACATCAAAAGGAGCCAAGTCACTAACATTAAAAGTGTTTGAAATAGTGTACTCACTTGGCAAATCAATCACATATGCGTTGTTGTTGATCTTGGATAGCACTTGGAAGGGTCCATCTCCCTGGGGTGCCAACTTCCCTTTTCTAAGGTTTGGAAACCTCTCTTTGCGGAAGTGCACCCACACCCAATCTCCTTTCTTGAGTTCCAACTTCTTCCTCCCCTTGTTCTTCTTGAGGGCAACCTTGTCATAGGCTTCCTCCAATCTCTTCCTCGCTTTGGCATGGATTTCAAGCATGGCCTTAGCTCGGTTTTCATCTTCAAAATTAACAATCATTTTCTTGGGCAAAGGGGTTAGATAAAGTGGAATCAAAGGATTAAAACCATAGACGCACTCAAACGGAGTCAAGCCAATCATGCTATGCAATGTACGGTTATAAGCAAACTCCATAAGAGGCAACTTGTCAACCCACGTCCCGGCCTTACCTCGGGTCATGGCTCTAAGGAGAGCACCCAAGGTTCGGTTCACCACTTCGGTTTGACCATCCGTTTGGGGGTGGTGGGACGTAGAGAATAACAACTTGGTGCCAAGAGCACCGCAAAGACACCTTATAAAATGGCTAAGGAACTTAGAGTCCCTATCACTCACAATTGTTTGAGGCACACCATGCAACTTTAACACATTATCAATGAACAAAGAAGCTACATGTTGCGCATCATGACTCTTTTTACAAGAAATAAAGTGAGCCATTTTGGAGAACCGATCCACGACAACATAAATACTATCGTGTCCCCCTTTAGACCGTGGCAAACCTATAACAAAATCCATCGAAATGTCCATCCACGGGCTAGTAGGAATAGGGAGGGGAGTATACAAACCGTGGGAATTGGATTTGGACTTAGCATACTTGCAATCCAAGCAAGTATTGCAAAGTCTCTCAACTTGCACACCCATCTTTGGCCAATGGAATTGCTCCATGAGAATGGCCAAGGTTTTGTTCCTCCCAAAGTGACCCATCAAGCCCCCACAATGTGCTTCACGAACAAGCAACTCCCTCCATGAGGACTCGGGTACACAAACTCTTCCATTTTTAAAAATGTAGCCATCTACCCATTGGTATTTCTCCACCCTCTTCCCACTCACTAGAGCATCATGAATGCTCTTGAACTTTGGGTCATGTTCGTACAAATATTTTATACTCTCAAAACCCATAAGTCTAGAAGCAAGAGTGGTAGCGAGGGCGAACTTTCTAGAAAGCGCATCGGCTACAACATTGTCCTTACCCTTCTTGTAATGAAATACATAAGGGAAGGACTCAATGAACTCGACCCACTTGGCATGCCTTTTGTTCAATTTCTCTTGACCTCTTAGATGTTTGAGTGACTCATGGTCACTCTTGATCACAAATTCCCGAGGCCATAGATAATGTTGCCAATAGGCTAAAGCTCTCACGAGGGCATACAACTCCTTGTCATACGTGGAGTAATTCAAGGTTGCGTCCTTCAACTTCTCGCTAAAGTAAGCAACGGGTTTCCCTTCTTGCATGAGAACACCCCCCAATACCCACCCCCAAGGCATCACATTCTACCTCAAAAGCCTTTCCGAAGTCGGGCAATTGTAACAATGGGGCGGTACTTAGCCTACTTTTCAACTCTTGAAAAGCCTTTTCTTGCGGCTCTCCCCAAACAAAGGATTTGTCTTTCTTTACCAACTCGGTGAGTGGGGTGGCAATGGAGCTAAAGTCTTTCACAAATCGCCTATAAAAGCTAGCAAGACCATGAAAACTCCGCACTTGAGTCACGGTAGTAGGAGTAGGCCAATCGCGAATGGCCTCTACCTTAGACTCATCTACCTCCACTCCTTGGGCACTCACAACGAACCCAAGAAAGACTACCCTTTCAACACCAAAGGAACACTTCTTAAAATTAGCATAGAGCTTTTCGACTCTCAACTCTCTTCCATTCGGAGCAAGCATCGTAATCGTACCGCTATAAAACAATCCGTAGGAAGCGGAGAAAGCTCTACGTAGCAGAAGTTGATCTTACTAAGCCTCTTTTATTTTATCTAAGTTTAAATCGCACTGTGTGGAAAATTGAGTATGAGAGCCTTCATATGATCTCTTTTAATTGTGGCTGATCAATCTGAATTACTCTTATGTCTTATAGTTTGAATTACTAGATTTTTGATTTCCTTAGACTTTCGGAATAAGGGCAATGAAATTTGAATTCAAACTTAGGGCTTAAGCACTTGCCTTAATTGATCAACATGGTCGTCTATTGATTTGCTATATATCAATATATCGTCAAAGTAGACGACCACAAACTTGTTGATGAATGGTTTTAGCACATGGTTCATTAGCCTCATGAAAGTGCTAGGTGCGTTGGAGAGGCCAAAGGGCATCACCAACCATTCATATAGACCAAACTTGGTCTTGAATGCGGTTTTCCATTCATCCCCGGGTTTCATCCGGATTTGATGGTAACCGGACCTAAGGTCTATCTTCGAAAAGATGCTAGAACCACTAAGCTCATCTAACATGTCATCCAAACGAGTTATGGGATGTCGATACTTTATCGTGATCTTGTTGACCGCTCGACAATCCACACACATCCTCCAAGTGCCATCCTTCTTTGGAACAAGGATCACGGGTACGGCACATGGACTCAAGCTCTCCCTTACCAAGCCCTTGGTAAGCAATTCATCCACTTGCTTTTGCAACTCCATTGTGTCTTCGGGATTGCTTCTATATGCCGGCTTGTTTGGGATTTGAGATCCCGGGACAAAGTCAATTTGATGTTCAATACCCCTCAAGGGAGGTAGTCCATCGGGCATCTCTTCCGGGAACATGTCCCCATAATCCTTCAAAACATTTTCAAAAACACTAGGCAAAGGGTTAGAAGAATAATCAAATTCGGAAGTAAGAATCATACCTTTGTACACTAGGCAAATGAGTAGTTTGTTGTCATCATTTCCTCTCAAAAGTTCACCCGGTTGCATCATGGCACAAATCCCTCCTGTAGAAGATGGTGGAGTCACCACCAAGCTCTCGGCCAAAGAGCTAGTCCCAACAACCGACTTAGCCTTTGCCGCTTCCCTCAATTCCCTCATGCGCTTGTAATCATCACTTACTTGCTTGGGCGATAAGGGCTTGAGCACAAAATTTTTACCTTCATGCTTCACCGTGTAGGTGTTGGCACGACCATCATGGACCACATGTCGATCAAATTGCCATGGCCTTCCAAAGAGAAGGTGGCATGCTTGCATGGGCACAAATTCAAACATGTGTTCATCCACACAGTTCCCTATCTTGAAATTGATCATGCATTGTTTGACCACCCTCAATTCACCACACTCACTAAGCCATTGCAAACGGTAAGGGCTTGGGTGCTTTAAGGTGGGTATTTTCAATTGGGAAACTAGTGTTTGGCTAATGACATTGGCACAACTTCCCGAGTCAATAATCATGGAACAAAGAAGACCCATGACTCGGCATTTAGAATGGAAGAGGTTCTCCCTTTGCAAAGTTTCACTATCCTCCACACACATAGCTCCTAAACTCCTCCTCACAACAAGGAAGGCATGGGCATCATCATCATCCTCCATTGCAACCTCCCCCTCATCAACCTCCTCATCGCCCTCTACTCCCTCATCCTCGGGTTCACTATCTTGTTCATACACCAACTCACCCACCACAACCATAGTTTTCCGGGTTGGGCAATCTTTGGAGAGGTGTCCGTAACCCTTACATCTAAAGCATTGAGTAGAAGCGGAAATAGGATTGCTCAAATGAGTTTTAGAGTTACCTCCCACGTGCGGTGTGGACTTCTCATAAGGCTTCTTCACATCCTTGTTAACAATTGTACCACTTGTGTTTGGAAACCTTGCATTTGGTGTAGGGGTCTTCCACTCCTTTGGCTTACTCATGGGAGTAGCATTGCTACTCTTGTAGCGAGCGGACTTCTCCTCTTTGAGCCATTTCTCGGCTTCAACCGCATCATCATAGAGGTCATAGTTGTTGTCATACTTGTGGAACTTCAATTGAGAGGCTATGTCTCGATTCAAACCACTTCTAAAACGGATCTCGGCCGGCTTATTATCTTCACCATCCAAGTCGAGGGTCATGCGAATTTGCTCAAACTCATTGAAGTACTCCCCAACCGTCTTGTATCCTTGCTTCAACTCATAGAGGCGCTTGTATTGGGAATGACGGTATTGCTCGGTCAAATACTTCTCATCCATCACTCGAAGCAACTCCCCCCAAGTAACATTGATAGCCATGGCATTTCTCCTCCTACTCCTCTTGACCGACTCCCACCAAGTAGAAGCAAAGGACTCAAAAGAAGATATGGCATATTTGGCTTTCCTCTCCTCGTTCATGTCATTGGTGTCAAATATTCGTTCCATGGTCAACTTCCATTCAATGTACTCCACCGGGTCACTACTCCCTTTGAAAGAAGGAATAGTGAGCTTTACACTATTAATGTTGTTATTTTCTCGACCCCCTTGGTACGGTTCCGGTTGGCCTCCGAAGTTATCCCCATAGCCACCATAATCTCGCCTAGCATTCCCTCCAACATACCCTATGGGCGGCCCTCGACCTCGGCCTCTACCCCTATCCACGTTGCGACCCCAATTCATGGCTCTCCCATTCGGATTAGGAGCCCTATACTCGCTACCACCATACTCTCCCTCCTCCCCTTCTTGAGCTTGATCAACTTGCTCAAGAGGTTGAACATGTCGAATAGGTCCGGGAAGTGGAACATTTCTTTGGGGATTGCCCACTATGTGAGGAATGCTCACTCGTTGGGTATTGCCCAACACTTGTTCATCTCTTTCACGATCTTCCTTTACCCGTTGTTGTTTAAGCAACTCAACAACTTGTTCCGGGGTAAAGGTGGAACTCGAAGTACCTTCACCGGCTTCAACTTGGACACTCGAGGCCCCTTTCTCGGTTTGGATACTCGAAGTCACCTTCTCGAGGTTCTCAATCCTTAGGTTCATACTATCCAATTTGGCAAGGATAGTAGCCAAGGCATCTTTCGTGGTTTCTTCTCCTCCGTTGGACATTGTACCTACAACAATCAAAAACAAGAAAAGAGATTAGAGTAAAAGTCCTCACTCACTCCCTCACTTTTGCTTGTCGCTCGGGTTCACTCAAGTTGGGGTTGGGTTCGCTCAAGCTTGAGATCAACGGCGTCCTCGTAGTTTCGTAGCTTCCTCGACAATCACTCCAATTCACAAGAACTAAATGCTCTTCGGGAAGAGTGGAATTAATGGGACTCGATTAACGCTAAGCTTTTTAGTGAGCACTTGGAAGCAAGCAATTAACTATGAGTCTTCTTTGAATTCTACTTCTCCTATAGGCACGATGTTCCTAATCGCTCAATGAATTAGTACTAATCGAGTAGGAGTATTACCCTCAAAGTACTAACCGGAAGCAACGTAAACAAACAAACATGAAATCCTAACGAAATCAACTACCCGGACTCCTTCAGGAATCTGGGCGGTCCGCCTGGCCAGTGGGGCGGTCCGCCTGGAAATTGGTCAAGTTAGGCAGTGAGGTCGGGCGGGCGCTCCGCCCAGAGTGTGGGCGCTCCGCCCGGGGCTTTGCTTCAGCTTTTCAAAAACTCGTTTTTGGTCGAAATAGACCCAATTTTTCCAACGATTTCAAGTTGTTTTTGATATTGAATGATACCCAAACTTGTTTCAAGCTATAACAAACAAACCCCAATGGTTGAATTCAACAAACAACCAACAAACAACTTGTTTCAAGGATTTGGAGCAAGTTCTTCAAAAATTTTCAAGAACATCAAGGTTTCAAAAAATTCGATTTTCGTTCCGCTACTCCAAACGATGTTATGGGGGTATCAAAATGACGGGGTAACTACAAGGAACAATCCCCGATACCAAACAAGCAAGAATTCATAACATCCAACAAGTTTTAGTCAATTTTGTGAAATTTCAACTTTTGGGTTTGATTTTCACAAATTTGATTTTCAACTCCAAAACGCGTTTTGTTGGTACCCAATTGTTGAGAATACATAAACAAACAATCCCCGATAATCAAAACCAACAAAATCGTAACAACCAACGATTTCTAGAAAATTTTTGGTGTTTTCAAATTTTTGAATTTTTTTGTTTTCTTCAAGTTTTTCAAGAACAACAATAAGAACAATACTAAGGCACGATAATGACACTACGAACAAGGAACGAGGGTTTGTAGAAACAACACCCGAGCCTTGCTCTGATACCAACTGATAAGGGACAAACTACGGAAGCGATAAACAAGATAAAGAACGAGACGCAACAAGAACACTTACGAAGTAGCACCAAGGAATTAGTCTTGATACATCCTCGATTCGAGTCAAGATGCACCTACGCTATGCAACTATCCTCAAGAGAGACTCGGCTCAAGCAAATAGAATGATCGGGAGGATTGAAAAGCAACTTGGATTCATCCAATTGATTCAAGCCAAAAAGGTTTACAAGTGTTTGGGAGCAATGCTCATCAATTCAATATTCAAGGTGAGTTAATGGCAATAAATGATGAAGGGTGTTATTTATAGCACCCTTCTACAACCTAGTGAAATGTCATTTAAGCCCTTAGCTAGATAGAAATACATTAGAAATAGCTAGGGTCAAAATAGGAAATCTACACAAAAAGATGGCCAATTCAGCGTTTCGGGCGCTCCACCCTGGAGCTGGGCGCTCCGCCTGGTGGAAGCATGACCCAGGCGCTCCGCCTAGGGTCAGGCGCTCCTCCTGGTGAGCTTCACTGTCCAAAGTGAGCTAGGCGCTCCGCCCAGTGGCTGGGCGCTCCACCCAATGGCTGCCCATTTTGGGCGCTCCGCCTAAGGTGCTGGGCGCTCCGCCTGGGGCCTGAAGCTTTCCATTCCTCCTTCCAATGAGCTCAAGTGTATGATCTTCCAATGGCCTCCGGAGCTCGTATCATCAATGCCCCTCCGAATCAAGTATAAGTGAGCATCATGAAGTGCTTTGGCTTGGCTTCTCGTAAAGGGTCTTGTGGTGGTGGTTTGCCCCGCATCATCATGCAAGCCTTTCACAGTTAAATAAGCTGGCCTTGAAGGAAATGGTTCGTGGATTGCCAAGCAAGAAATATGAAAACATAAAAATATGTGATGCTTTTGTAAAGGGAAAACATGTGAGAACATCATTCAAATCAAAGAGAGTGGTAAGCACATCAAAACCACTAGAGTTGTTACACATGGATCTGTGTGGACCTATGAGAGTCAGGAGCTGTGGAGGAAAGCGATTTGTGTTCGTGATTGTGGATGACTACTCAAGGTACACATGGACCCTGTTCTTGGCTTCTAAGGATGAAGCTTTTGACAGTTTTAAAGACTGGGCTGGTGTGGTTCAGAAAAGATTAAGTCTTGAACTCATCAGTATTAGATCTGATCATGGGACAGAGTTTGAAAACTCCAAATTCTCTGAGTATTGTGCAAAGAACGGCATAGACCACAACTTCTCTGCACCAAGAACTCCCTAACAAAATGGGGTGGTCGAAAGAAAGAACAGGTCGTTGGAAAATATGGCTAGAACTATGTTATTGTCAAGTGGGCTAGCGAGAAACTTTTGGGCTGAAGCTGTAAACACCGCATGTTACTTGCTGAACAGGTGTTCTATCAGAGCAATCCTTGATAAAACTCCATATGAGTTACTCAGAGGTAGAAAACCAAATATTGCACACCTAAGGCCTTTTGGTTGTAAATGCTTCGTTCACAACAATGGCAAGGAACCCTTGGGAAAGTTTGACGCTAGGAGTGATGAGGCAATATTTCTGGGATATTCCACTCAAAGTAAGGCATACAAAGTGTTTAACAAAAGAACACAAACAGTAGAAGAAAGTATGCATGTCGTATTCGATGAATCGGACAAGGCATTGAGGGAGGCTGAGGCAGATGATCAAGTGATTGGCTTAAGGAGAGAAGAAAGCATAGATGAACTGGAAGACTCAGATGAAAAGGAGAATCCAAGCACATCAGATGAAGGAGTCAACTTGACCGGGGGAACTTCTGATGAAGCTGACAATCCAGAAAGTCAGGAAGAATCTACCCAAGACAATGGTGCAGGTCCTTCCAGTCAGTTTCAGCTCAAGCCATGGAAACATCAAAGCTCTCACCCCTTGGAGAATGTCCTATCTGAACTGGATACAGGAATTATGACCAGGTCAGCATTGAAGAACTTCTGTGCATTCTTTGCCTTCCTCTCATCTTTGTAACCAAAGAATGTAAAAGAAGCACTAGAAGATCCAGACTGGATTCTGGCTATGCAGGAGGAACTTCATCAATTTGAAAGAAGCAAGGTGTGGCACTTAGTTCCCAAACCGAAAGACAGATCCATAATTGGAACAAAGTGGGTGTTCAGGAACAAGTTGGATGAACATGGCATAGTAACAAGAAACAAGGCAAGGCTGGTTGTTCAAGGTTACAGTCAGGAAGAAGGAATAGATTATGATGAAACCTTTGCACCAGTTGCAAGAATGGAAGCTATTAGGATGCTGATTGCGTTTGCCACATACATGGAATTCACACTGTATCAGATGGATGTAAAGAGTGCCTTTCTAAATGGCTACCTGAATGAGGAAGTTTATGTGGTACAACCTCCAGGCTTTGTGAACAATGAATTTCCGGATCATGTTTACAAGCTGGACAAGGCCTTATATGGATTGAAGCAAGCTCCTAGAGCATAGTATGAAAGACTCTCAGGATTCCTGATGAAGAATGGCTTTTCGAGAGGTAAAATCGACAACACGTTATTTCTCAAGAAGAAAGGAAAAGATCTGCTGGTGGTTTAAGTATATGTCAATGATATCATCTTTGGAGCAACTGATGAGGAGCTGAGCAAAGGTTTTGCCGACTTGATGGGAAGTGAGTTTGAAATGAGCATGATGGGTGAGTTAAACTTCTTTCTTGGGTTGCAGATAACGCAAACGCCGGAAAGAACCATGATTCACCAACAGAAATATGTCAAGGAATTGCTGAAGAAATTTGACATGGGAGGAGCAAAGGAAATGACTACGCCTATTGCACCTGGAACAAAGCTGGATATGGACGAACTCGGTCCTTCGACAAATGAGACAAAATACAGAGGAATCATTGGCTCACTCCTTTATCTCACAGCAAGCCGACCTGACATAGTGTACAGTGTAGGACTATGTGCTAGATTTCAGTCAAAACCTAAAGAATCACACTTGACAGCTGTGAAGAGAATCCTGAGATACTTAAAAGGAACTCAGGATATATGCCTTTGGTATCCCAGAGGAGGTACTTTTGAACTAATTGGTTTTGCTGATGCAGACTATGCAGGTCATTTGGTGGACAGGAAAAGCACTTCAGGAATGGCACATTTCCTAGGTCCTTGTTTGGTATCATGGGCCACAAAGAAACAAAACTCAGTTGCCTTATCAACTGCTGAAGCTGAGTATGTGGCAGCTGCTTCATGTTGTTCACAACTGCTATGGATCAAGCAACAACTGGAGGATTTTGGTATCAAGTGTGGGGCAGTGCCAATTTTCTGTGACAATACTAGTGCAGTGAATATTGCCAAGAACCCAGTCCAACATAAAAGAACCAAGCACATTGATATTAGACACCATTTCCTGAGGGACAATGTGGAAAAGGGTCTGATTACTATGAATTCATGCAGGACTGAAGATCAAATTGCTGACATATTCACCAAAGCATTGAACAAGGTACAGTTCGAGAGGAACAGGTTGGAGTTAGGGATGACCAAAATACACGGATGACCCAGGAGGTAATTCCCTTGTGATTGGCTAGTTTAAGTATTCATTGTGTCTGTGTAAAACATGTCATTACTGTCTAGTCTAACCTGTGTACTTGAATAAGTACACTCGTTCAGTTTCTTTTGCACCAGGCATAAGTAATGTGATCCCATGAAGAACCTACGATGTACTGAGAAGGAACCAGCTAGAACATGAGGAATCGTGTCCAGGTACATTCACACTACTCTGCATGATAGAAGGCATGACTAAAATTAAAATTATCAATCATACGTGTGTCTTGGGAGATCCTCCATGTTCTTATAACCGTCCTAAATTATAGGAACACATTCCTTATTAGGATAGAATTCTATTTGAATGGTATGGACCCCACTACCTTAAAAGGGTTTATTAATTAAGTCCATAACCGTCAAATCTTTAACTCTTCCCGGTTCTCAAAAAGTTCAAAAAGCTGCTTTTCTATTCTACTCATTACTTCTTGTCTTCCCTAGACATTGTCAAATCACCGGAACCCCTTCCCCTTCAACATACTTCCACAACCCTTCACAATTCACCCACTTCTTCTTCTCAACACAAAAAACTTTCTCTCGAGCTCTGAAATCAGAAAAATCTTCCATCTCAGTAGCACAATATAAAATCGTGTCAAAATGTCTGAAAGACCACCACCAACCACACTCGCCCAAAGAATCGCAAGGGCTCGCACAAAATTTCTCCAAAAAGGGGACAAGAAATTGGTGAAGAAGATGAGGTCAAGAGCAGTTCCCACTACACCCCCTGTGCAAAGTTCATCACAATCACTGCATGAGGTAATCCCTGACCCTATTTCATCTACACATGTTGGTCCAGTAAATATAACCAGCCCTGGAATGGTAGAAAGTGAAACCCTAGTTAGAGAACTAGAAAAAATAATAGGGGATGAGCAAAAAGACAGAACAGATAGGGGGAACCCATGTGAGGGAGAACAAGATAGTAATAAGAATGAACTCAGGGAAGATGTGCAGGGTCCTGTAGTTGGTGAGTCTGGAGATAAGTTGAATATTGCAGAAAAAATAGAAGAACAACTTAGGGAACAAGAAAATGTTGAAATCTTGAGGGAAGATGTAGTATAGAGTGGTAAAGAAGTGAGTGGAACTGTCGAATATGTGAAAGAATCTGTGCCTGAAAGTCCGGTGGTTGGTGGACTTGCTATTGCTGAAGCCTCAGGAAATTTGGGTCAAGAGCCGGTTGCTTGTCCAAATCCTACTGGGGCTGTTGATGCAGATTTTAATTGGACAGATTCTGAGGAGGAAAGGAATAAGGAAGTCGTTTTAGAACAGGAAGAGATAGCCAGGAAAGTTGAAGAACCAAAAAGAAAGAGGAAGTTTGGTGAAGAGGATGAAAAATTAGCTGATGAGGGTGATGAAGAGGAAGTTGTGTTTGTGAAAGAAAATATAGTCGAACCTGAGAAGAGAAGGAGATTGGTGAGAGGGGGAAAGCCAGTGCTGAAGACAAGACTGGTTGATGAAGCTAGTGAAGAAAATTATGACAAGTCAGTTAGAGAGCCTGTTGTCAGGAGGGTCGGCACCAGGTCTGCATTAAAGCAGCAGCTGGAGAAGGTTGGCAAGTTGGGAAGAACAGTGATAAATGTGAGAGACAGAGAGGCAAAGAAGAGAGAATAAGAAGAAAGGAGAGCTAGTGAAGCAGAGGAAGAGAGTGAGGCTGGCAGTTATGTAGAACCAAGTGATTCTGACACAGATAGTGAGGTAGAGAATAGGAAAAGAAGAAAAGGGAATGAGGAAGAGGTTGATAGGGAAGCCTTTTTCTCTAGACATCAGGTGTTGCCAGGCAGCATTTTGCATGATGAAAAGGAGTTCCATATGAAGTCATTGTTGAGGATGATAGGTGATCAGGGTTGGCTTGGACTGTTTGCAAACAAGGACAGGAAGTTGTTTGTGAATGTGGTCAGAGAATTCTACACTAACTGCAGAGTAACAGCTAGGAGGGTGTACACCACAGTAAGAGGAGTGGAGATAGAGTTTGGGAGACATGAGCTTGGAGTGATTCTAGACATACCTGCTGAGGGTTATTTCAGGTATGTTAAACTGAAATGGCCAAAAAGAACAGATGGAGTCACTCCTCTGGATGTCGTCAGAAAGTTTTCAGGAAAACCCAAGCTGAGGAAGGAGAGAAAGGTAGAGAAGAAGGAGATGGAACCTGCACATCAGTTGTTGTTTGAATTTGTTCACAGGTTCCTTCTGCCTAGAGGAGAGAGGAACTGTGAGGCTAGTGCTTTGGACCTGACGTATATGGATCTGCTGGATAGGGGGTAAAGATTAATTTGCCTGGGCTGATAATTAGGCACATAAAGAGGATTGCTGATACAGAACAGAAGCCACATTCTCTTGTGCATTCCTACATCCTCCAGCAGGTACTTGAGCATTTTGGGGTTCCTTTAGAAGCTGGGAAGAAGCCAACCATTCATCAGATGCTTGGGCATAATGCGCTTAAAAATTGTGACTTCTTCAAAGAAAGCAGAGCTTCTAAAAGACCAATGCAGGTAAAGAAAGAGCAAGCAGAGGACAGTGAAGAATATGGACACGATGAGGCCATTGATGCTGTGAAGGAGCTGGAGACAATTGTCCTTGAGGTTAATGCAGAAAATGCAGAGCTCCACAGACAGCTGAAGGTGAAGGATCAAGAGATTGATCGTTTGAAGATAGACTGCCACAAGTATGAGCCCGAGTTAGTGATGGAGAGGGCCAAAAATACGATGCAACTTGAGGCGCTTGTCAAACACTTCAACCTTCAGCTTTGATTCTTCTAGTCCTTTCCTCCTACCTCTACCTGATGACTACCCCTTCCTATTCTCCCTTGATTGCATGTTATGGATGTTTAAGACAATTTAAATTTGTTTGGTTGTGTAACTATTAACAGGGTTGTGATGATGTCACAATCTGGATGTTGATTTTAAATTTCTTATGCTTATGACTGGTTTCTGCTTAGGTAATTTGGTTCTTGGTTGGGCCCTTATTTCTGTATGTATGTGTTCTAACTACTTACGAGTTGCCTTGTGCTTTAGACTGGACTAAATTGACAGGTTCTTGCAGGTCTTTGAATCTTTTCGATGATGCCAAAAGGGGGAAGAAGGAAATGTTGGGGTGTTTGTGACCTAACTCATCTATTTTAATTGTTCTGTTACTGTTTGTTTTTTGTTCTGGTTTATGTTTACTCAGGTTCTTGGTCAACATTTGATTGTCATCATCAAAAAGGGGGAATTTGTTGAGAGCTAGTTTTGAAGGATGACAAACAGGAAGGACTCCGAGGTTCATGCAAAGGACCTTGTCCTTGGAATGAAGGGCACGCTGGATCGAAAAGATTACGGGTTGCAAATCCCTGTGGAACTAGGAGTAGTGGCGCGTGGTTGTATACATATCCTAGTCAGACTAAAAGAGGCGGTGCCCAGGCTGTATCTTCGAAGTGTGAAAAAGAGTTAGACTACAACATGGAAAGGAGTTACTACGAATCCTAACTTACCATAAGTAAGAGGATTCCCTGTAGGACTCAACTAGGGTTACAAGACCCATATAAATGCAAGTAGTGGAGACAGCCGAAACTCAGTTATTCACAAATACAGAATTGAGAGCATACAAAGGCGATCTGAGAACTGTCTACGTGAGTAAACTGGAGAAGACAACTTAATTGCATGCAGAATATTGAGTCTAGATTTTCTGTCTAGGTTCATCGAGTTGTAAGTTGTCGTCGTGTTGAGCTTTCATTATTTTTACCTATTTGCTTATCTTAGAAGCATTTGTATTAGGAGAATACTTTTGTGATTACTAGAAAAGCTAGAGTGTAGCTTTGATTAGTGATTAGGGTCTAGAGTGTAGCCCCTTGGTTACAGAATTTGTAATCAGAAACGTTGCTCTTGTGTTAGTGGATTCAATTCTGAAATCCCAGAGTGTGGGTCGTGGTTTTTCTCCCTTGAGCAAGGAGTTTTCCACGTAAAATCCTTGTGTCCTTGGCATATGTGTTGTTGTGTGTTCTTGAGTAGAAGACAGCGTAAAAGAGAGCTGAAGAACCCTGTTCTACGATAGAAGGACAAGGTTCTTGTGACGAAAATCGGGAGACACTATTCAACCCCTCCCCTTCTAGTGTCTCTAGGAGGTGCTTAATGTATAACATTAGAGCATCTTGATAACCTGTGCAAGTTCTTCTATCGCTTGCGTAGATACAACTTGAAGCTGAATCCAGCAAAATGTGCTTTCGGTGTTCCAGCAGGGAAGCTCCTGGGTTTCATTATCAGTGTTGACACCCAATTTTTGTCCTGAAAATGTTAATTAAAGTCTAATTATTCTAAATTAAATTTGATTTCGATAATTCAAAAGTAATTGAGTTAAATCTAAAGGAAAAAGGGCTAAAATTGTGAGATGTTGCCTAATTTCTATCCTACCCCGCGCAACCTCTTCAATTTCTAATTTATCTAAAAGTAAAGGCCAAAATCGTTCCTAGCCTAAATATTATGCCTATTTCCGCAAACAATACACATTACATACACACTAATCCTACCCAGTCAGTTTACCCAGTCAACCCGCGACCCATCCCTTTTTCCCCTAATCCATGAACCCTAATCTTCCTTAATCCCCCCGATTTCCCCCCAAAAACCCCACATCAGTCCAAGAAATTTGTACCCAATGGTACCCCCCATGTTCCCTCTTCACTTTTTCCGTACAAAAGCCCGTTGGTTTCTCATCTCGTCCGTGTATTTTTGAATCAATGTCGAATCAGGGCCATTGATCATTTTCCTTGGAGATAAGGACGAGAGGGGCACAAATTTGACCCTCTCACCCTTATTTCACAGGGAATAGATTAAATAAGCAAGGGGTACTTTAAAATTTCAGTGGGAGGTAAAATCCTAATTTTTTTTACTATATATTATCATTTTCAACGTTTTAGAAAAGAGGGTCAGTTTGGGGAGTCCATGGGGCCGCAGCAGTTCACATACATAAAATGGCAGTATATACACTTTTAAAAGTTTTACTTTAGTTTTCTTGAAGTGCAAGAGATATTTCCACTGTTTCAGCAATTTATATTTTGTGTATCACTTTCTTTCGAGTCATTGACCTCACTCGAGTCACTTAGTCGAGTCGTGTATCGCTTCAGATCCTGCGCCTTAGCTCGCTGCGCCGCAAAAAGTAATAATCCTATTCTCTTGACGTTTTATCTTCGTTCTTATGTTATTCAGAAACTGTAAAATCTGCTATGCAATGGAATAGTTTGAGTTTGATATTTAGAGTCGATAAATGTTTAAGGTTGATTAATCTAGCTAGAATGTCAACCTTTAGTTGAATTCCAGTTTCTTTATAATATATTCGTGACTGTCAAATTTGATAACTTTGTGAACTTAGTCTTTCCTTTTATTGTTTGTAAACCTGGAAAATGGTAGCTTAGAGAGTAATACTTGAGGTGTCTATTTCTTATTTCAAAATGGAACATTTATTTACTGGTGTTGTGTGGAGTTAAAGTAGTATTTCAATGCCTTCCTGGATCTGACCTCGTGTTCTGTAAGATTTCAAGCTAGCTTTATTATGTTCATCTCTGATCTTCAATGACTCTAGATATTGTGAGGATGCTCAAGTTTATAGAATCAATGTCATTTAATCTTTAAATATGGGTCTAAGTTATGTATCTATAAAGGTTGATATTTATGCTTTCTTTAAAGTTTGAAGTTATTTCTGGTTGCTGGTCTGTTTAAGGAAAATAAAAAGTAAGATGCAGTATCTTGTTTTGTTTTTGATATGTCCTGGAGATAGCAGAGTAGCTTAGAGAGGGTTTTTGGTGTTTGTAAGATATGCAGGGGTGTCTATTTAGGGTATGTGTGTATGCAGGTATATGTGTGTGTGCGCTATGCCGTCCAGGTTTTGTTCAGGTGTGTATGTAAAGGTTCAGGAGGGTTGTTGTAGTTGTAGGAGGTCTGTTGTTCTCAGTTGGCTTGCAGATTGTTCCATGGTTGTTCCAGGAGGTTGGATTGAGGGAGTTTGGGGCTGTTTAGGAAGTGTGTATGCAGCCAGAGTTTCAGGTGATAGTTTCTGTCCATTTCTGTCTGTTGTCTTCTGGATGTTTTAAGGGAGTAGCAGGTTGGTTCTATGGAGTTCAGGGGTTGTGTCTGATTCTGCATATGTTAAGAGAGGAGGTGGCTCCCTGGTTGTTTCAAGGCTAGCTCCTGGTTGCTCCAGATGTGAAGGAGCAGTTTCTAGTTGCTGAAGAGGGTGTAGAGGTTTGGTAGTAGTTGATGCAATCGAAAATACGAAAGTGATAAAAGAGATAAAAACGAGACGAGACGAGACGAACACTAAAGTCGAGTAGCAACGAAGAACTTGTTCCGTTACACCCCAAACGTTTGGCAAGAATCACCTAACGCTATGCAACTATCCTCAAGAGTCACGTGGCTCGAGCAAATAGAATGATCAGAGACGGATTAAAGAGCAACTTGGATTCATCCAATTGATTCAAGCCAAAATGGTTACAAGGTTCAAGAGCAATGCTCATTAATGTTTTTGTATTCAAGGTAAGCTAAAAAGCAATAAATGAGAGAGGGGTGTATTTATAACACCCCTTTACAATGTTTTCCTACATTCTGGTCCGCATCAGCTCTAGTGTTCATCGCGATCGCGCAGAAGTATATGCGATCGCGAGGCACACTTAAAAGTACTGCGCGCGATCGCACGAGACAAGGCGCGACCGCGAAGACAAAACATTTACTCATCGCGATCGCGAAGGTGATGCACGCGATCGCGAAGAACAAAATTCCAGCGTTAGGCAGTAAGCTCAGCAGACTTCCCATGTTTTTGCCCTGTTTTGCTCCCCTGCTCCCTGCACTGTTTCCTGCCCTGTTTCCACATGGATTGAGCTCCAATGCATTGTCTTTGAGTCCTCTCCCGAGCTCGTATCATCCACGCCTCTCCAAACCAAGTGTAGGTGAGCGTCTCTTATATCCTTGGCTTAACTTCGAGTGAGTGGTGTCGATGCAATTTGGATTGCATCATCCTCCCCTTCTTGAGAAGATTTCGTCCTCGAAATTAAGGCGTCCTCCTCCAAGGTATCATCACCTACATCAAAAGAAGTCAAGTCACTAACATTGAAAGTGGTCGACACATTATACTCACCGGGCAAATCTATCACATATGCATTGTTGTTGATCTTGGACAACACTTGGAATGGGCCATCGCCCCTTGGTGCCAACTTTCCCTTCCTTTGGTTGGGAAATCTTTCCTTGCGGAAATGCACCCACACCCAATCTCCCTTCTTGAAGTCCACCTTCTTTCTTCCTTTGTTTTTCTTGGTTGCTATCTTTTCATAGGCCTCCTCCAAAGTCTTCCGTGCCTTGGCATGAAGTTCAAGCAATGCCTTGGCCCGAGCCTTACCTTCAAAATCAACAACCACATCCCTTGGCAAAGGGGTAAGATCAAGAGGAATCAATGGGTTAAAACCATAAACACGCTCAAATGGAGTCTTGCCAATCATACGATGCAAGGTGCGGTTATATGCAAACTCCATGAGTGGTAGCTTATCAATCCAAGTCCCGGCCTTTCCTTTGGTCATAGCTCGAAGTAGAGCTCCCAAAGTCCGGTTCACCACCTCGGTTTGCCCATCGGTTTGAGGGTGGTGGGACGTGGAGAAGAGCAACTTGGTGCCAAGAGCACCCCACAAACACTTCCAAAAATGGCTAAGGAACTTGGAGTCCCTATCACTAACAATGGTGCGAGGCACCCCATGCAATTTCAAAACATTATCAACAAATAAAGAAGCTACATGTTGTGCATCATTAGTCTTTTTGCACGGAATGAAGTGAGCCATTTTGGAGAAACGGTCAACGACAACATAAATGCTATCGTGTCCACCTCTAGTCCGGGGCAAGGCCATAACAAAATCCATCGAAAGATCAACCTACGGACTAGTAGGTACGGGTAGAGGGGTGTACAAACCATGGTTATTGGATCTAGACTTGGCCTTCTTGCAATCCAAACAAGAATTGCAAAACTTTTCCACAAGAGGCCTCATTTTTGGCCAATGGAATTGTTCTTTAAGTATGGCCAAAGTCTTGTCCACCCCAAAGTGACCCATCAAGCCCCCGCAATATGCTTCTTGAACTAGCACATCTCTCCAAGAGGACTCGGGCACACACACTCTCCCATTCTTGAAAATGTATCCATCTACCCATTGGTACTTTTCCACTCTTTCCCCACTCACTAGAGCATCATGAACGCTCTTGAGCTTTGGGTCATGAGAATACAATGATTTGATGCTCTCAAAATCCATAAGTCTAGAAGCGAGAGTGGTAGCAAGAGCGAATTTTCTTGAAAGCGCATCGGCCACAACATTGTCCTTACCTTTTTTGTAATGAATCACATAAGGGAAAGACTCAATGAACTCCACCCACTTGGCATGTCTCTTGTTCAACTTTTCTTGGCCTCTTAGATGCTTGAGTGACTCATGGTCACTCTTGATCACAAATTCCCGAGGCCATAGATAGTGTCGCCACTGGGCTAGAGCTCTCACGAGGGCATACAACTCCTTGTCATACGTGGAATAATTCAAGGTTGCGCCCTTCAACTTCTCGCTAAAGTAGGCAACGGGTTTCCCTTCTTGCATGAGAACACCCCCAATACCCACCCCCGAGGCATCACATCCTACCTCAAAAGCCTTCCCGAAGTCGGGCAATCGTAGCAATGGGGCGGTACTTAGCCTACTTTTCAATTCTTGGAAAGCCTTTTCTTGCGGCTCTCCCCAAACAAAGGATTTGTCTTTCTTTACCAATTCGGTGAATGGGGCGGCAATGGAGCTAAAGTCTTTCACAAATCGCCTATAAAAGCTAGCAAGACCATGAAAGCTCCGCACTTGAGTCACGGTAGTAGCAGTAGGCCAATCACGAATGGCCTCTACCTTAGACTCATCTACCTCCACTCCTTGGGCACTCACAAAAAACCCAAGAAAGACTACCCTTTCAACACCAAAGGCACACTTCTTAAAATTAGCATAGAGCTTTTCGGCTCTCAACACTTCAAGCACTTGCCTTAAGTGATCAACATGGTCGTCTATTGATTTGCTATATATCAATATATCGTCAAAGTAGACGACCACAAACTTGTTGATGAATGGTTTTAGCACATGGTTCATTAGCCTCATGAAAGTGCTAGGTGCGTTGGAGAGGCCAAAGGGCATCACCAACCATTCATATAGACCAAACTTGGTCTTGAATGTGGTTTTCCATTCATCCCTGGGTTTCATCCGGATTTGATGGTAACCGGACGTAAGGTCTATCTTCGAAAAGATGCTAGAACCACTAAGCTCATCTAACATGTCATCCAAACGAGGTTTGGGATGTCGATACTTTACCGTGATCTTGTTGACCGCTCGACAATCCACACACATCCTCCAAGTGCCATCCTTCTTTGGAACAAGGATCACGGGCACGGCACATGGACTCAAGCTCTCCCTCACCAAGCCCTTGGTAAGCAATTCATCCACTTGCTTTTGCAACTCCCTTGTGTCCTCGGGGTTGCTTCTATATGCCGGCTTGTTTGGGATTTGAGATCCCGGGACAAAGTCAATTTGATGTTCAATACCCCTCAAGGGAGGTAGTCCATCGGGCATCTCTTCCGGGAACATGTCCCCATAATCCTTCAAAACATTTTCAAAAACACTAGGCAAAGGGTTAGAAGAATAATCAAATTCGGAAGTAAGAATCATACCTTTGTACACTAGGCAAATGAGTGGTTTGTTGCCATCATTTCCTCTCAAAAGCTCACCCGGTTGCATCATGGCACAAATGCCACCGGTAGAAGATGGTGGAGTCACCACCAAGCTCTCGGCCAAAGAGCTAGTCCCAACAACCGACTTAGCCTTTGCCGCTTCCCTCAATTCCCTCATGCGCTTGTAATCATCACTTACTTGCTTAGGCGATAAGGGCTTGAGCACAAACTTTTTACCTTCATGCTTCACCGTGTAGGTGTTGGCACGGCCATCATGAACCACATGTCGATCAAATTGCCATGGCCTTCCAAAGAGAAGGTGGCATGCTTGCATGGGCACAACATCAAACATGTGTTCATCCACATAGTTCCCTATCTTGAACTCGATCATGCATTGTTTGACCACCCTCAATTCACCACACTCACTAAGCCATTGCAAACGGTAAGGGTTTGGGTGCTTTAAGGTGGTTATTTTCAATTGGGAAACTAGTGTTTAGCTAATGACATTGGCACAACTTCCCGAGTCAATAATCATTGAACAAAGGAGACCCATGACTCGGCATTTAGAATGGAAGAGGTTCTCTCTTTGCAAAGTCTCACTATCCTCCACAAACATGGCCCCTAAACTCCTCCTCACAACAAGGAAAGCATGGGCATCATCATCATCCTCCATTGCAACCTCCCCCTCATCAACTCCCTCATCACCATCTACTCCCTCTTCTTCCTCGGGCTCACTATCTTGTTCGTACACCAATTCACCAACTACAACCATAGTTTTTCGGGTTGGGCAATCTTTGGAGAGATGTCCGTAACCCTTACATCTAAAGCATTGAGTAGAAGCGGAAATAGGATTGCTCAAATGAGTTTTAGAATTACCTCCCACGTGCGGTGTGGACTTCTCAAAAGGCTTCTTCACATCCTTGTTAGCAATTGTACCACTTGTGTTTGGAAACCTTGCATTTGGCGTAGGAGTCTTCCACTCCTTTGGCTTACTCATGGGAGTAGTGTTGCTACTCTTGTAGCGGAGGGTTCTCTCCTCTTTGAGCCATTTCTCGGCCTCAATGGCATCATCACATAGCTTGTAAAGATCATCATATTTGTGGAACTTCAATTGCGAAGCTATGTCTCGGTTCAAGCCCCCTTTGAAACGGATCATGGCCATCTCATTGTCTTCCTCATCCAAGTCAAGATTCATGCGGATTTGCTCAAAGTCATTAAAATATTCCCCAACCGTTTTGGGGCCTTGTTTCAACTCATAGAAACGTTTGTGTTGGTCCACACGGTATTGACTAGTCAAGTACTTTTCATCCATCACACGGATCAACTCTTCCCAAGTAAGATTGATAGCCATTCCCATCCTCCTTCTATTCCTCTTCACCGACTCCCACCAAGTAGAAGCAAAGGATTCAAAGGAAGATATTGCATACTTGGTCTTCTTCACCTCGGGCATATCATTGGTGTCAAATATCCGCTCCATGGACAACTTCCAACCAATATACTCCACCGGGTCACTACTCCCTTTGAAAGAAGGAATAGTAAGCTTCACACTATTAAGGTTGTTATTCTCTCAACCCCCTTGGTACGGCTCCGGTTGGCCTCCAAAGTTATCTCCATAACCACCATAATCTCTCCTAGCATTCCCTCCCACATATCCTATGGGTGGCCCTCGACCTCGGCCTCTACCCCTATCCACATTACGACCCCAATTCATGGCTCTCCCATTCGGATTAGGAGCCCCATATTCATTACCACCATACTCTTCCTCCTCCCCTTCTTGAGCTTGATCAACTTGCTCAAGAGGTTTAACATGTCGGATAGGTCCGGGAAGTGGAACGTTTCTTTGGGGATTGCCCATTATGTGAGGAATGCTCACTCGTTGGGTATTGCCCAACACTTGTTCATTTCTTTCACGATCTTCCTTTACCCGTTGTTGTCTGAGCAACTCAACAACTTGCTCCGGGGTAAAGGTGGAACTTGAAGTACCTTCATCGGCTTCCACTTGGACACTCGAGGTCCCTTTCTCAACTTGGACACTCGGGGTCTCTTTCTCGGTTTGGATACTCGAAGTCACCTTCTCGAGGTTCTTAATCCTTAGGCTCATACTATCCAATTTGGCAAGGATAGTAGCCAAGGCAACCTTCGTGGAATCATCTCCTTCGTTGGACATTGTACCTACAACAAGCAAAAACAAGAAAAGAAGATTAGAGTAAAAGTCCTCACCCACTCCCTCACTTTTGTTTGTCGCTCGGGTTCACTCAAGTTGGGGTTAGGTTCTCACAAGCTTGAGATCAATGGCCTCCTCGTAGTTGCGCAACCTCCTCAATGATCAAACCAAAATACAAGAACCAAATGCTCTTCGGGAAGAGTGGATTCAATGGGACTCGATAAACGCTAAGCTATGTGGTGCGCACTTGAACCAAACAATTAACTACGAATCTTCTTTGAAATATACTCTCCTTCTAGGCACGAGGATCCTATTCGCACAATGGATTAGTACTAATTAGGTAGAAGTGTTACCCTCAAAGTACTAACCGGAAGTGACGCGATCAAATGTTCAAAGTTCGAATCGTCACCAAACGGATTCGGAATTGGATGAATTTTGGTTTGTGATCTAGGAACTCACCATATTTGATGATGGTATGGGTGTTTTGGTGGTTGGAAACTGTTACGATAGATTTGCGAACATTCTGTCCAACTTCAAGAAATTCTGGAAATTGGTACACTTCGCGATCGCGTGCAGAGGGGCGCGATCGCGATGAACTAAAATTCAGAAATGGCGCGACAGCGCGAGACCTTGCGCGATCGCGCAGGTTTGTTCAGCTGAACCAGAAACTCGACAGAAAACTGCAGATTTTGGCACACAAGCAACCCAAATTCAATTTGTTTCAGTTTTCAAGCTCCCAAATGGTTTTTCAACTGTAGTAATCACTCCCCAATGGTTTAAACAAACAAACGACCATCAAACAACTTGCTTTCAATGAATTTTGGTCAAGTTCTTCAAAATGTTCAAACCTTCAAAAACTCAAAATTTCGATTTTCACTCCAACACTCCAAATGATGTTATGATGGTATCAAAACAACGGGAAAACTATAGTGAACAATCCCCGATACCAAACAACCACAAAATCATAACATCAAACAAGTTTTGGCAATTTTGCAAAATATTCAACCTAGGGTTCAAATTTTCCAAACTTTGATTTTCAACTCCAAAACGTGTTTTGTTGGTTCCTAATTGTCGAGATTACATAAACATACAATCCCCGATAATCAACACCAAAAAAATCGTAACAACAAGCGATTTCCTTTAAATTTTTGGGTTTTCAAGTTTTGAATTTTTTCCTTCTTTTTCAATATAACAAGAACAAGAACACGAAAATAAACACGAAACAAAGATGACAAGCACGAAGAGTAGGACGAGGGTTCGTAAGAACGCAACCCTAGCCTTGCTCTGATACCAACTGATGCAATCGAAAATACGAAAGCGATAAAAGAGATAAAAACGAGACGAGACTCACGCTAAAGTCGAGTAGCAACGAAGAACTTGTTCCGTTACACCGCAAACGATTGGCAAGAATCACCTAACGCTGTGCAACTATCCTCAAGGGTCACGTGGCTCGAGCAAATAGAATGATCAGAGACGGATTGAAGAGCAACTTGGATTCATCCAATTGATTCAAGCCAAAATAGTTACAAGGTTCAAGAGCAATGCTCATTAATGTTTTTGTATTCAAGGTAAGCTAAAAAGCAATAAATGAGTGAGGGGTGTATTTATAACACCCCTTTACAATGTTTTCCTACATTCTGGTCCGCATCAGCTCAAGTGTTCATCGCGATCGCGCAGAAGTATATGCGATCGCGAGGCACACTTAAAAGTACTGTGCGCGATCGCGCGAGACAAGGCGCGACCGCGAAGACAAAACATTTACTCATCGCGATCGCGAAGGTGATGCACGCGATCGCGAAGAACAAAATTCCAGCGTTAGGCAGTAAGCTCAGCAGACTTCCCCTGTTTTTGCCCTGTTTTGCTCCCCTGCTCCATGCACTGTTTCCTGCAATGTTTCCACATGGATTGAGCTCCAATGCATTGTCTTTGAGTCCTCTCCCGAGCTCGTATCATCCACGCCTCTCCAAACCAAGTGTAGGTGAGCGTCTTGTATATCCTTGGCTTGACTTCGAGTGAGTGGTCTCGATGCAATTTGGATTGCATCAGTAGTTTGTGTGCAGGGAGGCATAGTTAGGGGGTGTTTCTCAGTATCCTATTTGTTTCTGGACAGGTGTATGTATGGGTTCTGTGATGAATAGGGGTTGGAGAAGTTTTTTTTTTCAGAGTAGTAAGGAGTTAAGTTTGTGGAGGTGTATGTTCCAGGTTGTGAGGGTGTTAATCTCGACCTTATTTTGCCTTGTTTGTTTCATCAAAAACCATCCCTTTGTTGCTCTATGTATAAGCTGAAGATCAATTTTGAAGTGCAGCTTCACTAGTATGTTTCCTAAGGTCCTAAGTTAGTTGTTTCGCTTAGTTAGTGATATGCTAAATTCTAGCCTTCATTGTGGATCTGTGCCTAAGAAGGACAAAAGAATTCTTGAATGTTGTCTGCTAAGTCAAATCTATGAATCTAAATAAGTTTTGAAATAGGAAATTGTATGTATGCTGCTGCATTCTAATTGATTCATTTAGATCCCAGATTAAATTCTAGTTGTACTTGATTATAGTAGCTTATTTCGTTTTTTCTGTGCCATCATCATTGGTATAATTGCTAATCTTTATTTCCCTTTTCTCTGCATAAACAACTTGGGACGAGTTTGGTTAAAACTCGCAAATTGGGACGAGTTTGGTTAATCTTTATTACCTTTCTTTGCGAATCGCCAATTAATTTGGGAATATTAAGAAACATTTGTCAATTAATGAGTGCAAATGAAAATTCAATTAAAATTGTACCGTTGTTTATTAAATATTCAATTATTTATTTATTTATTATTTATTATCTATTTACTTATTTATTTACTTATTATTTACTTCTTTATTTATTTATCCTATATTTTTCTTAAAATCTTTAAGTTATTTATTTTATCAAAATTCGTGAAAACCGTCGGATTAACCGCTTTTAGCGGATTTTCGGAAGTGATCTTTTAATAAAAAAAGACCTTCTTTCGAAAATAAAAGAACCACTTACCTAAGAATCTCTGAATTTATTTTTCTTTTAAAATAAGGAAGAAATGCACTCATTAATTAACTTTTGGTTCCTAATAATCCTTAAATTAGGTGGCGACTCCAAAGAAGCCCTTTTGGAGTCCCATTTTGTTGAAATTACAATGCGATGCATACTTGTATGCAGTTTTGGGAGGGTTCAACAATCAGCAGAAGAGACATCGAGTTAGATTTATCCAAGATCAAAGCCATCAAAGAATTGCCACCAACGAAGAGTAAGAAAGAGGTCATGAGCTTTTTAGGATGACTCAACTACATCAGTCAATTCATAGCTCAATCCACAGTCATCTGTGAACTGATCATCAAGTTGTTGAAGAAAGATGCAGCAATTGAATGGACGGAGGACTGTCGAAAAGCATTTGACCGGATAAAGGAGTATCTGTCTTGTCCACCCGTGCTGGTTCCACCCGAAGCTGGGCGACCTCTGATCTTGTACTTATCTGTGGTAGATTCAGCATTTGGATGTGTATTGGGACAACATGACTCAACCAGAAGAAAGGACCAAGCAATATACTATCTGAGTAAGAAGTTCACTCCCTATGAAGCCAAGTACACATTACTGGAGGCACTTGCTGTGCACTGACTTGGGTAGCACAAAAGTTGACACACTACTTGACATCATATGCAACTTTACTGATATCAAGGATAGACATTCTCAAATACATCTTCCAAAAGCCAATGCCTATGGGAAAGTTGGCCAAATGGAAAATGTTACTCAGTGAATTTGACATCACTTTTGTCACTCAAAAGGCTGTGAAAGCTCAAGCCTTGGCAGATCATATGGCCGAGAATCCTGTGGATGATGATTACGAACCTCTAAACACTTATTTCCCTGATGAAGAAGTCATGTTTGTAGGAGAAGACATCGTAGAGAAATACGGCGGTTGGAGATTATTCTTTGATGGAGCAGTGAATTTCAAAGGAGTAGGCATTGGAGTAGTACTAGTCTCCGAGACTGGTCAACATTATCCTATCATAACCAAACTAAGGTTTTCTTGCACCAACAACTTTGCAGAATATGAAGCTTGCATCTTGGGTCTTAGGATGGCGATGGAGATGAACGTACAAGAACTGTTAGCAATTGGAGATTCTGATTTGTTGATTCACCAAGTCCGAGGAGAATAGATGGTAAAGAATTCCAAGATATTGCCATACCTCGAGTGCATAAAAGAGCTGAAGCAAAGGTTCACCGAGATAGAGTTCTGGCATGTACATATGCTACAAAATGAGTTCACATATGCTTTGGCCACTATATCTTCCATGATCAAACACTCTGACAAGAATTACATTGACTCAATATCCGTGGTGGTAACGAAGCAACCGGCTTATTGTTATCACGTAGAAGAAAAAGTGGATGGACAGCCTTCATTCTACGACATCAAGAGATTTTTCAAAGATGGCACTTACCTAAAAATGCAACAAGCTCTCAAAAGAAGACCTTGAGTAGATTGGCAATTGATTTCTTTTTGAACGGTGAAGCCCTATACAAAATGACACCTGATCTAGGTTTGATGAGATGCGTAGATGCTAAAGAAGCTACAAAATTGTTAGAAGAAATACATTCTGGGATGTGTGGTCCACACATGAATTGTTTTGTGCTCGCGAAGAAGATCTTAAGAGCTGGAGAAATGGAGCATGATTGCATAAAGCACGCAAAGAGATGTCATCAATACCAAGTCCACGGAGACATGATTCGAGTACCTCCCAGCGAGTTGAATGTTATGGGATCGCCTTGTCCTTTTGCTGCCTGAGGAATGGATGTCATAGAACCAATCGAACCTGCTGCTTCAAACGAACACCGTTTCATATTGGTGGCTATTGATTACTTTACTAAATGGGTGGAAGCTACATCGTACAAGTCAGTGACAAAGAAAGTGGTAGCAAATTTCGTTCGTGACAAGATGATCTGTAGATTTGGTATCCCTGAATCGATCACCACTGACAATGGGTCCAACCTCAACAGTGATTTGATGAAAGAAACTTGTGAATACTTCAAGATCAAGCACCGCAATTCCATTGCATATAGACCTCAAATGAATGGAGCGGCCAAAGCGGCCATCAAGAACATCAAGAAGATACTGTGCAAAATGACAGACAATTCAAAACAATGGCATGAGAACTTTCCCTATGCATTGTTAGGGTACTGTACTACAGTGAGTACATGAACAGGAACCACTCCTTACCTGTTAGTGTATGGCACCGAAGTAGTGATACCAAAAGAGGTCGAGATACCATCTCTAAGGGCCATTCGAGAGGCACAATTGAAAGATGTTGAATGGGTCAAGGAAAGGATGGAGTAGTTAGCACTCATTCATGGCAAGAGAATAAATGCAATATGTCATGGGCAATTATATCAGAGGAGGATGACTAAAGCATTTAACAAGAAAGTTCGAGAAAGATCTTTCGAACCGGACAATTAGTTCTGAAGATGATATTCTCCAATCAAGAAAAAGCAAGAAGCACGTTCGCACCAAATTGGCAAGGGCCATACATGGTCCACCGAGTCCTAACTAGAGGAGCACTAATACTAGCAGAGATGGACGGAGAAGTTTGGCCGAAACCAATCAACGAAAACGCCGTCAAAAGAACTATGTCTAAGAGCTTGCATTAGTTACTGATTTTACAATTCTGCAATATATCATATAGTTTGGAACTACGTTACGACCTGATTCCCCAAGTGGGATATGTAGGCAACCTACCCAAGGTTCGGTCGCATAAATATAAAAATTTCATTTTTCCATAAAGCAGAAACTGGGGCAGAATTTTTGAGGAACTCTCAAAAATTCTGAAAGGATAGATAGAATTGACACTGGGGCAGAAATTTTTGAGACCCTCTCAAAAATTTCAAAGCAAAGAAACTGGGGCGGAATGTTGAGGTCGCCCTCAAAATTCATTTAATGGAGAAGCTTGGAACAGCCTGAGGAACAATGACCATGATCTTACACAATGCGACTCATGACTCAATGGAATAAAATATTTTCTTCATACAAAAGCTTTTTCAAAATATTTGTATTATTTACTACTTTATATATCCCTATCAGCTTGGCCGAGGTCCCGGTATCCTTAAGGAGCAGGCGCAAAGCGAGTCAAGAATGCACAAACTAAACCACCCCACACAACACACAAATTTTTCTTTGAATGCAGACATGAGGGTACACAGCCCGACACCACATGGCAAACACTTCTTGACGAGAAGATATTTAGTTTCCTTTCACTACGCTTTTATTTTGCAGGGTAGACAGCCCTGGAGGTAGACAGCCTGGAGGGTGGACAGCCCAGTGAAAGGATTGGTTTGACTGAGGGTAGACAGCCCGATAAAAGAACGACATAGTGTGTGGTAGAATAATTTGGCATAATGAAAAGGTACACAACCCAACATGACGAGCACACCTGCATATGATGAGAAACTCTGGCAAGACGATCCAGCCAACAGGAAAGTACATTTTACATTCACATATATACACTGTTTTTGCAAAACTCACTTTTTACTGCACGATATACAATCCGACAATGCAAAACATTACGATCTAGCACCTCATCAATTCCCATAATCCATAAAACACCCCTCAAGAGTCGCGAAAAAATTAGTCGTTCTGTCAACGTCTTTGCCCAAAGACTCTTTCATCTAATTGTCCCTAATTTGTCCCTCCTGTTTCAATAGCCATTATTTAGATAAAATTGCACTTATAACCACACGACTATCATTTACTCACCCCTATTCAAAATCATCATTCCGTACGAGCATAGCAATTAGGCCATTTTTTATAACATCATTGCAAATCACGACTATTTTACAAGGTGTGCACATCCAATTACACATTGCGCAATTACCCTCATTCTTGACAAAATTACCAAGAATCCTTTGAATCTCGCAGTATTATTTCATACACTTCTTTTATTAAGCCTAGCATTTCTAAAATTAATTTTCGCAATTTTCCACGATTTTATATGTATTTTATACATATTTATACATACTTTATACTGCATATATACACTTGGTATACATACTACTTATACACTTAATACCCTTACACTTATACACATCACCCTGCCAGGTACACCTACGTCAGACCCACGTGAGCATACGTAAAAAAATCCCAGTCGTCCAGCCGTTTGATCTAATGGTGGAGAGTGTAATTTCCATTTTTAATTACACCTCTCCACCCCCAAACCCTGAAACCCCTTTCATTTCTCTAAAACACTCCGCCGCCTCTCTCCTTCTACTCTCCCTCGAACAAAATCCTAGTCGTCACTGTCATGGCCACTTTTCGGGCATTCCCACCGATGAAAATCAAAACCAATTACATATTCTTGATCCTCTCTTCGTCCACTACAAAACCCCTACGATCTTTTGCCATTTCCACGAAGGTCAAAATTGACCCCTCGCCGGTGAAAGCCTCAGTCACCGAAAAAAGGCTCCGGTCCTGTCTAAGCGAATCCTAAGGTGTCACTACTACAAAAGAAGGGGGGAAATCCCTCATGCGGACACGTTTGAGACGGGTCAAAATTGACCCAACTCCAAAGTTAACGGTAACCTTTAACTTTTCTTTTTCTTTTTCTAATTGTTCTTAGACCTATACGATTAGTGAGGCTAAAACTTCCTAGCCCTATTGGTATGTTAGCATGATCGATTTATTGATTAATTAGCATAAAATTCACAAATCGTCAGTCTTAGTTTATTTCACTGTTTTAGCAACGATACTTGTTCACATGCCTGAATTTGCCTAATTTCATCTAAGTGCAGCATCGTTAATTGTTATTAGTCAAATAATTAAGGTGGAAGACTGCATGATTAGTAATTTCACTATTAACTCACTAGGCCAAGTGAAAACTTGTTCTTGATTTTGTTTGTATGCACTGAAATTGACACTCACGAGGCCTATGTTCCTTATCACCGTTACTGAGACATAAATCCATCTTGGACAGTGTATTTCGACCCTATTTTGTTAAGATGCATGATCACATAGTTTAAAAGTGGAATGATTTGATTTAAGCATGATTTCAGGGATCTTTACTAAGCCTAGTTTGAATTGGTGATTGGTAGTTGGTTCTGGTAATTGACAAAGTGTCAATTAAAGGCTGATTAAAATCTTGTTAAGGTGATTAATTGATTTCTGTGAATTTCAATTGAGTTTCTACCACCAGTTGTGAACCTAGACGATGTTAGAGTTAAAGGGGAAGGAGTATAACTGATTATGATTCTGTTTTCCTTAATTTTGGGGGCTAACTAGTCTATTTTTTGAATAAACACCTAAGGGTGTCTCCTTTATTCTTGGAAAGAATATTGTCCTGCCTTTTATGTGATTGCCCTTTTAAATTTAAATCCCCACCCCTCACACCTATATAAGTCTTCTAATTCTTTCATTCTAAGCACGGTTTCAATACAAAAAACACATAGAGTTTAATACACTTCACAAGCATCCACAATTCTTACACTAAACATATAAAGCACTGCATACTGCTCTCTTCTATTGGAAAAACTCTGCTCTCTTTTGCTTATTGATTCTGCCTTTGCAAGCACTTAACACTACCTGCACTTTGCTTGTTTGCTCACTACTGTTTCTCAAAAGGTATACCTCTACTCTAATAATTGTTGTTTATGCTTGATCTTTGCATTACTCTCTCTCTCTCTCTATTTGTTCCATGCCTCTAAACGGCCTATATCTGTTTGAGACCTTGCCATTTTGCACCCTGGTTTTCTTCTAGCCCCTGTTCACATTTATACAATTTGTTAGGATGGCCTAAAAAGCCATACCAGTGTTCATAACTGCAGGTCATTGAATGAGTATGTTACACCCCGTATGTCTAAAGTAACGTATATCATTCTAATGACAAGTTAAGAATGATTTAAGTAAGTTTAAAGTCATAATATAATCATATATGATGTTTATATGTTGAATATAAAGTTTGGGAAAAATCGAATTTAAGTTGCGGAAAAACCGACTAAGGAATTGCCTTGTAACGAAGCTTTTTCAGCAATTAATTTCGTGTGTTATATGAAGTCTTTTGGAGACATGTCATATACCAAATTGAAGGTCTTGGAGTGTAGTTTCCAAAACATTTGACGGTTTATTCATACAATGTCTGGATAAAAAGATATGAGTATCAGAAGTCAGACCAGAAAAAGGGACATAAGCGCAAAAGATAGCTAGAAAGGAAATGTTTTCATTATAAAAGAGAAAAACTTCACTTTCTCGACATTTTTCAGAAACATCATGATAGAAACAGTTAGTTCTTTAGTTTGAAGCAAATTTTTATGATTTTGAAGAAACAACATCAATCTTAACTCGAAATTGAAGACAGATTGCGTCAAAACGCTCTACGCGATCAAGGTAACGTTATGCTACCTTTAATTTCGTCTATAATTTGAGTTTTAGAATTACTTCATGGATAAGTAAAGTACCCAAATTCTATGTTATAGCTTGTTTAAGCTTTAGAAGGTGTTGAATTCAAGGGAAACAAAGTTTAGAAGATAGAAACATCAAAGGTATGTAAGACTAAACCTTTCTTTTGGCAAGGCATGTATCTTTTAGCTTTTGAAGCTTTTCTTAGTTCTAAACTTAGTATTTCTTCTGAGAAACTTGTATGGTACCAAGGGAACCTAGTATATACTTAATTTGGTACTAAAATCCAAGGTGAAAGACGTCCAAATCAGCAAGACAAAATGTTTCAAAATCTGGAAAATTATTTTGATCTTTGGACAGTTGTTAGTATATTGATCATAACTCCTTGTACAAAATTGATATTTAGATTCTTTAAGAATCCCCAGAACCCTAAGACATATATCTAAAACTTTCATGAAGACTATGAAGTCTATAACTTTAATCTACACTCTGAAAATTAGGTTGAAAGTCAGGACAGTGGTGCTGTTCAGACATTCTATCTGCGGATTTGTTATGTCATCCAGCTGTCTCATCTTGTTATCCGTTTAACATGTTTATATTATCAGTTTATCCGGGTATCCATTCCCGTGTATAGTATAGTGTTGGTTCTGTTTTGCGGATCATCCAGTTTCAGAGGAAACTATGCCGAAATTTTTATAAAAGTCAAAGAGTTAGAAAAATTCTAAGTTTCAGGTTGTGTCTAAAATTCAATCAAGAGTTTTCTTATTATTCCTTCGAGTCCATATATATTTTTGCCTCATGTGTTATGCCTCATACATGCTTATGCTTATATTGTGATCATGTTATGTGTGATTTGGAGTCCCCCATAGAGGCTGGACATTGGACACACAGTCCGGTCGCGTGTGATACTACCCGTCTGGGGGATACAGCCCCTCTGGTTCAGGCGGGAGTTGAAACACCTAGTGTGATCGGGTGTCATTCACACACTCTAACCAGAGAGGCTAGATATTACTGGCTGGGGGGGATATAGCCCATAACACCCACCAGGTTTGTTATATACGCGTAAATAGCCACAGTATGCACTGCATGATTATATGTGAGGCTAGTTCAGATGTTCAGTTACCTGATTTGCGGGGATATAGCCCATAACACTAGGCAGGTACCAGTTCAGATAACAGTTCAGTTTTAGCTCAGTACCAGTTATCGGTTCTCAGTTATCAGCCACCAGTTCTTAGCGTCAGTATCAGTTGACAGTTATCAATTCCAGTTTCTAGTTACAAGTTATCAGTCATATTACAGTTATTTGTCAGTATAGTTCAGCTCAGTCTTCAGTTTCAGATTCAGCTAGACTTCAGTTTATATTCAGATCATGTTTAGTATGTTCTTCAGATTTCCAGCTATATTGCTATGCTCCAGCTCATATTTAAATATTTATATTCCAGCCTTACAGTTTCATTCAGCTATGATACATTATATGCTCATGCCTTACATACTTGGTACATATCGTACTCACGCCCTTTTCTGGGGCGCTGCATTTCATGCCGCGCAGGTGCAGATAGATCAATGCTTGGACCACATTAGTAGGCTATCTATCAGCTATTGGAGTCACTCCGCTTTCTCCCGGAGTTACTTATCTTTTGGTATGTGTACAGTCAGCCAGCTTGGATATGGCGGGGCCTTGTCTCGTCCTTTGTATATTCAGTTCAGCACTCTTAGAGGCCTGTAGATATGTCCCTGTGTGGTGCAGTCAGTATGTTACTTTCCAGACTTTATGTTTTCAATAAATATGAAGGTATTCATAACCAGGTTGCCAGCTCATCTATATAATTCATAGATTATCAGCAGGATTAGTGATGATCGACACTTAGTGTTGGTCATCCGTCGCGGCCCAGGCCGTGCGGGCACCCGACATCCTCCCTTAGACCCGTCGGGCGAACCCTTACCAATTAAATCAGAAAAATAAATATAACAATTCACCAATAAGGACAAGACTCAAAAAAAATCACAGATATACTGGGTTTAAGGCTATCCAGACAAGACATCTAAGAGTACAAAAGAAGACAAATACCTCCTGAAGGGAGCAAAATGCAACTGAAATAACAACCAATAAACTGGTGGCCATCCGGAATAAAAGCTGGCTCACCCTGATAGCTGAAGTCGTCTTTGCTCCTTTACAATGTGGCGAACTCAATCTTGGAGCGAACCTGCCGAAACGAAATAGATAGACTAGAAAAAGGGACATAAGCGCAAAAGAGGGCTAGAAATAAAATATTTTTATTATAAAAGAGAAATCATTCTCTCTCTCGACATTTTCCAGTAAACCCATGATAGAGACAGACCTTTCTTGAGTTTGAATCCATCTTTTATGATTTTGAAGAAACAACATCAATTTTGACTCGAAACGGAAGACGGATTGCGTCAAAACGCTCTACGCGATTAAGGTAACGTTATGCTACCTTCAATTTCGTCTGTAGTTTGAGTTTTAGAATTACTTCATAGAAAAGTAAAGTACCTAAATTCTATGTTATAGCTTGTTTAAACTTTAGAAGGTGTGGAATTCAAAGGAAACAAAGTTTAGAAGCTAGAAACATCAAAGGTATGTAAGACTAAACCTTTCTTTTGGCAAGGCATGTATCTTTTAGCTTTTGAAGTTTTTCTTAGTTCTAAACTTAGTATTTCTTCTGAGAAACTTGTATGGTACCAAGGAAACCTAATATATACTTAATTTGGTACTAAAATCCAAGGTGAAAGACGTCCAAATCAGCAAGACAAAACGTTTCAAAATCTGGAAAATTGTTTTGATCTTTGGACAGTTGTTAGTATATTGATCGTAACTCCTTGTACAAAATTGATATTTAGATTCTTTAAGAATCCCCAGAACCCTAAGACATATATCTAAAACTTTCGTGAAGACTGTGAAGTCTATAACTTTGATCTACACTCTGAAAGTTAGGTTGAAAGTCAGGACAGTGGTGCTGTCCAGACATTCTATCTGCGGATTTGTTATGTAATATGGTATATATACCGCATACATAAAACACAGCATGATAGTCACACAATAGTCAGCACGCGGTGCAATGAAATGGGATGAATGTATTATGATGCAATGGTGTCACTTGTGCCAAATAGATGGAGCGGAATCCTCCTGCTCCGAGGGCGGAATCCTCCTACCCTCAATATGATGCAATGTAGCGGAATCCTCCTGCTCCGAGGGCGGAATCCTCCTACCCTCAATATGATGCAATGGAGCGGAATCCTCCTGCTCCGAGGGCGGAATCCTCCTACCCTCAATATGATGCAATGGAGCGGAATCCTCCTGCTCCGAGGGCGGAATCCTCCTACCCTCAATATGATGCAATGGAGCAGGAGGATTCTGCTCCATTGCATCATATTGAGGGTAGGAGGATTCCGCCCTCGTCCCCTAGACCCGTCGGGCGAACCCTTACCAATTAAATTAGGAAAATAAATATAATAATTCATAAATAAGGACAAGACTTAAAAAAAAACACAGACATACTGATACCCCTAAGCTGTACAAGAAAAATTACAGCTGACTACCCAACATACTAGGTTTAGGGCTATCCAGACTAGACATTTAAGACTACAAAAAGAAGGCATATACCTCCTGAAGGGAGCAAAATGCAACTGAAATGATAACCAATAAACTGGTGGCCATCCGGAATAAAAACTGGCTCACCCTGACAGCTGAAGTCGTCTTCGCTCCTTTACAACGTGGCGAACTCAATCCTGGAGCGAACCTGCCGAAACGAAATAGATAGACAAGAAACAAACAACAAACAAGGGTGAGTCAAAAGGACTCAATAAGTGGGGCAGACTAGCCACCTCAAAGAATAGGATAGCTAGCCAGGGAGAAAAGAAACAGATAAGCAAAATTTCTCTTATTTAAATTATGAAAAGGCAGAGCCAAATAATAACTAGAAACACGTATGGAATCACAAATTCATTAAAACCAGGAACGTAAGATAGCTAGAACATATAGGTATCCCGAACATATCAACAATCAGAAATACATCCCGTTGCGGCATGCAACCCGATCCATATATTCATCCTGTTGCGGCGTGCAACCCGATCCATATATTCATACTGTCGCGGCGTGCAACCCTATCCATATATTTATACCATTGCTGCGTGCAACCCGATCCCGGCAACTCAGAATACGAGCCAAAAATACATAGGTAAACTGAAATATGTCCACAATATGGTATACATACCGCATACACAAAACACAGCATGATAGTCACAAAATAGTCAGCACGTGGTGCAATGAAATGGGATGAATGACGTATGATGCAATGGTGTCACATGTGCCAAATAGATGGAGTGGAATCCTCCTGCTCCGAGGGCGGAATCCTCCTACCCTCAATATGATGCAATGGAGCGGAATCCTCCTGCTCCGAGGGCGGAATCCTCCTACCCTCAATATGATACAACGGAGCGGAATCCTCCTGCTCCGAGGGCAAAATCCTCCTACCCTCAATATGATGCAACGGATTATGACTGAGGCATACTATTCCAGATACAAGAACAGTGTATCTGGAATAGTGTGCCTCGGTCATAATCTGTCCACGTAAATCTGCAACATCAGGAACACAAAGTCTATCTTTATACATGAGAACCCCGTCACTAGTAAACCTGTATAGTGACTCCGATTTTATTCTGGCATTCTATCTGTATTCAACTAGAACTAGATCCTTATACTGACGCTGTTTTACTTCTGTCACTAGGCAAGTAGTGCATGCGTTCTTAACTGTTACTCATGAATCCTCTGAATCTATTAATCTGACTCCTATGCTGGCCAGCTGGTGGAGTGTATGAGCTAACTCTCTTTTTTGTGGTTGTGAATAAGATAGACTACCCATAGACTTACGACTAAGGGCATCAGCAACAACATTCGCTTTACCCGGATGACAAAGAATGTCCACGTCGTAGACCTTCAGCAACTCTAGCCACTGCCTCTGTCGTAGGTTTAGCTCCTTTTTATTAAATATATACTGGAGGCTCTTGTGGTCTGTATAAATATCAACATGAACCCCGTATAAATAATTTCTCTAAATCTTTAATGCATAAATGACTGCTGAAAGCTCCAGATCATGAGTAGGGTAGTTCTGCTCGTGCTTTTTCAGCTACCTGGAAGCATAGGCAATTACTCTTCCGTGCTACATCAAAACACAACCAAGACCAATTCGAGAAGCGTCACAGTAAATGACATAGCCGTTAGATCCCTCTGGAACTGTAAGTACTGGAGCTGTTATCAACCTGTTCTTTAGTTCTTGGGAGATGTGCTCGCAAGAATCAGACCACTCAAATTTAGCTATTTTCTGTGTCAATTTGGTCGGTGGAGCTGCCATGGAGGAAAAACCCTATACGAACCTTCTGTAATAACCTGCCAAACCTAGAAAACTACGTACTTCAGTTGGCGTCGTAGGTCTGGGCCAATTCTTCATAGCCTCAATCTTCTGGCCATCTACTTTAATTCCTTCTACTGAAACTATATGGCCAAGAAATGCAACTAAATCTAACTAGAATTCACACTTTGAGAACTTAGCAAATAATTGTTGGTCCCGAAGAGTACCCAATAATGTGCGTAGGTGCTCCGCATGCTCTGATTCAGACTTTGAATAGATGAGAATATCATCAATAAATATAATCACAAGTAAATCTAGATTAGGCCTGAATACGCTGTTCATCAGATCCATAAATACTGCAGGGGCATTAGTGAGTCCAAACGACATCACTAAAAACTCATAATGGCCATACCTAGTCCTGAATGCAGTCTTAGGTATATCAGATTCTCTGACTCTAACCTGATGGTAGTCTAATCGCAAATCTATCTTCGAGAAGCACTTGGCACCCTGGAGTTGGTCGAACAAGTCATCAATCCTGGGCAGAGGGTATTTATTCTTGATCGTGACTTTATTCAGCTGTCTGTAATCTATGCACATGCGTAGAGAGCCGTCTTTCTTTTTCACAAATAATACTGGGGCTCTCCACGGGGAAATACTAGGTCTGATGAGGCTTTTATCTAACAAATCCTTCAGTTTCTCTTTAAGTTCTTTCTGTTATGCAGGTGCCATACCTTTGAACATGAGGCTACAAGGCACTTCAGGACAGTTGTAATTCTTTCTTCTCTAGATCGTGCGATTGAGCCATGATTATAGAATTCAGCCCTCTAACAATAGTGTTTTCAGCAAATTGATGCCACCGAAGAAACTAACAGCTGCCCAGAAGGGCAAGGCTAGTGCCGGCCAGGGTACTATTAGAGTGCAACCTGAGGTGGATGAGAGTGAGGAGTTCAGACCTGAGGCTGCATCTGAGGCCTCACAGATCCCTTCAGTTCAGGGCGATATTAGATATACTGCAGCTTCCATACCTCCAGCTTCTCAGCTTGATAGTCAGGGGCAGGAAATGAGGGATGCCATCAGATTATCGACCAGTGTTGTAGTTGTTCAGACTAGACCGCACAGTACAGATGCCCAGGGAGATGTTGGATCCAGGATCAATGATTTTATCCGACTAGAGCCTCCAGTCTTTACTGGATCCCGTACAGGAGAGGACCCTCAGGATTTTTCTAGTGAGGATAGCCAGAGTGGTTAGGGTTATGCACGTGTCAGCCACAGAGTCAGTAGAGTTGGCTGCATTAATATTGCATGACCTAGCAGCAGGGTTGTATCAGACATGGGAGCTATCTAGAGGGTCAGATGTTACTCCGACGACTTGGAAGGAATTCTCAGATGCCTTCCTTCATCAGTATATGCCCATAGAGACACAGAGAGCACATGCTAATCAGTTCCTGACCTTGAGACAGGGAAGTTTGAGTGTAGAAGAGTATAATTATCGCTTTAATTCTTTAGCAAGGTTTGCCCCCACTGTGGTAGCAAGTATGGAAGATAGAATTCACAGGTATGTAGTGGGACTTGGTCCACACCTGGTGAACGAGTGTATGATGGTTGTTATGCAGCCAGGTATTATATTATGTATTCTGGCATTTGCTTTATCACTTGAGGAGATGAAGTAGAAACAGAGAGCCAACACGGATAGAGTGCTACATAAGGGGGGAAGATTGTCTTGCTCATTTAGAGAGACATCTGGAGTGAGTAGGCAGCAGAGTGTTAGACAGCCACCAGCTAGTATACCTCCAAAGTCTCGTGGCCTGAGATCTGATAGATCTCCTCAGTCTAGATCTAGTCACGCATCACAGACTTTAGGATTTCAGCGTCATGGTACTTTTCTACAGGCCAATCAGACATATTCTAGATGTCCAGATTGTGGTAGACGCCACATGGGCTCATGTCAGTTAGGAGTTGATACTCGTTATATTTGTCAAAAGGCAGACCATTTCATGAGAGATTGCCCGACTAGGGGTGGTAGTGGTGCAGCCCAACCAGCTAGATCAGCAGTTGCCTCCTTAGCACCAGCACGCCATCAGGGGCATGTTCTTCAGGATGGCACCTGCATAACAGAAAGAACTTAAAGAGAAACTGAAGGATTTGTTAGATAAAAGCCTCATCAGACCTAGTATTTCCCCGTGGAGAGCCCCAGTATTATTTGTGAAAAATAAAGACGGCTCTCTACGCATGTGCATAGATTACAGACAGCTGAATAAAGTCACGATCAAGAATAAATACCCTCTGCCCAGGATTGATGACTTGTTCGACCAACTCCAGGGTGCCAAGTGCTTCTCGAAGATAGATTTGCGATCAGACTACCATCAGGTTAGAGTCAGAGAATCTGATATACCTAAGACTGCATTCAAGACTAGGTATGGCCATTATGAGTTTTTAGTGATGTCGTTTGGACTCACTAATGCCCCTGCAGTATTTATGGATCTGATGAACAGCGTATTCAGGCCTAATCTAGATTTACTTGTGATTATATTTATTGATGATATTCTCATCTATTCAAAGTCTGAATCAGAGCATGCGGAGCACCTACGCACATTATTGGGTACTCTTCGGGACCAACAATTATTTGCTAAGTTCTCAAACTGTGAATTCTAGTTAGATTTAGTGGCATTTCTTGGCCATATAGTTTCAGTAGAAGGAATTAAAGTAGATGGCCAGAAGATTGAGGCTGTGAAGAATTGGCCCAGACCTACGACGCCAACTGAAGTACGTAGTTTTCTGGGTTTGGCAGGTTATTACAGAAGGTTCGTAGAGGGTTTTTCCTCCATGGCAGCTCTACTGACCAAATTGACACAGAAAATAGCTAAATTTGACTGGTCTGATTGTTGCGAGCACATCTCCCAAAACTAAAGAACAGGTTGATAACAGCTCCAGTACTTACAGTTCCAGAGGGATCTAACGGCTATGCCATTTACTGTGACGCTTCTCGAATTGGTCTTGGTTGTGTTTTGATGTAGCACGGAATAGTAATTGCCTATGCTTCCAGGTAGCTGAAAAAGCACGAGCAGAACTACCCTACTCATGATCTGGAGCTTTCAGCAGTCATTTATGCATTAAAGATTTAGAGAAATTATTTGTACGGGGTTCATGTTGATATTTATACAGACCACAAGAGCCTCCAGTATATATTTAATAAAAAGGAGCTAAACCTACGACAGAGGCAGTGGCTAGAGTTGCTGAAGGTCTACGACGTGGACATTCTTTGTCATCCGGGTAAAGCGAATGTTGTTGCTGATGCCCTTAGTCGTAAGTCTATGGGTAGTCTATCTTATTTACAGCCACAAAAATGAGAGTTAGCTCATACACTCCACTAGCTGGCCAGCATAGGAGTCAGATTAATAGATTCAGAGGATGCATGAGTAACAGTTAAGAACGCAGGCACTACTTGCCTAGTGACAGAAGTAAAACAGCGTCAGTATGAGGATCCAGTTCTAGTTGAATACAGATAGAATGCCAGAAGAAAATCGGAGTCACTATACAGGGTTACTACTGACGGGGTTCTCATGTATAAAGATAGACTTTGTGTTCCTGATGTTGCAGATTTACGTGGACAGATTATGACTGAGGCACACTATTCCAGATACATTGTTCTTCCAGGTTCGGCTAAGATGTATCATGATCTTAAGCAGATTTGCTGGTGGGACGGAATGAAGCGTGACATAGCAGAATTCGTGGCACAGTGTCCTAACAGCCAGTAGGTTAAAGTCGAGCATCAAAAACCTAGTGGCTTGTTGCAGGAAATAGAGATTCCATCATTGAAATGGGAATCAGTGAATATGGACTTTATTACATGCTTACCCCATACGCAGAGCAGGTATGACTCTATCTTGGTTACTATTGACAGGCTTACTAAATCAGCTCATTTCTTGCCGGTTAGAACTACATATACAATAGAGGATTATGCTAGACTTTATATCAGAGAGATAGTGCGCCAACATGGTATTCCAGTATCTATCATTTCAGAGAGGAGCGCACAGTTTACACCTAATTTATGGTGATCATTCCAGACATGTTTAGGGACACATGTGAATCTGAGTACAACATTTCATCCCCAGACAGATAGACAGGCTGAGCGAACCATTCAGACGTTAGAAGATATACTTAGAGCTTGTGTGTTAGATTTTAGAGGCAGCTGGAGTGAACATCTACCATTGATAGAGTTTAGATACAACAATAGCCATCATTCTAGCATATAGATGGCGCCATATGAAGCTTTGTATGGGCTCAACTGCAGGTCTGCTATAGGATGGTTTGAGGTTGGTGATTCTCAATTGATAGGTCCAGATTTAATCCAACAAGCAGTTGATAAAGTCAAGCTGATCAGGGAAAGATTATTAGCAGCGCAGAGCAGACAGAAGTCCTATGCAGATAATCGACGTCGAGATTTAATTTTAGATTGGCGATTGGGTATTCCTGAAAATATCACCTGTGAAAGGCGTTAAGAGATATGGAAAGAAGGGAAAGCTTAGCCCTAGATTCATTGGTCCATATCAGGTTAGCAGGCGAGTTAGGCGTGTAGCCTGCGAGTTAGACCTTCCAACAGACCTTCAGGAGGTACATCCAGTATTCCATGTTTCTATGTTCAGGAAATGTGTCGAAATCCTTCTAGAGTTGTACCAGTAGATGATGTACAGATCACAAAGCAATTAACTTATGAAGAGGTGCTAGTTGTAATTTAAGATAGATAGATTCGTCGACTAAGGATGAAAGACATTCCTTCAGTTAAGATGTTATAGCAAAGCAATAATGTAGAAGAAATAATGTGGGAAGCTGAAAATGACATGAGAGCCAAATATTCACATCTCTTCACTACTTCAGGTATGTAATAGATCCTTGTTTAATGCTTCTACATACTTCATTTAACATTCGTCCATTCGAGGACGAATGTTCCTAACAGGGGAAGATTGTTACACCCCGTATGTCTAAAGTGACGTATATCATTCTAATAACATGTTAAGAATGATTTAAGTGAGTTTAAATTCATAATATAATCATATATGATGTTTATATGTTGAATATAAAGTTTGGGAAAAATCGGATTTAAGTTGCGGAAAAACCGACTAAGGAATTGCCTTGTAACGAAGCTTTTTCAGCAATTAATTTCGTATGTTATATGAAGTCTTTTGGAGACATGTCATATACCATATTGAAGGTCTTGGAGTGTAGTTTCCAAAACTTTTGACGGTTTATTCATACAATGTCTGGATAAAAAGATATGAGTATCAGAAGTCAGACCAGAAAAAGGGATATAAGCGCAAAAGAGGGCTAGAAATGAAATGCTTTCATTATAAAAGAGAAAAACTTCACTTTCTCGACATTTTTCAGAAACATCATGATAGAAACAGTTATTTCTTTAGTTTGAAGCAAATTTTTATGATTTTGAAGAAACAACATCAATCTTAACTCGAAATTGAAGACAGATTGCGTCAAAACGCTCTACGCGATTAAGGTAACGTTATGCTACCTTTAATTTCGTCTATAATTTGAGTTTTAGAATTACTTCATGGCTAAGTAAAGTACCCAAATTCTATGTTATAGCTTGTTTAAGCTTTAGAAGGTGTTGAATTCAAGGGAAACAAAGTTTAGAAGATAGAAACATCAAAGGTATGTAAGACTAAACCTTTCTTTTGGCAAGGCATGTATCTTTTAGCTTTTGAAGCTTTTCTTAGTCCTAAACTTATTATTTCTTCTGAGAAACTTATATGGTACCAAGGGAACCTAGTATATACTTAATTTGGTACTAAAATCCAAGGTGAAAGACGTCCAAATCAGCAAGACAAAATATTTCAAAATCTGGAAAATTATTTTGATCTTTGGACAGTTGTTAGTATATTGATCATAACTCCTTGTACAAAATTGATATTTAGATTCTTTTAGAATCCCCAGAACCCTAAGACATATATCTAAAACTTTCATGAAGACTATGAAGTCTATAACTTTAATCTACACTCTGAAAATTAGGTTGAAAGTCAGGACAGTGGTGTTGTTCAGACATTCTATCTGCGGATTTGTTATGTCATCCAGCTGTCTCATCTTGTTATCCGTTTAACATGTTTATGTTATAAGTTTATCCGGGTATCCATTCCCGTGTATAGTATAGTGTTGGTTCTATTTTTCGGATCATCCAGTTTCAGAGGAAACTCTGCCGAAATTTTTATAAAAGTCAAAGAGTTAGAAAAATTCTAAGTTTCGAGTTGTGTCTATAATTCAATCCAGAGTTTTCTTATCATTCCTTCGAGTCCATATATATTTTTGCCGCATGTGTTATGCCTCATACATGCTTATGCTTATATTGTGATCATGTTATGTGTGATTTGGAGTCCCCCATAGAGGCTGGACATTGGACACACAGTCCGGTCGCGTGTGATACTACCCGTCTGGGGAATACGGCCCCTCTGGTTCAGGCGGGAGATGAAACACCTAGTGTGACCGGGTGTCATTCACACACTCTAACCAGAGAGGCTAGATATTACTGGCTGGGGGGGATATAGCCCATAACACCCACCAGGTTTGTTATATACGCGTATATAGCCACTGTATGCACTGCATGATTATATGTGAGGCTAGTTCAGATGTTCAGTTACCTGATTTGGGGGGATATAGCCCATAACACTAGGCAGGTACCAGTTCAGATAAAAGTTCAGTTTTAGCTCAGTCCCAGTTATCAGTTCTCAGTTATCAGCCACCAGTTCTTAGCGTCAGGATCAGTTGATAGTTATCAGTTCCAGTTTCTAGTTACAAGTTATCAGTCATATTACAGTTATTTATCAGTATAGTTCAGCTCAGTCTTCAGTTTCAGATTCAGCTAGACTTCAGTTTATATTCAGATCATGTTTAGTATGTTCTTCAGATTTCCAGCTATATTGCTATGCTCCAGCTCATATTTACATATTTATATTCCAGCCTTACAGTTTCATTCAGCTATGATACATTATATGCTCATGCCTTACATACTTGGTACATATCGTACTCACGCCCTTTTCTGGGGCGCTGCGTTTCATGCCGCGCAGGTGCAGATAGATCAATGCTTGGACCACGTTAGTAGGCTATCTATCAGCTATTGGAGTCACTCCGCTTTCTCCCGGAGTTACTTATCTTTTGGTATGTGTACAGTCAGCCAGCTTGGATATGGCGGGGCCTTGTCTCGTCCTTTGTATATTCAGTTCAGCACTCTTAGAGGCCTGTAGATATGTCCCTGTGTGGTGCAGTCAGTATGTTACTTTCCAGACTTTATGTTATCAATAAATATGTAGGTATTCATAACCAGGTTGCCAGCTCATCTATATAATTCATAGATTATCAGCAGGATTAGTGATGATCGACACTTAGTGTTGGTCATCCGTCGCGGCCCTAAGTTGGGTCGTGACAGAGTACATCTCAATGGTTACCTCATGTTGTTACTAACTCTTAAAATATAATTTTCGAGGCCATGAACCACCTGGGCACTTTTAATTTGAGGTTTTCCACTTTCTAGTCCCCTTTATATGTATATTTGTTAGGATCTTCTCTGTTGTATTTGATTAAAACTGGTTGTACAGTCTTGATACTGTATGATGGGCTACCCAGGGGCCTTCTCTTACCCTCTTCTTTATGTGACTGCATCATGAGGTTTTCTTTACGTTTTTAGTTCTGGTCTAATTGATAAACTAGAACTTATCGCATGGTGTACACTAATTTGAACCTGGCCTGGAAGTGTTTAATAGAAATTCTCGCATATAAAACTTGAACAAGGTTATTTTATACACCTAGTCGACTAAATCCAATGTATTTGATCTTTAAACTCAACATTCGAAACAGTTTCTATGCTTAAACCATTAAAATACGTGATTTCTTACAAACAGTGGCTTATTGCGTGATTAATTGCTTAACTTGGATCATTTTAGTAAAATGAAACTACCTCTTTTTCGCATTTCTAATCTGGGCCCGAAAATCCTTTCTAAATATGGCCCTTTTGTGTATTAACCAATTTTTTACCACTCCTAAGCTCTTGTACACTAATCTCATAGTGTATAAGGGTGTACGGGTTATTGGGGTCAACCATACTAACACTTATATGTATTTTCTAAAAGTTTAGATAAATGATATCATATATTTTGCATGCCTATACTTATATATATTACGTGTGATAGCCCTTATGTGCATTTATGTGTTCCGTGATCTCTTTTTCCAAAATAGCCTCTCTATACGCATATATTTTCAAAAGTGACCCCAAAAACAAAATAGCAATTAATGTCAAGTCACACTGACCCTAAATGGCTAACATTTTATTTTAAAAATAACCTCAACCCATTTTCTAACTGTTTTCGCTAAAACTGGCTATTTTCGCAAAGCTGAACATTTTTGCAAAACTGGTTATTACTACAAATTATAAATAGATACTGAAAATTGCATTAATAAACTTATTCAGACTATTTCTTTCAAAATTGGCATGTTTATCTATTTCAGGCTAAATGTGCAATTAGACATCGGGCTTAGGTTGTTCTTGCAAATTTAAAAGCCCAATTGCATATACATGCTTCCCTTATACACTATTTTGCACAAATAGACTTAATAACTCAAATGATTGTGAATTTGACTCTTTAAGTTAGTAATATATACTCTTGTGAATATGATAACATTTATAACTTGTTTAGACACCCCAAAATTAATTGCTCGGGTGGGAACCACTTTTTTGTGGGACTTGGGAAAGTACCTAACACCTTCTTCTCTGAGTCATTTGGAATTCTTACCCTCGAATCTCTTAAATTGAATATGTTAATAAAAGACCCGATCTTAGACTTTTAGGTGACCTAATACACCTTAGAAATCCATATTAAGTGGCGACTCCAATCTTTAACTCAAACGAGTTACCCAGTCAAATCCGAGTCTTGACTCGCTCCGAGTTGAATAAATGTTGGGTATGACACCTGCTGGATGCTAAGAAGAATACTAAGTGCCAGAGTAGATGTGCAACAAGTCTCTATAAGCTCAAGTGGCAAGAAAATCTTGATAAGGCAGATTTGCTTTTAATTGCTACAAATGCCCAATACTATTAGCTTGAAACCTAGCAAGACCCAAGCTCTATGGAGTAGAAGCTGCACATGGATCCAGAAACAACTGATCATGCCAACAACATGGGAACAACATATACAATGGGCAATCAAACAGGCCAAAGTAAAGACAAAATCAGCTCAAGTTTTCAAGATACTATATGCAGAACAGACCAATGCCATCTGGATAGAGAGGAGCCAGAGAACTTTCGAGAATAAGGCGCAAGAGAGTGAAAGAATTGCAAAAAGTGTAGCTGTTATTGTTACTATTAGAGCTTTCAGAAGGCTATGTGAGACTGTCCGATCTTTTCATTTTTAAAACTAGATAGAGTTGTAGTAGTGTGTATTCAGTTAATGGTTATAGATGGTAGGGTTTGATAGCATCCAGTGGTAGCTAAAACTTTTGCAGGGATTTTCTATGCAAAGTGTAATAGCTGAGGTAAGGAGTCTTATCGATGAGACAGCTAGCTGAGTCTAAAGCTAAGCTGTGGTTATGTACTAAACATTGGTAGTTATAAAAAAAATATTTAATTACCTAAAAAAATGAAATAAAACAATACACTTGGGAATCTGATCCAAACTGCTTCAGATGATGCATGACAACTTTTAGACCTCTAGATGCACTTTGTTAATTCAATGTGTTATTTTCTAACCTGCTCTGTTTGCATACCATAACATTCGATTCCTAGAGTTTTGGGCAAAAATCTCTACTAGAAGACACACTAAACTATGGCTGAGGAAAGTGAGCACTCAGAGTAGGCTCGCTTGGGTGAGCAACAGGCCAAGATGGCCGAGGATTTTGCAAGTATGAAATAGATGATGACATAAATGTGATGTAACTTTACGGAAACACAGACCACTCCTATTCCAATTGATATCGACCGTTACAAGAAAAATCTACAGTTTTCGAGGGATCCCATTACCCTCCAAGCTCTGCTCCACATCCAGTTACTAACAACAATGCAGCGGGACCCTCTAATGTACAAACTGGGTCACAATTCCCATAGCATGGACTACAAGTCCCACCCCAGGCTGCTGCCACGACATTCACAGTTCTTGAAGGACCCACTTTGCAACAGCCGAACAATGACTTACAGTTAAGAGCTTGGGATCAACATTTTGACAAGGCTCGAGAGAATATCTCCCCTCAAATCGAGTTGTATGATCAGGGGCACCACCCAGAATCACACACTGATATGGACAAGTCGAGAAAGATAGAAGAGACTGAATTGGCTTAGAAAGTGAAAAATTTAAAGCAAACTGTGAAAACCATACAGGGGCAAGGAGGTAAGGCTAATGTTTTATATAAAGACCTATGTTTGTTCCCTCATCTGCCATTTTCCGAAGGTTTTGTTGTGCCTAAATTTGACCTATATATTGGACAAGGTGAACCAAGAATCCACTTGATGATCTACCTTAACAAAATGAGGGGCATTGAGAACGATGAATTGTTGATGGCGTACTTTGCTGACAGTTTGGGAGGACCAGCAACAATATGGTTCATACAACAAGATATTTCGAAGTGGGTCACTTTGATGATATAGCCAACGATTTCCTGAACCATTTTGATTACAAAATAGAGGCCACTCCTGATCGTTCTTCTTTGAAGAAGATCACAAAAAAACCAAGTGAATGTTTTCGAGATTATACCTATATATGGTGTGAATAGGCGGCATGTGTGAGCCCTATGATACCTGATGGGAAAATGGCCGAAGAGTTTATTGAAGTGCTATAGAGACATATTACCAAGCAATGGCCTCTACAATCGGGAAGCAGTTTAGTGAGGCTGTGCGAATTGGGGAAATGATTGAAAAAGGGATCAAGGCTGGAAAGATTATCAATCCATCAACTTTGAGAGCCACCACCCAGGCATTGCAATCAGGATTTAGTGGTCTTGGGAAGAAAACAATGATGATGTTTCCATGGTTGGTTCGAGTCCACAAACTTAGGGCGAGAAAGTATACAATCACACTTACTCAAACCAAGCTCCACAAATACACCATCCACAACACTACTTCTCCTTACAAAATCCACAATACTCCATTCCTCCAGCCCGATACTCAATACACGCAACACAACCATATGCTTCAACACTATTTTATTCACAATGATGTTGATGCGGGGCATACTACCTCAAGGCCTTTCACTAGAAGTCAAGCTAAGGTGATTCAAGACATTCGCCTCCATTCGGCTTGGAAGGACATGGAAGAAGACTCCAGGAGAAATTTGAAGATCATGCATTAGAGTGCCATGGATGGAGGATCACCTAGGCTACTTGGAGAGACATCCGGAACACATTTGGAAGCATTTCAAGAACTCCCAGGGAGGGGCGGACCGCCTACTCAACTAGGCGGACCGCCTACTAAATGTCAGCTCTCTGGATCTCACACCGCCTGAAAAGGAGGCGGACCGCCCACTCTTGCCGCCTACTTCCAATTCAGCCTTCTAGGCAAGTGGGCGGGGCGCCTAGTAGAGTAGGTTGGGCGCCTACTTGCTGAAGCCTATGACGGGACACCTTACTTATTTGTTATGTTTTGACTATTATAGCCCTACGTGGCCTTTGTTATTTAAACCCACTTGGGGGGTACTTTAGGGCTTTCACTATGTCTAGGTGAAGCCTATAAATACTTCATTATTCTTCACTTGACCCTTAGCTTACTTTGATTATTGATGAATGTTGAATAGAGTTGAACTCTCGAGTTATGAAGAAAACCCTTTTGTTGGCTTGAATTCACTAGAGGATCCTAGTTGATTATCGAACCGACACCCGATCATTCTACTTGCGGGTCCTGAGTGTGGCTCGAGGGTGGTTGCTTAGCGTAGGCTCTTCCTGACACCGATACGAAGGTTTCACGGAACAAGTTCTCCGTGGATACTTTGTAGGGACTTCGAGACGCGTCTCGTTCCCTTTATCGTTCTTTTGGTCTTTTGATTTCGATCCTTATTATATTGGTATCAGAGCAAGGCTCGGGTTTTATTTCTACAAACCCCCCGACCCTTGATTCTTCGTGCCTAGGTTGGTTTCTATCTTAGTTTCTTGTTGTTATTGTTTAAAAGAAGAAAAACAAAAAAAAATAGATAAAGTTGAAAAACCCCAAAAATTTGATCATGTGTTCTTGGATTTGATGCCCCGTTGTTAGATTGATATTGGGGCTTGTTCCTTGTTGGAAACCCATTACTTTGGTACCAAAAACTCTCGATTTAAAGTTTTAAAACAAGAATTGAAAATTTTGAAAAGCCTTGTTCTTGAAACCCTAGCTTTGAATTTGATTAACATGGTGATTTGATTGTTTTTGATTGGGGTTAGTTGAAAATCATTGGGGTTTGATTCTTGTAGTTGAAAACACATTTGGGTACCTTCGGATTACTAAAACAACGTGAGATTTGTTGGATTTTTGGGTGCTAAACCAAGAAAACATGAAGTTGGACTGTGCTGAATAACATAGTAGGCGCCGCCTAGTGCAGAGGCGGAGCGCTCGTTTATTGCTAGCTCTCTGGATTTTGGGCCGCCAGTTTTTCAGGCCGACCGCCCACTTTCCCTTGTTGTGAACCTGGCAGACCGCCCACTCTAAGTAGGTGGGGCGCTTGTTTTGCTGAGTTGGTGGTTCGGGTAGTTTTTCGTAGGATCTCTTGTTTCTTTGATTGCATTGCATCTAGCTAGTACTTATTTGAGTAACTTTCCTACTTAATTGGTGCTAGCCCTTTGAAGCATTTAGGAAACTCAAGCCTAGTTAGGAGAGTAGAATTCAAAGAAGACTCATAGCATCTTTTAACTCAAGTCCTCACTTTAAAGAGCGTATCGTCCAATAGAGTCAAGTAGTTCCAAGTTTTCCCCGGAACAAGTTGTTGAGTTGCTTAGGTGACAACAACGGGTGAAGGAAGATCATTGTAGAAATAAACAAGTGTTGGACAATCTCCAACGAATGGGCATTCCCCAACTAATGGGAAATCCCCAAAGAAACATTCTACTTCCCGGACCTATTCGAAATGTTCAACCTCTTGAGCAAGTTGATGAAGCTGAAGAAGAGGAGGAGGAAGAGTATGGTGATAATGACTATGGAGCTCCTAATCCAAATGGGAGAGCCATGAATTGGGGACGTAATGTGGATAGGGGTTGAGGCCGAGGTCGAAGGCCACCCATGGGGTATGTTGGAGGGAATGCTAGGAGGGATTATGGTTGTTATGGAGACAACTTTGGAGGCCAACCAGAGCCTTACCAAGGGAGTCATGATAACAACAATCTTAATAGTGTGAAGCTCACTATTCCTTCCTTCAAAGGGAGTAGTGACCCGGTTGAGTACATTGATTGGATGTTGCCCATGGAGCGAATATTTGACACTAATGACAAGGCCGAGGATAAAAAGGCCAAATATGCTATATCCTCTTTTGAATCCTTTGCTTCTACTTGGTGGGAATCGGTCAAGAGGAATAGAAGGAGGAATGGTATGGCTATCAATGTGACTTGGGGTGAATTGATCCGTGTGATGGATGAGAAGTATTTAACTCACCAATACTGTGTGGACCAATACAAACGTCTCTATGAGTTGAAGCAAGGTTACAAGACGGTTGGGGAGTACTTCAATGAATTTGAGCAAATCCGGATGACCCTAGACTTGGATGGGGAAGAGAATGAGCCGGCCGTGATTCGATTTCGAAGTGGTTTGAACCGAGACATAGCTTCACAATTGAAGTTTCACAAGTATGAAGACCACTATGAGCTATGCAAGGATGCGGTTGAAGCCGAGAAATGGCTCAAAGAGGAGAAGTCCACTCGCTACAAGAATAGAACTACTACTCCCATGAGTAAGCCAAAGGAGTGGAAGACTCCTACTCCAAATGCAAGGTTCCCAAACACAAGTGGTGCAATTGCTAGCAAGGATGTGAAGAAGCCTTATGAGAAGTCTACACCACATGTAGGAGGTAACTTTAAAACTCACTTGAGCAATCCTACTTCTACTTCTACTCAATGCTATAAATGTAAAGGTTATGGACATATTGCCAAAGATCGCCCTACCCGGAAAACTATGGTTGTGGTGGGTGAATTGGTGTATGAGCAAGATAGTGAACCCGAGGATGGGGGAGTAGAGGGTGATGAGAAGGTTGATGTTGAGGAGGATGCAATTGAGGATGATGATCCCCATGCCTTCCTTGTTATGAGGAGGAGTTTAGGTGCAATGTTTGTGGAGGATAGTGAGACTTTGCAAAGGGAAAACCTCTTCCATACTAGATACCGAGTCATGGGTATTTTTTGTTCCATGATTATTGACTCGGGAAGTTGTGCCAATGTTACTAGCCAAACACTAGTTTCCCAATTGAAGATACCCACCTTGAAACACCCCAATCCTTATCGTTTGCAATGGCTTAGCGAGTGTGGTGAATTGAAGGTGGTTAAGCAAGTCATGATTAAGTTCAAGATAGGGAACTATGTGGATGAACACATGTTTGATGTGGTACCTATGCAAGCATGCCACCTTCTATTTGGAAGGCCATGGCAATTTGATAGACATGTGGTTCATGATGGCCGTGCCAACACCTACACGGACAAGCATGAAGGAAAGAAGTTTGTGCTCAAACCCTTGTCGCCCAAGCAAGTAAGTGATGACAATAGGCGCATGAGGGAATTGAGGGAAGCGGCAAAGGCTACGTCGGATGTTAAGACTAGTCCTTTGGCCGAGAGCTTGGTGGTGACTCCACCATCTTCTATCGGTAGCATTTGTGCCATGATGCAACCGGGTGAGCTTTTGAAAGAAAATGATGGCAACAAACTACTCATTTGCCTAGTGCACAAAGGTATGATTCTTACTTCCGAATTTGATTATTCTTCCAACCCTTTGCCTAGTGCTTTTGAAAATGTTTTGAAGGATTTTGGGGACATGTTCCCGGATGAGATGCTGGATGGTTTACCTCCTTTGAGGGGAATGTTTTCATAAGGAAGCCATCGAAGGCTTTCCACAAATTGAGATTTGGCCGTAGAATCTTCCAAAATAGCGCGGAGTTGCTTCGACTCAGAGGTAGGGAATTACCTCCGGAGTGGAACATATGGGGTCCTATCGGGATAGGTAGGCCCAAGCCTTTCCCCTCCCTCCTGGGCCAAAGACTGTCCCCTCTGCTCTTCCGGGAAAAGGCTGATCAAGTGCTCGACAATCCACCGAAGACAGTGACTGATCAACCGAGGCCAATGACACGAAGCCAAGCCAAATTGCTCCATGACATGCACATTCAGTTGGCTTGGCCGGGAGGAAGCATGTGTTCGGAGGAGGAATTGCAAGGTGCAAGATCCGAAGGCCACATCTTCAAATTTGAGCCCGAGGACAAAGTGACCGAACACCAACTCTTGGCGTTGAGCAGCACAGAGCCCAACACAAGTTACACAACAACTTGTGTTCGAAGTTAATCGAGCGCCCGATGACGAATGTGTTTGAGCAAGCAACCAAGCGTCAAATTCAAAGATGCCGAACACTCACCCAAGTGTGATCGAGCAAGCAACCGAGTATCAAAGTCAAGGCTGTCGAACACACTTTAGTTCAGCCCTGCGTGGCTTGTTTATATTGGTCACCTGTGACCATTTACTAGTTTACCCTTAGTATTTACTATATAAACCTTGTTCCATTTCATTGTAAGGAGCTAGTTTTTTGGATATTGATGGATGAATGAAATTGCCGAGAGCATTTCCTTGTCTCTGATGTGAGCAAAACCCCAGTATGGGCCTTTTGGACTTGTGGCTTTCGGTGAATCCGACTGAACATTTCCTCTCTGGTCATTTAGTTTGCAAGAGGCAGTGTTCTCTTGAGGATTGTTGCATAGTATAGGTGATTCTTGGCCTTCATTCAATCGAGCTTTGATACAAGTTCCTCACTGTTCTTTCAAATCGAAGAAAGTCTTGTCTTGCTTCTATCTTTATTTCTTGTCGTTATCTCATTTTCCGCTGTTGATTCGGTTGCTAGGCTTGTCTTCGGATTTTGTTTGCACCATCTTAGTATTAGAGCACTGTTTGGGCTTGTTTCTACAACCCCAAATCCTGTTCAAAGTTATCTTTAAATTTCATGCGTTTGTGTCTTTGTTTTCAGTTTCGTGTTCTTGTTATTGTTCTTGTTACTGTTGGTGTATTGTGGTGGTGTTATATTTACAAAAAAAAAAAAGTAGAAAAGAAAAAATTCAAAATTTGGATTGAATTGTTGGTTGTTTGGATTAAACAACCACTGAATCTTGTTCACCACTGTCCGACGACTAATTCGAGTACCTGTCATACACCTTCGGCGACTAGGGTTTCTCAATGAATTTTTGGACTGTTTTGAGCTTAGTGGTAACTGATTTTGAACCCCACTTGAGATTGGTTGTTACCGATGAAGATTGGTGGTTCTTGAGTAATTTGTGGTTGTTTTGTGCTTAAAATTTTCGAAGTCTATGATTTAAACCGTCGTCCGTACGCCGGAAAATTGTTACATTGTAACATTGTACGAACACGAGTAGCTGAATCTTAGCTCAAGGACTTTGAACTAATTTCCTCCGATTGTGATTGTAACGGAGACGAAAGCAACCCAGAAATTTTGCTTGAATCGTGGTCAGTGAACGAAGTTAAAGTTGTCCGTACGCCGGAGCTAAAGGCTTCACTGTTCCATTAAGAAGAAGGGGTAAAGTTTTAATTCAAAAACCCCAGGTGAAATCGTGTCGGCTTGAAAGGGGAAAGCGGATAAGGTAAAACCCTATCCGTACCAAAGAGGGACCACTCTTGTACGGACAGGAGTTGGTGTGCTCGAAAAGGATTCCGAAGAGGAATCAAAGGGTAGATTCTCCTAGGTTATCACTTTTCTGTATTCGAAAATTCACGATAGTGGATCTCTTGAGTAAATCGCTTCTACTCGAGGTCGTACTATCGTATTTGAGCTTTTAGGAAATCGTGCGAGGTATGACTGAAGTCCAAACTTTAGTAGAAAATTCTTTTGACTCCTCGTGCTCAGTTAAAAAGCATCCGTTCCATCGAGTCGAACATCACTTCACTCTTCCCGAAGAGACAGTGACTATTGTCAAACTTGAAGGATCTTAGAGGACATTGATCAATCAGACGAGCCACTGCTAGCAAGTCTTTGAGTGACCGAGGACACTTACCCGCCCCCCTCCCCCCCCCCCCCAAATTGAGTGCTATCGAGTGCTACTAAAAAGGTGAGGGAGTGTGTGAGGTTGTTTTTGATAACGTTTGTTGTTTTGCAGGTATAATGGCTAGCGAATGAGATGATCCCCCGAAGGCAACCTTAGATATTATCATGTCCAAGTTGGAAGAAATATCCTTGAGACTTGAGAATGTTGAAAGAAGGACCCCGAGTGTCCAAATTGAGTCCGGAGAAGGAACAAGCCGAGGTTCTACTCTAACTCCTGCTCCTTTCAAGGAGGTAGTGAGGAAATATAAGTTGAGGACCGATGTAGCTTCACAAGAGCAAGAGTTGGGCATTCCCCAACCAGTGGGCAATTCCCACCCTTTGGGCATTCCCCAAAGATATATTCCACTTCCAAAACCTGTTCGAAATGTTCCACCATTCGAACAAGCTGATGAAGCCCAAGTTGGAAAAGGAGCCGAAGAAGGAAATGATGACTATGGGTATGACTTTCCTATCAGAATAGGAGACCGATGTTGGGAGGTCGGAATGCAAACGGAGGTAGAGGCCGAGGTCGAGGGCCACACTTCGGTCACGAAGGAGGGAATCCGAGGAGAGAATATGGTGCTTTTGGTGAAAACTGGGGAGCTCAACCGGAGCCTCACCAAAGAGGTCGAGATCACTCCAACCTCAACAGTGTGAAGATCAATATGCCCACGTTCAAAGGGTGTAGTGATACTTCCAAGTACATCGAGTGGGAGTCGACAATGGATCGAATTTTTGACACCAATGAGATGACTGAGCTGAAGAAAGCCACCTATGCTATATCATCGTTTGAATCTTATGCATCTGTGTGGTGGGAAACGGTGAAGAGATCGAGGAGAAGATCAGAATTGCCCGTAAATATTACATGGGAAGAACTAAAGCGGGTAATGAGAGAGAAATATATCAATGCTTCATATCGACATGATCAACTCAAACAGCTTTACGAGTTGAAGCAAGGTTCACAAACAGTGGATCAATACTACCATGAGTTCTTACAAATTCAAATGGCCTTGAATATGGAAGAGGAGGATGAAGAGAAAGCTGTTGTTCGATTCAAGAATGGGTTGAGTCGCGATATAGCCTTCCAATTGAGGTTTCACAAATTCCAATGTCCATTTGGAGTATATAAAGCTGCAGTTGAAGCTGAGAAATGGCTTAAGGAGGATAAGTCCAACCGTTACCGGAGTACAACTACTACCCCGGTAACTAAACCGAAGGAGTGGAAGAGCCCGAACACTAGTGGCACCGGTGTAAAACCCGAAGTGAAGAAGAGTTATGAAAAACCGATGCCAAACGTGGGAGGAAACTCTAAGACTCAGTTGAATACGCCGTCGTCTTCTTCTAATCAATGCCACAAGTGTAGAGGATATGGCCATTTTGCTAGAGATAGTCCTACTCGGAAGGCCATAACTCTTATCGATGGAAGACCTCAGGAGCAGGATAGTGAGCCCGAAGAGGAGAACAGTGATGAAGGGGAATTAATTTTCGAAGGAGAAGATGAAGTCGAGGATGATGACCCTCGAGCATTTCTTGTTGTGAGAAGAAGCTTGAGTGTGATGTTAGCCGAAGTCAATGAGAACGTGCAACGTGAGAATCTTTTCCATGCTAGATGCAGAGTCATGGGTTTGGTCTGTTCGATGATCATTGACTCCGGCAGTTGTGCTAACGTTGTGAGTCAAACATTGGTTTCACAATTGAAGTTACCCACCTTAAAGCATCCGAGCCCATATCGGTTGCAATGGCTTAATGAATGTGGTGAACTAAAGGTTGCGAAACAAGTATTGGTCAAGTTCAAAATTGGCAACTACATTGACGAGCTCATGTTTGATGTGTTGCCAATGCAAGCTTGCCACCTTCTATTTGGGAGGCCATGGCAATTTGATCGGAATGTTGTGCATAATGGTAAAGCTAACACCTATACTACCACTCACGAGGGAAAAAAGTTTGTGCTTAAACCGTTGACTCCGAAGCAAGTCAGTGAGGACTATAAAAAAATGAAGGAGCTGAAGGAGGCAGCTAAAGCGAAGAATCCCATCGGTGGGCCAATTGTGGCCGAAGCAAAAGCTCCATCACCCGAAGTAAAAAATATCTGTGCAATCATGCAACCGGGTGAAATTTTACGAGGCAACGACACCGATCGAATGATGATTTGCCTCGTGCATAAGGGTATCCTTTTAACTCCAAATGATGATTTAACTAACGATAACCCTTTTCCTTTGTCTGTTTGTAAAGTTTTGCAGGACTTCGAGGACATGTTTCCCGAGGAAATGCCAGGTGGATTGCCGCCATTGCGAGGAATCGAGCACCAAATAGATTTTGTACTGGGGTCTCAAATCCCCAACAAACCTGTGTACCGGTTTAATCCCAAAGACACCAAAGAGCTCCAAAGGCATGTTGATGAGTTGCTGAACAAGGGCCTCGTTCGAGAGAGCTTGAGTCCTTGCGCCGTTCCTGTTATCCTTGTCCCGAAGAAAGATGGAACATGGCGAATGGGTGTTGATTCCCGAGTAGTCAACAAAATAATGGTAAAGTATCGTCATCCCATCCCTCGATTAGATGACATGCTAGATGAGTTAAGTGGTTCTTCATGCTTTACAAAGATAGACCTCAGGTCCGGTTACCATTAGATCCGAATGAAACCCGGAGACGAGTGGAAAACCGCATTAAAGACCAAATTCGGTCTCTATGAATGGTTCGTGATACCTTTTGGCCTCTCCAATGCACCGAGCACATTCATGCGACTGATGAACCATGTGCTCAAGCCGTTCATAAATAAGTTTGTTGTCGTTTATTTCGATGACATTCTTATTTATAGTAAATATATGGATGAACACGTCGAACACCTAAGGATAGTGCTTGATAAGCTTAGAGAAGAGAAGTTATATGCTAACTTCAAGAAATGTGCCTTTTGTGTTGAACGAGTAGTCTTTCTAGGATTCATTGTCAGTGCTAATGGTGTCGAAGTCGACAAATCAAAAGTCGAGGCCATCAAAGATTGGCCAACTCCAACCTCGGTATCACACGTTCGTAGCTTCCATGGCTTAGCTAGCTTTTACCGAAGGTTTGTTCGTGACTTTAGCACCGTGGCAGCTCCTTTGACAGAGCTGGTAAAGAAAGACCATCCATTTGTGTGGGGAGAGACCCAAGAAAGGGCTTTCCAAGAGTTGAAATGGAGGCTATGCTCTGCCCTGTTGTTGCAACTCCCTGACTTCGGCAAAGCATTCGAAGTCGAGTGTGATGCGTCCGGAGTTGGGATCGGAGGAGTGCTTATGCAAGAATCGAAGCTGATCGCTTACTTTAGCAAAAAGCTTAAGGGTGCAACCTTGAATTACTCCACGTATGACAAGGAGTTGTATGCTCTCGCTCGAGCACTCGCCCATTGGCAGCATTATTTGTGGCCTCGAGAGTTTGTGATTAAAAGTGACCATGAATCCTTGAAACATCTCCAAGGTCAGGAGAAATTGAACCGAAGGCATGCCAAGTGGGTTGAATTCATTGAAAGTTTTCCCTATGTAATTCATTACAAAAGGGGAAAAGATAATGTTGTGGTTGATGCGCTATCGAGGAAATTTGCCTTGGCGACCACTCTCGCCTCGAGGCTCATGGGATTCGAAAGCATCAAGTTGATGTACGAAGACGATCCCAAGCTTAAATGCGTTCGAGACGCAATCTTGAGTGGCCGAAGGGTTGAGAAGTATATCAGTGGCACGATGGCTACCTCTTCAAAAATGGGAGGGTTTGTGTGCCAGTGTCATCGTGGAGAGAGCTCTTAGTTCGAGAAGCTCACTCCGGAGGATTAATGGGACACTTCGATGTCGACAAAACTCTTGGTCTCTTAACCGAGCAGTTCCATTGGCCAAAAATGCGACGAGATGTGGAAAAGCTTTGCAACACTTTTCTCGTTTGCAAGAAGGCTAAATCGAAGTCCAACCCTCATGGATTGTGTACCCCATTGCCTATGCCTGATCGACCTTGGGTTGATATATCCATGGACTTTGTCTTGGGGTTACCGAGGTCGGAGGGAGGACATGATAGCATCTTCGTTGTCGTGGACCAATTTTCCAAAATGGCTCACTTTATTCATTGCAAGAAATGCGATTGCGCACAGCATGTTTCTTCATTATTTATTGCTCATGTGTTAAAATTGCATGGTGTGCCTTGTACAATTGTGAGTGATCGAGAGTCGAAGTTCTTGAGTCATTTTTGGAAATGTTTGTGGGGTGCCCTCGGCACCAAACTGCTATTCTCGACGTCTCACCATCCTCAGACTGATAGACAGACCGAGGTAGTTAACCGAACCTTGGGATCTTTGCTTCGTGCAATGACTAAAGGCAAGGTCGGAAACTGGGCTGATCGTTTGCCCATGATGGAGTTTGCATACAATCGAACGGTGCATCGAATGATAAATTTGACCCCGTTAAAGTGTGTGTATGGTTTTAATGCTTTGATTCCACTTGATCTAACCCCATTGCCTCGAGACATTGTTATTGATTTTGAAGGTACTCACCTAGCCAAAGCTCCGCTCGAATTGCATGCCAAGGCAAAGAAGAATCTCGAGGAAGCCTATGCCAAAGTGGCATTGAAAACGAACAAGGGGCGAAAGAAGTTGGAGTTGAAGAAGGGAGATTGGGTTTGGGTTCACTTCCGAACAGAGCGATTCCCGAACCAAAGGAAAGGAAAGTTGGCTCCTCGAGGGGATGGTCCATTTCAAGTGCTGAGCAAGATCAACAACAATGCTTATGTGATCGACCTCCCAGGTGGGTATAATGTGTCCAACACTTTCAATGTTGCTGACTTAACTCCTTGTGTTGTAGGCCAAGTACAGGAGACAGATGATGAAGCAATTTCGAGGACGAAATCTTCTCAAGAAGGGGAGGATGATGCAGCCCAAAGTGCGGATCAAGTGCTCGACAATCCACCGAAGACAGTGACTGATTAACCGAGGCCAATAACACGAAGCCAAGCCAAATTGCTCCATGACATGCACATTCAATTGGCTTGGCCGGGAGGAAGCATGTGTTCGGAGGAGGAATTGCAAGGTTCTAGATCCGAAGGCCACATCCTCAAATTTGAGCCCCGAGGACAAAGTGACCGAACACCAACTCTTGGCGTTGAGCAGCACAGAGCCGAACACAAGTTACACAACAACTTGTGTTCAAAGTTAAGCGAGCGCCCGATGACGAATATGTTCGAGCAAGCAACCAACCGTCAAATTCAAAGATGCCGAACACTCACCCAAATGTGATCGAGCAAGCAACCGAGTATCGAAGTCAAGGCTGCCGAACACACTTTAGTTCAGCCCTGCGTGGCTTGTTTATATTGGTCACCTGTGACCATTTTACTAGTTTACCCTTAGTATTTCCTATATAAACCTTGTTCCATTTCATTGTAAGGAGCTAGTTTTTTTGATATTGATGAATGAATGAAATTGCCGAGAGCATTTCCTTATCTCCAATGTGAGCAAAACTCCAGTGTGGGCCTTTTGGACTTGTGGCTTTCGGTGAATCCGATTGAACATTTCCTCTCTGATCATTCAGTTTGCTAGAGGCAGTGTTCTCTTGAGGATTGTTGCATAGTATAGGTGATTCTTGGCCTTCATTCGATCGAGCTTTGAGACAAGTTCCTCAGTGTTCTTTCGAATCGAAGCAAGTCTTGTCTTGCTTCTATCTTTATTTCTTGTCGTTATCTCGTTTTTCGCTGTTGATTCGGTTGATAGGCTTGTCTTCGAATTTGGCTTGCACCAACTTTGTCCCGGGATCTCAAATCCCAAACAAGCCGGCCTATAGAAGCAATCCCGAGGACACAAGGGAGTTGCAAAAGTAAGTAGATGAATTGCTTACCAAAGGCTTGGTGAGGGAGAGCTTGAGTCCGTGTGTCGTGCCCGTGATCCTTGTTCCAAAGAAGGATGGCACATTGAGGATGTGTGTGGATTGTCGAGCGGTCAACAAGATTACGGTAAAGTATCAACATCCCATACCTCGTTTAGATGATATGCTTGATGAATTAAGTGGTTCTAGTATCTTTTCGAAGATGGACCTTAGGTCCGGTTACCATCAAATCCGGATGAAACCCGGGGATGAATGGAAAACTGCATTCAAGACCAAGTTTGGTCTATATGAATGGTTGGTGATGCCCTTTGGCCACTCCAACGAACCTAGAACTTTTATGAGACGAATGAACCATGTGTTGAAGCCATTCATCAACAAGTTTGTGGTCGTCTACTTTGACGATATTTTGATCAATAGAAAATCAATAAATGACCATGTTGATCACTTAAGGCAAATGCTCGAAGTGTTAAGAGCCGAAAAGCTCGATGCTAATTTTAAAAAGTGTGCCTTTGGTGTTGAGAAGGTAGTCTTCCTTGGGTTTGTTGTGAGTGCCCAAGGAGTGGAGGTGGATGAGTCCAAGGTAGAGGCCATTCGAGATTGGCCTACTCCCACTACCGTGACTCAAGTGAAGAGCTTTCATGGTCTTGCTAGTTTTTATAGACGATTTGTGAAAGACTTTAGCTCCATTGCCGCTCCACTCACCGAATTGGTGATGAAGGACAAACCTTTTGTTTGGGGAGAGCCTCAAGAGAAGGCCTTCCATGAATTGAAAAGTAGGTTGAGAACCGCCCCTCTATTGCAATTGCCCGATTTTGGAAAGGCATTTGAGGTTGAATGTGATGCCTTGGGGGTGGGAATTGGTGGTGTTTTAATGCAAGATGGAAAACCCATAGCCTACTTTAGTGAGAAATTGAAGGGTGCCTCCTTGAACTACTGTACGTATGACACGGAGATGTATGCCCTAGTGAGAGCTCTTGCTCATTGGCAACATTATCTTTGGCCTAGGGAATTTGTGATTAAGAGTGACCATGAGTGACTCAAACCTCTTAGGGGCCAAGAGAAATTGAACAAGCGTCATGCCAAGTGGGTAGAGTTCATTGAGTCTATTCCCTATGTAATTCAATACAAGAAAGGGAAAGACAATGTTGTGGCGGATGCACTTTCTAGGAAGTTTGCTCTAGCCACCACTCTTGCTTCCAAGCTCATGGGTTTTGAAAGGATTAAGTTGATGTATGCTCAAGACCCTAAGCTAAAGAGCATTCATGAAGCTCTTGAGATGGGAGAAAGAGTTGAGAAATACCAATGGGTTGATGGCTATATCTTTAAAAATGGTAGAGTTTGTGTTCCCGAGTCCTCTTGGAGGGAATTGCTTATTCGTGAAGCTCATTGTAGGGGCTTGATGGGACACTTTGAGAGACACAAGACCTTGGTCATTCTCATGGAACAATTCCATTGGCCAAAAATGGGGGTACAAGTTGAAAAGCTTTGCAAAAATTGCCTTGAGTGCAAGCACGCTAAATCTAAAGCTAACCTTCACGATTTGTATTCTCCTCTCCCCGTACCTACTAGCCCGTGGATAGATATTTCTATGGACTTTGTTATGGGATTGCCACGGTCTAGGGGGGGACATGATAGCATTTATGTTGTCGTGGATAGGTTTTCCAAAATGGCTCACTTCATTCCATGTAAAAAGTGTGATGATGCACAACATGTTTCTTCTTTATTCATTGATAATGTGTTAAAGCTGCATGGTGTGCCTCAAACTATTGTGAGAGATAGGGACACCAAGTTCCTTAGCCATTTTTGGAGGAGCTTGTGGGGTGCTCTTTGCACCAAGCTATTGTTCTCTACGTCCCACCACCCTCAAACGGATGGGCAAACCGAGGTGGTGAACCGAACTTTGGGTGCTCTTCTTAGAGCTATGACCCGAGGTAAGGCCGGGACTTGAGTTGATAAGTATCCTCTTATGGAGTTTGCATATAACCATACTTTGCATAGTTTGATTGGTATGACTCCATTTGAGTGTGTGTATGACTTTAATCCTTTGATTCCACTTGATCTAACCCCATTGCCCAAGAATTTTGTTGTGAGTTTTGAAGGTAAATGCCGAGAAAAGGCTATGGTTGAGCTACATACTAAAGCAAAGAAGAACTTGGAGGAAGCCTATGCAAAGGTTGCTTCCAAGAAGAACAAGGGAAGGAAGAAGCTAGAGCTCAAAAAGGGAGATTGGGTGTGGGCACACTTCCGCAAAGAAAGGTTTCCAAACCTTAGGAAAGAGAAGTTGGTACCCCGTGGAGATGGACCGTTTCAGGTGCTTTCCAAGATCTACAACAATGCCTATGTGATTGATTTACCCGGTAAGTATAATGTCTCAAACACTTTTAATGTGACTGACTTGACCCCTTTTGATGTAGGGGATGGTGATGCCGGAGAGGAAGAGGCCATGGTTTCGAGGACGAAATTTTCTAAGAAGGGGAGGATGATGCGGGGCATACTACCTCAAGGCCTTTCACTAGAAGTCAAGCTAAGTTGATTCAAGACATTCACCTCTACTTGGCTTGGAAGGACATGGAAGAAGACTCTGGGAGCAATTTGAAGATCATGCATTAGAGTGCCATGGATGGAGGATCACCTAGGCTACTTGGAGAGGCATCCGGGATACATTTGGAAGCATTTCAAGAACTCCCAGGCAGGGGCGGACCGCCTACTCAACTAGGCGGCCCGCCTACTAAATGTCAGTTCTTTGGATTTCATACCGCCTTAAAAGGAGATGGACCACCCACTCTGGCTGCCTACTTCTAATTTAGCCTTCTAGGCAAGTGGGCGGGGCGCCTTGTAGAGTAGGCTCAACACCTACTTGCTGAAGCCCATGACGGGACACCTCACTTATTTGTTATGTTTTGACTATTATAGCCCTACGTGGCCTTTGTTATTTAAACCCACTTGGGAGGTACTTTAGGGCTTTCATTATGTCTAGGTGAAGTCTATAAATACTTCATTAGTCTTCACTTGACCCTTAGCTTACTTTGATTATTGATGAATGTTGAATAGAGTTGAACTCTTGAGCTATGAAGAAAACCCTTTTGTTGGCTTGAATTCACTAGCGGATCCTAGTTGATTATCGAACCGGCACCCGATCATTCTACTTGCGTGTCCTGAGTGTGGCTCGAGGGTTGTTGCTTAGCGTAGGCTCTTCTTGACACCGATACGAAGGTTTCACAGAACAAGTTCTCCGTGGATACTTTGTAGGGAGTTCGAGACGCGTCTCGTTCCCTTATCGTTCTTTTGGTCTTTTGATCTCGATCCTTATCAGACGTGCTCCACCTCCACGACCTATACACAACACTTATCAAACTCCATACAATCAATTTCAGTCTCCACCAATCTATGCTCCTCGACCAAGAGGCCCTCATGGCTTTTGCCCAAGAGCCAATTATGAGAAGGTGTGTCAAGCAAAAAAGATTTAAGTGCACACCAATTGGGGAATTTTATGCTTATCTATTTTAGAAATTTCATGCCTTTGGTATATTGAAACCGATCAATGAAGGAATGCATCCTAGGGATAGGGTGGACGACTCTCATCAGTGCGCTTATCATTCGGGTGCATTGGGACATGACATAGAGGATTATCATTTTCTCAAGAAAGACATCCAAGCTTGATAGATAATGGTCAGATCCAAGTCGAGGGGCCAAACATAGCAAACACCAACCAGAACCTGTTGCCAGTCCATGATGATATATATATGGTGAGGATGATATGTGGAGAAGAATTCCAAGCAAAGTCTGCAAGGCCAATAGTGGCCATTGATGCTTTATCATTTGGGGTGAAAAAGATACATCTAATGCCGAATCCAGTTCCCGTAGTTGTTCCATCGGTAGCAAAGAACCTCACTTAATTGATTAAGCGAAAGTTGTTAAAAAAAGAGTTGTCAATGACAAGGAAAAGAAAGGGGATCCAACCGAGATTGGAAGTCCTACAGATGCGGACAGAAATAAGGTTGGGAAAATGAAAATGATGGACAGGGTCCTCCAGAAGCTAGTTTCTAGTCTTGACCAATCATTCATCAGTTCCGAAGAAAGAAAGTCTATCCCAATGAGAGTTCAAACAAATGAGGCAGATAAAAAGATGATGTCGGATCCGAGGCACGTCTTTGGCACCAAAATGGTACCATATGAGGAAGGCCTTAACAGTGCATGACTGTTGTACATTGTCCCTTGCTTTTGAGAATGAACGATTGAGAAGCAACTCTTATTCCCTCTAGGAAGGGAACTTTATAGTTTGTTTTGCTAAGCTTTCTGTGTGTTTATATATTTAAGGGTTGTAATCCAAGTGCATTTATTTTGTTCTTTTTGATGTTTCAAACCCTCATGCTTTTTATTCAATGAAAAGCGAGAGCCATTTCTCGTCTCTACATGACATATGTGCAGGATTCACATGTTAATCTTAAAATACGGTCGAACTTTGTACCAATGAACCATTTGGGCAATGAGAATGAATATGACATGGGAGGTACATGAAAAGCTCAAAGTCACCTACAATCATTTCAGATGAAGTTGAAATACCATTTTTAGGATCATCATGGGAGCGGAAATCACGGATACTGCGTGGATTCCCATCTCTATGTGTAACATTGGTCGACTCATTTTGTCTTATATTTATGCGAGGCATTCTGGGATCGGGATGACAAACGACTTTCATCTCTGCTACCTATACACTGTATCATTTTGTCAACCCTTTTGAGCCTCCTATTTTCATTTGACATACCCTTCTTTGGAATCAATGTAGTTGTAATTGGAAAAGAAAAATAGGAAAAAAAAAAAGGAGAAAGAGACAAAGCACAAACAAAAAACAACACCACAAAGCTAGCACAAAATGCTAGAGCTACGTCTGACCTGATTCCTCTCAAAAGGATACGTAGGAAACCATTCAGGTGCGATCATAATGGTGAAAATTTCATTTTTTTCCTGTTCTATATTGATGCAAAACTTGCCTCCAAGTTTGCGGCCTTTACAAGAAGTTTGTTTTTTTTTTTTAAGAAAAAAGGGGAAATTCAAAATTCCTTTTGTTTCTTTGTGGTTATTTCACGGTGGAAACTCATTATCCTCACGTTTTCTTTTTGTTCAGTCCAGGAAAATAAAACAAATAATCCCCTATTTTTTAAGTTTCCCTCGGGAAAATCCCAACATTCTCCAATTTTAATACTATGTGTCATCCAAATGAGAAACGTGAATATTGTCCCATTTTTTTCAGTTTAATCATAGGGACAAGCTCAATAGTTTTCAGATTTCACATTAACGCAAAAAACTTGCCTCCATGTTTGCTGCTTGTATAGAGAAAATCGAAAGCCCCAGTTAATCCTAAACCGGGGCAGAAGTTTGTTTTATTTTTTTTAAAAAAAATGATTCTAAAGATTGTAACATTTACCCAAATGTCTCATGAGATGCTTTCATATCTTTTTCGTACCAAAGAGAAGAATTCAAAAATTCCCCAGTTTAGACTAAACTTAGTTTATTTTATTTTTAAAAGGGATGTTTCTAAGGTTGAAGTGTTTTCCTAGTCGTCTCATGAGATATTTTTTGAGCTTTTATGTTAAAATTTTCTTTCTAGCCTAACCAAATCCCACGTTATGGTCAAAATAAGACCTTTCTAACTGATCTTTGAGAATGTAGCGCATTGATGTACAATCAAATTATGAGTTTGCTCGAGGAAGCCGAAGTTTATTTTGATCATGCAACCAAGAGATGGGAGTACGATTGCCATTAGGATAGAAATTTCTTTGAGAAGTCAAAATAAGGAACGACAGATTGACCAAAAAGGAAAGAAGAGAAAGACGGGATCGACCGAAAAGGGGGATAAGAGGTCGATTGGAAAGAAAAAAAATTAAAAGAAAAAGAAAAAAAAGAAATGAAGTCTTGGTTGTGAAACTAGGAGTGGCAATGGGGCAGGGCAGGGGGGCGGGTTGAGCCCATCCCTGCCAAAAGTTTGCCCTGCCCTGCCCCGCCCCATTTTGTGTTGTCTCCAGTTTTTACCCTGCCCTGCCCCGTTTACCCCGCCCCGCTGCCCCGCCTCATTTAAATCACCCTTAAAATCATTGTTTTTAATTTTGAGTGCAATTGAGATCACTCGTTTCTGTCAAACTCTTTTTCGTCCCAATTACTCTACAGAAATTTCTCTTAATTAACTCTTTTTGAAGTTTATAATTTAGAACTATATATCCATCGTCATAAATCATGTAGAACAACTTTCAAAACACTATTACAAGTATCTTTCATCTTGTGTGTATATATATATATATATATATATATATATATATATATATATATATATATATATATATATATATATATATATATATATTCATCATGTTTTTACATGTTCTACTTTTTAATTTGGTTTAAAAGTTATAACTATGATCATAGATTTACTAAGTGAACATAAAAATGAGATTGTACATATTTTGAAGTTAAACGATTGGTACAACATGATTAGCTGAGTTTTAAAATTACATCTAAATAAAATTTGCTACTATCAAACTTATAATCACGAGAATCGTGTATTAAGTAACTATCTTCGTTTTATTAGGGAGTGAAATGGGCATTGCCTGGATTAGAGAATTCAGTGATTGTTGAGAGAGGGGTCCTCCCCTGCCCTGCCCTGCCCTGTCAAATTTTAGATTTTTTTTCCTTTTTCACCCGCCCTGCCCTGCCCTGCCCCATTTCACTTAAGCCCTGCCGTGCCCCATTTACCCTTTCCCCTGCCCCGCCCTTCCCCCGCCCTGCCTCCTTGCCACCCCTATATGAAACTTGAAAGGGCACTACAAGACAACAATGAGGGAAAAAAAAGAGAAAGGTTAGTTGGTGAAAATCCCAAAGGGCACTACTAGTCGAATCAGGCTCATTAGATTTTTCTTATCAAGTTCGAGTTAAGCATGATGCAAACATGGGGAAAGGTCAGGGTTAGATCGTGTGAACGGATCAAGAGTTGATTCTAAAATGCATATCATGTTTGCTAAGGTCGTCATTTCACTTTCTATAATTTTATTTTACCTTCTGGGGACATCTTTCTTTCGATGTCTCTTCTTTGAAATCCTTCACTTTGCTTTTCGTTTATTTTTTCTTTTGATATCATTGAAATAAGCAAAGAAAGTTTCGCAAAGCTTGTGACAGGTTTCTTAGTTGTACCAAATCATTGTCAGGATCCAATTGGTAATGGGTCACATCTACTTATACAATTAGGCAATAACATGTCAAGGATCATATAGTGAAAGAAATCATCAAGGAAATATTAAGCCTCCATTCGAGAAATGGTCGGTGCTCTTAATTTTCAAGAACATAACCCCGTTTGAGAACTGGGTAGAGTTTTGCAATTTTCAAGACAATCCTCAATTTGAGAAATGGTTTGAATTTTTGTCTTTTAAGACATGGCCCCATTTGAGAACCGGGTAGAGTTTTCAATATTCAATACCAGATGCCATTTGAGAAATAGTCAGAGTTCTAAGCCTTTGAGACAAGGTCAATTGAGAAATGGTTAGAGTTTTCTACATTCCATTTGATAAATGGTTGGGGTTTGCTGCTCTCGAGACAAAGCTATTTGAGAAATTGTTAATATTTTCAACATTCAGTACCAGATGTCATTTGAGAAATGGGCAGAGTTTTCAACATCCAATATTAGATGCCATTTGAGAAATGTTTGGTTTTTCTGCTTTTGAGACAAGGCCATTTAAGAAATGGTTAGAGTTTTCAACATCCCATTTGAGAAATGGGAGGAGTTTTCAGCTTTCAAGACAAGGCTATTTGAGAAATGGTCAGAGTTTTCAACATTCCATTTGAGAAATGGTTTGAGTTTTCAGCTTTCGAGACGACCATTTGAGAAATTATGCCATTTGAGAAACAGTTAGAGTTTTCTGCTTTCGAGATGACTATTTGAGAAATGGTTGAGTTTTCAATATTTCAGTACCAGATGCCATTTGATAAATGATAGGAATTTTTCTGCTTTCGGGACAAGGCCATTAGAGAAATGAGTTAATTTTTCAATTTCAATACAAGATGTCATTTGAGAAATGGTTGGATTTTTCGGCCTTCATGACAAGACCGCTTGAGAGCGGGGTAAATTTTCAATCTTCAAGGCAAAATCCATTAGAAAATGGATAGAGTTTTAAATTTTGAGACAAGAGCCATTTGGGAAAATGGGATACAGTTTCCAACTTTAAGAGCAACACCCATCGGGGCAATGGTTTTCAATTTTCAGCAAGAGCAAGACCCATCAAAGTGAAAGTTTTAATTTTCAGCTAGGGCACTCCCTTGATAATGGAAGATTTCACGTTAAGCAATTAGGGCACTCTCTTGATAATGGAAGATTTTAAGTTCAGCAATTAGGGCACTCCCTTGATAAAGGAAAAGTTTCATCAATTAAGGCACTCCCTTTACGATGAAAAATTTCAGCAATTAGGGCACTCCCTTTATAATGGAATAGAGCACTTCCTTGACAATGGAATTCAGCATTTAGGGCACACCCTTTACAATAGAAGAATTACTTCAACAATCAGGGCATACCCTTTATAATAGAAGAATTATTTTCAGCAATCAGGGCACACCCCTTACAATGAAGGAGTTAGTATCAGCAATCAGGGCACACCTTTTACAATAGAAAATGTTTTTTCAACAAGTGGGGGCACTCCATTTACAATGGAAATTTGTTTAGTTTTCAGCAAATGGCACACTCCCCTTACAATGGAAGTTTGTTTAGTTTCAGCAATAAGGGCACACCCTTTATAATGGTAGAGTTATATTCAGCAGTAAGGGCACACCCTTTACAATGAGAGAGTTACTTTTAGCAATTGGGGCACACCCCTGGCACACCCCTTACAATGGAAGTTTGTTGTTTTCAGCAATCAGGGCACACCCTTTACAATGGAAGAGTTACTTTTAGTAATTGGGGCACATCCCTTACAATTGTTTCCAGCAATAAGGACACACCATTTACAATGGTACACCCTTTACAATGGAAGTTGCTATTTGTAGTAGTCGGGGCACACCCCTTACAATAGACGAGTTATTTTAAACAATCAGGGCATACCTTTACAATGGAAGTTGCTATTTGCAGTAGTGCGGCACACCCCATACAATAGAAGAGTTTCCAAGATTCAAGACAAGCCATGATAATGAAAGAATTTTTAGATTTCAAGATAAAATTATCCGGATCGGTGATTTTAGTTTTCAATCAGACCAAGATCAACCTTGCGAAGCGTGAAGAGTTAGTGTAAGAGTTGTTAATTTTATATTCCATGTTGTATTTTCATTTCTTTTATAAAAGCGATGATCATGAGTCAACAACTAGCAACCAGTGATCAGCAACGACAACCTTTTGTGTGTCTAGAAGTGTCTCAAGTCAGTCCAAATGTGTCTAGAAGTGTCTAGTGTTTCGAGTCAGTCCAAATGTGCCTAGAAGTGTCTACTGTTAGTCTTTGTGAGTCTAGAAGAGTCTAGTTTTTTGTTAAATGTGGTAGTCCCAGCTGCCGCACGTGAGAAACTACACTGACCGGATTCCTTAGTCCGAGAATATGTAGGTAGCCTTGTAGTCAGGGTACGGTCACCATTTTACAAAGCATGATCTTGGACCAGAATCGAAAAGCCAAAATTAGCTGTTGATTACGTATTTTATAGAAAACTCATCATGTTCCCAAGCAAAGAGGGGCAGCTGTAATCACCTAATTTTGGCACCTAAATTCAAAAAATTGATAAAATATAGTGTTAATTTTCTTAAAGGGATTTTGCCTAATTTTTCTTAGATTTTGTCATTCTTATTTAGCTTTAGCTTTAGTTAACTGAAAAAAAAATACTAATAAATAATTTTTCTTTTCTTTTTTTTTTTTTGCTTTGATATTAATTGTTTTGATCTTAATGGAGCTGTTGTGATTATGCTTGGTGTTTGTTTTTGCTATGATTTTAATGCTGCATTGTGGCACTTTGGAGCAAAAGGGTGATTGATTTTCTATGGTGGTTGGATGGTTGAATACTATGGTGTGGGGATGTAGGCGCTGTGATGTAGGAGTAATGATGATTCGACGTGAATAAGGGTTATTATGGTGAAAATGTTTTGGGAATGGAAGTTGTGTTGGTGTTGTTGTTTCTTTGTTTCGATGGCGGAGATGAGGGTGGGGCTGTAACGCAGCAGCAGGGGCTGTTGTTGCTCTGATGACGAAGCAAGGCAGTGTCGTTTGTTGTAGGGTTGGCGGCCTGGACGTCGTTTTTATTTGGTTTTGGTCAGCGACGCTGCTGCTATGGCAAAACAATGGCGACGTGTAGGTGACAAAGCAGTAGGGGGTTGTAACACTGCAGCGTTATTTCGACAGCGGTGAAAGGGCAGTCGTGGCAGCGAAGCTAAACCAGTTGTTCGAACCAGTAGTGTAGAATCACCTTGGCGGCGGTTTAAGTTTGAGTAAGCCTTAGTCTTTTATTTTTCTGTATTTCCTATAGGTTTCTAGTACGCTTTACGCGATAATTAATGAAAAATCATGTTTAGTTACTGTTAGTTTGAAAATTACTTATGTATATCTCGGAATGGTAATGTTCGAAATGTGAAAGCTTGTCGCTTACCATCGCCAAGCTCCGTTGGTCTACTATTTTTGTTTCCGTAATGTAATTAAATTGAGTCGCTTGAGCTTGTGCATGTATGTTCTTTACTTTCGGAATAAAGCTTGTTAAGTCCATTTTCTCATAGTCTTACCTCGTAGTTTCGAGCTTGAACCAGATCTAAACTTCACTTTGGTAAGTGTTTTTCTTTTCTTTGGTTTAGTTTGCTAAGCATGTTTAGCATATCTGGGTATAGTTGATTAAGCCTAGTATATTTTAGTCTGGTGCAAATTGTGTCGTTCAATGTTTTAGCTTTGAACTTGATTGGTTTTGTCTAAGCCAAATGTAAAATTGTTAAGCTTTCTGTTAACTTCAAAACTTGGTCATAAGCTTGAACCTAATTGAACTTTTTTGGTTTGCTGCAAGTCTTAAGGAGGGTAACCTAGCTTGTTTAGTTACCTTGGACTTAGTCCATTTTTGTGTTTTGCTCCAAGTTAATCTGGGAATGAACTTTGGACCCAATAAACAAGTCTTGAAATTAGATATATGGGCTGAAATTTGAATTGTAGCAGTGCAGATTTGTAGGTGTGTTTCTGGGCTTAAACTTGGGGTTAGTTTAGGCTTAATAGGCCCAATAGTCCAAGCCCATAGCAGTCCTACCATGGGACAGCCTTTTTTTCAGCTTTTAGTAGTGTAGGATGGCTGAAACATGTGAAAAAAGTGAGCCGTAGCAGCTCAACAGTGGCTAAAAAGTGGGATTTGACAAGGCACTCAAGTGCCAAGCATGTGTTTTCCCAATTACCCCTTCATGCCCTTCTATTTTTAGCTACATATAGGAGCTTTAACTCCTCATTTTAACACCAACATCAGCTGAAAAAATGAGACAAAAACTGATACGGGGCAAATCGATCTAAGATACCAACCATCAAGAACCAAGCTTGAGAGAACAAGGAATGCAAGTCCAGGTCTCTAGAAGAGACTTGAAAATCATGCATCAGAGCACCAAGGAAGGAGGAGGAGCGCCCAGCACAGTCAGGCAGAGCGCCTAGAAGCCAGGCGAAGCGCCCAGCTTCAAGGCACTCTGGGCGGAGCGCCAAAGTTCCAGGCGAAGCACCCAGGGTGGAGCGCCCAGCTCTAGGAGGAGCCCCCAGTCTTCAAAGGGTTCAGGCAGAGCGCCCAGATTCCAGGCGGAGCGCCCAAAGCTAAAGCTTGGTTGATTTTTGGAGTGAAGTTCCTATTTTGCCCTTAAGTGGCCTTTTATGTTCAAATTAGCTTTGGGGGCATTTTAGTCATTTCACCATGTCTTATGAAAAACTATAAATAGAACACTTAGTCTTCATTTCATGAGTTAGCCATTTTGATAGAAGATAGAATTGAGAGAGAACGTTGAAGAGGCCGAGCCCTTCGAGTTCGAAGCTTGAAGCTTCGTTTATCTATGTACGTGGAACCTATGGAGATCGACACCTAGTTTGAATCTATTGTAAGATTCAAGTTTCCCTTTCTCCCTCTTGAATTCAATCCACATAAATGAATTGAATTCGTTTCTTTCTTCTAATTTCTTGCCTGCCTAGTCTCGATTTCTTGTTATCTTTATTATTTGCTTCCGCTCGATTAGAATGTTGCTTCCGCGTAATTGCCCCTTATCAGTTAGTATCAGAGCAAGGCTCGGGTTATGTACTTACAAACTCCCGTTCCTTATTCAACGTGCTAGTATGTTGTTCTTGTTGTTCTTGTGTTCTTGAGAATAGAAGAAAACAAAAAAATAGAAAAAAAATAGAAAACTTGACAAAAATTTGGTAGATCGGGTTGGAATCGAATCCCCAAGTGTTAAAAATTATTGGGGTTTGTTCCTTATTGTATTCTCGTCATTTTGATACCCATATATCGTGTTTTGGTGTTACGAATCAAAATTTTCAAAATCAAAATCCAAAAAGTATGAAATTTCTTGAAAACGCTTCAAATTCGAATCGAAGCTTGTTGTTGTTTGTTGGAGGCTTAAAACCATTGGGGATTGATGATAATAGTAGTATACACCTTTGGGTATCATTGATTTTGTGTATCGGGTTGAAATCAAACCAAAAGGTTTGCAAAAAATCACAAAAACCCGTTTGGAAAAACTGCTGAAACGCGTCCCAGGCGGAGCGCCTAGGACCAGGGCGGATGATGCCACCACAAGGCCCTTTACTAGAAACCAAGCCAAAGCATTTCATGATGCTCACTTATACTTGATTCGGAAGGGCGTCGATGATACGAGCTCCGGAGACCATTGGAAGATCATACACTTGAGCTCGTTGGAAGGAGGAATGGAAGGCTACAGGGCACCAAGCGGAGCGCCTAGCACCACAGGCGGAGTGCCCAAGCAAGGCAGCCACCAGGCGGAGCGCGCAGCCATGGGGCGGAGCGCCTAGCCACCTTGGCAGTGGTGCTCACCAGGCGGAGCGCCTGACCCATGGGCGGAGCGCCTGGGTCATGCCTCCACCAGGCGGAGCGCCCAGTTAGCCTAGGCGGGGCGCCCAAATCGCTGACTTTCCCATCTTTTTGTGTGAACTTCCTATTATAGCCCTCGTTAGTTCTATTGTTTTTCTATCTACCTAGGGGCTTTTTAGATATTTCAATTAGTTGTAGAAGGGTGCTATAAATAACACCCTTCATCATTTATTTCCATTAACTTAGCTTGAGTATTGAACATTGATGAGAATTGCTCATCAAAAGACTTGTAAACTTTGGCTTGGATCAATTGGTGGATTCCAAGTTGCTCTTCAATCCTCTTTGATCATTTTATTTGCTTGAGCCGGGTGTCTCTTGAGGATAGTTGCTTAGCGTAGGTTCTACTTGACTCGAATCGAGGGTGTATCAAGACATCGTTCCTTGGTGCTACCTCGTAAGTGTTCTTGTCGCGTCTCCCTTTTATCTTTATTTATCGCTTCCGTAGTTTGCCCCTTATCAGTTGATATAAGAGCAAGGCTCGGGTGTTGTTTCCACAAACCCTCGTTCCTTGTTCGTAGTGTTTTCATCGTGCCTTATATTATTGTTATTGTTGTTCTTGAAAAATTTGAAGAAAAACAAAAAAAATCAAAAACTAAAAAATTCCAAAAAAAATTTGCTAGAAATCGTTAGTTGTTGCGATTTTGTTGGTGTTAGCTATCGGGGATTGTTTGTGTATGTATTCTCTTCGATTGGGTACCAACAAAACACATTTTGGAGTTGTGAATCAAAAGTTGGAAAATCAAATCTCAAAAGTTGAAATTTCACCAAAATTGCTAGAACTTGTTTGATGTTATGAATTCTTGGATGTTTGGTATCCGGGATTATTCTATATAGTTACCTCGTCGTTTTGATACCCCCATAACATCATTTGGAGTAGCGGAATGAAAATCGAAATTTTGAATCTTGAAATTTTTTAAAATTTTTGAAGAACTTGCTCCAAATTCTTGAAACAAGTTGATTGTTGGTTGTTTGTTGGATTAAACCATTGGGGCTTGTTTGTTATAGCATAAAACAACTTTTGGTATCATCCATTATCAAAAACACCTTGGAATTATTGGAAAAATTGCTTGAAAACACTAAAATCACGTTTTGGAGGAGGTTTGGACACAGGTCCAGGCGGAGCGCCCCACCTTTGGGCGGACCGCCTCCCCCACCCCACTGCCCAAACTTGACAAAAAACCAAGCGGACCGCCCCACTGACTAGGCGGACCGCCCAGTTCACTGGAGGTTTCCGAGTAGTTCATTTCTCTAGGTTTTCGTGTTTGTTTGTTTACGTTGTTTCTGGTTAGTACTTTGAGGGTAACACTCCTACCTAATTAGTACTAATTCATTGAGCTCTTAGGACCTTCGTGCTTAGAGGAGAGTAGAGATCAAAGAAGACTCGTAGTGAATTTTTGCTTCAAGTGCGCACCTAAATAGCTTAACGTTCATCGAGTCCCATCAACTCCACTCTTCCCGAAGAGCATTTGGTTCTTGTGAATTGGATTGATTATCGAGGAAGTTGCACAACTAGAGGAGACCATTGATCTCAAGCTTGTGTGAACCTACCTTATTTGAGTGAACCCGAGAGCCCAAGTTGGGAAAGGGACCTCGAGTGTCCAAGTTGAAGCCGGTGAAGGCTCAAGTAGTCCTACCTTTACCCCAGAACAAGTTGTTGAGTTGCTTAGGCAACAACAACGGGTAAGGGAAGATCGTGATCGAAATGAATAAGTGTTGGGCAATACCCAACGAGTGAGCATTCCTCACATAATGGGCAATCCCCAAAGAAACATTCCACTTCCCGGACCTATTCGAAATGTTCAACCTCTTGGGCAAGTTGATGAAGCCCAAGAAGGGGAGGAGGAAGAGTATGGTGATAATGACTATGGAGCTCCTAATCCAAATGGGAGAGCCATGAATTGGGGACGTAATGTTGATAGGGGTAGAGGCCGACGTCGAGGGCCACCCATAGGGAATGTTGGAGGGAATGCTAGGAGGGATTTTGGTGGTTATGGAGACAATTTTGGAGGCCAACTGGAGCCTTACCAAGGGGGTCGAGATAACAACAACCTCAATAGCGTGAAGCTCACTATCCTTCCTTCAAAGGGAGTGGTGACCCGGTGGAGTACATTGATTGGAAGTTGGCCATGGAACGAATATTTGACATCAATGATATGCCCAAAAAGAAGAAGGCCAAGTATGCAATATCTTCATTTGAGTCCTTTGCTTCTACTTGGTGGGAGTCGGCCAAGAGAAATAGGAGGAGAAATGCTATGGCAATCAATGTGACTTGGGGTGAATTGATCCGTGTGATGGATGAGAAGTATTTGACTCAACAATACCGTGTGGACCAATACAAACGTCTCTATAAGTTGAAGCAAGGTTATAAGACGGTTGGGGAATACTTCAAAGAGTTTGAGCAAATCCGGATGACCCTAGACTTAGATGGGGAGGACAATGAACAAGCCATGATTCGATTTCGAAGTGGATTGAACCGAGACATAGCTTCACAATTGAAGTTTCACAAGTATGAAGACCACTATGAGCTATGCAAAGATGCGGTTGAGGCCGAGAAATGGCTCAAAGATGAGAAATCCACTCACTACAAGAGTAGCACTACTACTCCCATGAGTAAACCAAAGGAGTGGAAGACTCCTACTCCAAATGCAAGGTTCCCAAATGCAAGTGGTACAATTGCTAGCAAAGATGTGAAGAAGCCTTATGAGAAGTCTACACCACATGTAAGAGGTAACTATAAAACTCACTTGAGTAATCCTACTTCTACTTCTACTCAATGCTATAAATGTAAAGGTTATGGACATATTGCCAAAGATTGCCCTACCCGGAAAACTATGGTTGTGGTGGGTGAGTTGGTGTATGAACAAGATAGTGAACCCGAGGATGGGGAAGTAGAGGGTGATGAGGAGGTTGATGTAGAGGAGAATGCAATTGAAGATGATGATCCTCATGCCTTCTTTGTTGTGAGGAGGAGTTTAGGTGCCATGTCTATGGAGGATAGTGAGACTTTGCAAAGAGAAAACCTCTTCCATGCTAGATGCCGAGTCAAGGGTATTGTTTGTTCCATGATTATTGACTCGGGAAGTTGTGCCAATGTTATTAGCCAAACACTAATTTCCCAATTGAAGATACCCACTTTGAAACACCCCAACCCTTACCGTTCGCAATGGCTTAGTGAGTGTGGTGAATTGAAAGTGGTTAAGTAAGTCATGATTAAGTTCAAGATAGGGAACTATGTCGATGAACACATGTTTGATGTGGTACCTATGCAAGCATGCCACCTTCTATTTGGAAGGCCATGGCAATTTGATAGACATGTGATTCATGATGGCCGTGCCAACACCTACACTGTCAAGCATGAGGGAAAGAAGTTTGTTCTTAAACCCTTGACTCCCAAGCAAATAAGTGATGATTACAAGCGGATGAGGGAGTTAAGAGAGGTGGCAAAGGCTAAGTCGGTTGTTGCGACTAGTCCATTGGCTGAGAGCTTGGTGGTGACTCCACCATCTTCGACCGGTAGCATATGTGCCATGATGAAGCCGGGTGAGCTTTTGAAAGGAAATGATGGCAACAAACTACTCATTTGCCTAGTGCACAAAGGTATGATTCTTACTTCCGAATTTGATTACTCTTCTAACCCTTGGCCTAGTGCTTTTGAAAATGTTTTGAAGGATTTTGGGGACATGTTCCCGGATGTGATGCCGGATGGATTACCTCCTTTGAGGGGTATTGAACATCAAATCGACTTTGTTCCAGGATCTCAAATCCCAAACAAGCCGGCATATAGAAGCAATCCCGAGGACACAAGGGAGTTGCAAAAGCAAGTAGATGAATTGCTTACTAAAGGCTTGGTGAGGGAGAGCTTGAGTCCTTGTGTCGTGCCCGTGATCCTTGTTCCAAAGAAGGATGGCACTTGGAGGATGTGTGTGGATTGTCGTGCTGTCAACAAGATCACGGTAAAATATCGACATCCCATATCTCGTTTAGATGATATGTTAGATGAGCTTAGTGGTTCTAGCATCTTTTTGAAGATAGACCTTAGGTCCGGTTACCATCAAATCCGGATGAAACCTGGGGATGAATGGAAAACCGCATTCAAGACCAAGTTTGGTCTATATGAATGGTTGGTGATGCTCTTTGGCCTCTCCAACGCACCTAGTAATTTCATGAGGCTAATGAACCATGTGCTAAAATCAATCATCAACAAGTTTGTGGTTGTCTACTTTGACGATATATTGATCTATAGCAAATCAATAGACGACCATGTTAATCACTTAAGGCAAGTGCTCGAAGTGTTGAGAGCCGAAAAGCTCTATGCTAATTTTAAAAAGTGTGCCTTTGGTGTTGAGAAGGTAGTCTTCCTTGGGTTTGTTGTGAGTGCCCAAGGAGTGGAGGTTGATGAGTCCAAGGTAGAGGCCATTCGTGATTGGCCTACTCCCACTACCGTGACTCAAGTGAGGAGCTTTCATGGTCTTGCTAGTTTTTATAGACGATTTGTGATAGATTTAGCTCCATTGCCGCTCCACTCACCGAATTGCTGAAGAAGGACAAACCTTTTGTTTGGGGAGAGCCTCAAGAGAATGCCTTCCAAGAATTGAAAGGTAGGTTGAGTACCGCCTCTCTATTGCAATTGCCCGACTTCGAAAAGGCATTTGAGATTGAATGTGATGCCTTGGTGGTGGGAATTGGTGGTGTTTTAATGCAAGATGGAAAACCCATAGCCTACTTTAGTGAGAAATTGAAGGGTGCCTCCTTGAACTAGTCTACATATCACAAGGAGATGTATTCCCTAGTGAGAGCTCTTGCTCATTGGCAACATTATCTTTGGCCTAGGGAATTTGTGATTAAGAGTGATCATGAATAACTCAAACATCTTAGGGGCCAAGAGAAATTGAACAAGAGTCATGCCATGTGGGTAGAGTTCATTGAGTCTTTTTCCTATGTCATTCAATACAAGAAAGGGAAAGACAATGTCGTGGCGGATGCACTTTCTAGGAAGTTTGCTCTAGCCACCACTCTTACCTCCAAGCTCATGGGTTTTGAGAGCATTAAATTGATGTATGCTCAAGACCCTAAGCTAAAGAGCATTCATGAAGCTCTTGAGAAGGGAGAAAGAGCTGAGAAGTACCAATGGGTTGATGGCTATATCTTTAAAAATGGTAGAGTTTGTGTTCTCGTGTCCTCTTGGAGAGAATTTCTTATTCGTGAAGCACATTGTTGGGGCTTGATGGGACACTTTGGGAGAAAAAGACCTTGGCCATTCTCATGGAACAATTCCATTGGCCAAAGATGGGGGTGCAAGTTGAAAAGCTTTGCAAAAATTGCCTTGAGTGCAAGCATGCTAAATCTAAACCTAACCCACATGGTTTGTATACTCCTCTCCCTGTACCTACTAGCCCGTGGATAGATATTTCTATGGATTTTTCGGTCTAGGGGGGGACATGATAGCATTTATGTTGTCGTGGATAGGTTTTCCAAAATGGCTCACTTCATTCCATGTAAAAAGTGTGATGATGCACAACATGTGGCTTCTTTATTCTTTAATAATGTGATAAAGTTGCATGGTCTGCCTCAAACCATTGTGAGTGACAGGGACACCAAGTTCCTTAGCCCTTTTTGGAGGAGCTTATGGGGTGCTCTTGGCACCAAGTTATTGTTCTCTACGTCCCACCACCCTCAAATGGATAGGCGAACCGAGGTGGTGAACCGAACTTTGGGTGCTTTTCTTAGTGCTATGACCCGAGGTAAGGCCGGGACGTGGGTTGATAAGTTGCCTCTTATGGAGTTTGCATATAACCATACTTTGCATAGTTTGATTGGTATGACTCCATTCGAGTGCGTCTATGGCTTTAATCCTTTAATTACACTTGATCTAACCCCATTACCCAAAGATTTTATTGTGAGTTATGAAGGTGAAAGCCGAGCAAAGGCTATGGTTGAGTTCCACGCTAAAGCAAAGAAGAACTTGGAGGAAGCCTATGCAAAGGTTGCTTCCAAGAAGAACAAGAGAAGAAAGAAGCTAGAGCTCAAAAAGGGAGATTGGGTGTGGTTGCACTTCCGCAAGGAGAGGTTTCCAAACCTTAGGAAAGGGAAGTTGGCACCCCAAGGAGATGGACCCTTCCAAGTGCTCTCCAAGATCAACAACAATGCATATGTGATTTATTTGCCCGGTGAGTACAATGTTTCAAATACTTTTAATGTTAGTGACTTGGCTTCTTTTCATGTAAGTCATGATGCCGTGGAGGATGATGCCGTGGAGGACGATGCTTCAATTTCGAGGACGAAATCTTCTCAAGAAAAGGAGGATGATGCGGGGCAAACCACCACCACAAGGCCCTTTACTAGAAGACAAGCCAAAGCACTTCATGATGCTTACTTATACTTGATTCGGAAGGGCGTTGATGATACGAGCTCCGGAGACCATTGGAAGATCATACACTTGAGCTCGTTGGAAGGAGGAATGGAAGGCTACAGGGCACCAGGCGGAGCGCCTAGCACCACAGACGGAGCGCCCAAGCAAGGCAACCACCAGGCGGAGTGCCCAGCCATGGGGTGGAGCGTCTAGCCACCTTGGCAGTGGTGCTCACCAGGCGGAGCGTCTGACCCATGGGCGGAGTGCCTGGGTCATGCCTCCACCAGGCGGAGCGCCCAGTTAGCCTAGGCGGGGCGCCCAAATCGCTGACTTTCCCATTTTTTTGTGTGAACTTTCTATTATAGCCCTCGTTAGTTCTATTGTGTTTCTATCTACCTAGGGGCTTTTTAGATATTTTCATTAGTTGTAGAAGGGTGCTATAAATAAAACCCTTCATCATTTATTTCCATTAACTTAGCTTGAATATTGAACATTGATGAGAATTGCTCTCCAAAACACTTGTAAACTTTAGCTTGAATCAATTGGTGGATTCCAAGTTGCTCTTCAATCCTCTTTGATCATTCTATTTGCTTGAGCCGGGTGTCTCTTGAGGATAGTTTCTTAGTGTAGGTTCTACTTGACTCGAATCGAGGGTGTATCAAGACATCGTTCCTTGGTGCTACCTCGTAAGTGTTCTTGTCGCGTCTCGCTTTTATCTTTATTTATCGCTTCCGTAGTTTGCCCCTTATCAGCAGACCGCCCACTTTCTTAGCAGCAGGGTCATTCAGGCGGACTTCCTAGGCTTGGGCGGAGCACCCACCTTCACTGGGCGGAATGCCTCCCCCTCTGGGCGGAGCAACCACCCCTGTTTGGGTGCGGAATTGTTTCCGTATCATTGTTTTTGTATCCTGTTTGTTTCCTAAATTCTTGGTTAGTATTTCTAGGGTAATTAGCCTACTCTAGCTACACTAACTCTTGAGCGTATTAGGACACTCGTGCGTAGAGGACATTAGAATTCAAAGAAGAGTCGTAGAACTCCTTTTGGCCTCAAATGCGCACTTTAAATAGCCGTCCATACATCGAGTCTTATTAACTCCATTCCGAACTTTTATTTGGACATACTAGTTGTGATCACCTTAGTTCCCAAGTTGTTAAGGCCTCGCTCTTGAGTGTTCATAAATTGAGTGATACACGTGAGGGAGTGACTTTTGGGAGGTTTTGTCTTTTGGTGTTGCAATAATGTCGGATAATGATTGTGGAGATTATGACTCATGAAGGGATGATGCGAGTTGCTATAACTCGTATGGTGATGATGGAGACTATGGTTCCTATGATGTTGATGATGGCAACCATGGCTCCTATGTTGATGAAGCGGGTCACTATGTTGATTATGAAGATGAAGAAGACTATGAGGCTTGCGAAAATGAATATGGAGATTCTTATGCCTCAGGTCAAGAATTTGAAGATGGTGACGCTTCAAGGTACATTGATCCTACTTACTCTACTTGTGATGAATTTGAGTATGTTGATAGTGACATAGAGAGAATTGATGATGAGGTTAATTATATGAATTGTTCATTTTCATCTTCTCTTGGTGTTGCTAATGGTGTGCAAGGGAGTAGTAGAGGTCCTTCCATTAGTATGGGAGGAGGTGGTGGTTGTTCCATGGGAAAGAAGGAGCTTGCGTCTTCTAGGTACGCTAAGCGGCCTAATACTTCTAATTCCTATGTGAAGGGTGGAATGAGAAATGGTGTTGCTCTTACTACGATTGGGGTACATTGCTCTAGTAGTAGTGGTAGGAGTAGTGCTATGGGCTATAGAACCAAGGCGAGAGGCACGTATGGGTTCCATAGTGGTAATCCTTCCTTGACTTTCAACAACACTTCTAATGTTGGGAGAGTGACGGGAAGTGGAGGCTATTCTAGTGGTGTTGCCACTAGTGAAGGGATAAGGAAGACCCGAGTTGGTGGTGTTGATAGTCGTGGGCATTCAAGTTCTTCCTTGGATGCATCTCTACAAAACTTGGGTAGACGTAGGTTCGTTGTTGAGGTAGATGGAAATGGAGGATACTTGCTCAAGATTGGTGACACCGATGCTAATTGCATTAGCACTTCGTTTGTCACTAAGCTAAGGATACCATGCGACACTTTAGAGTATCCGTATGAGGATAATGGGATTTGGGTTTCTAAGAGAGCCTTGGTGTCCATATCTCATAGGAGTTATAAGAAGCATGTTTGGTGTCACGTGTATCCCATGCGGCATATTGATGTATGGTTAGGTGACCCATGGTTGCGAAACAAGAGTGTGCAATATAGTGTTTTGAAGGATGCGTATCTTGTGGGCATAGGGCAAAGGGTCTATGACTTCGTTCCTTATCGGGCAAGGGGCCAATTGCCTACTAGTACTCCTTCCTTGGCTATGCAAAGGAGCAAGGAGCAAGAACTTCATTCCATGGTGGAAAAGGTACAAACAAGAAGTCCTACAAACACAAGCAATAGTGGACAAGTGCTAGAAAAGAGTTGATGAATGTCAACAAGGTGAACCAACCACAAGTTGCAAAACCAAGTGGTTCACCAACAATGAAGAAGGAGACATCAAGTGATAAGTCTCCAAGTCCTAGATTCCGGGTTGATGTAAAAAGTCTACCTACTCCGGCTATGGGTATTCTTGGGCGTCGTCCCAATTCACCCGAATTTGAGAGACAAAAGATTGAGAGGAGTAAGGGAGTGACCGGTGACATTCCTCGAGTGGAAAAAGGAGAGGAAGTGTTGAGTGATGTGAGTGGGATGTCACCACCCGAATCTACACCCGACCTTGAAAAGAAAATAAGGGAAAAGAAAGAGGGAAAAAGAAAAATTGAGAGTGAGGACACCCCTTATTCTAACATTAACCCTTTATCTTTTTCTTCTACTTGTGTGAGTACTTGTATAGGTATTCTTGGAGGCAAACCAATGGAGCCTCAACCGTGTTCCAAGATGGAAAGACAAGGTGAAGGTGATGCCAAATGTGAGCTACAAGGTGGAGAGACTATTCATGACCCTCCTAGTGCATTGAGTGAGCAAGATGGCCACTCGAAGGTATGTGTTATTTCTTCTACCCTTGAGCATGTTAATTCCTTGCCTTGTGATATTGTTTATGAAAACTCTAGGCTAGTTGATGATTTGCATAAATACAATGTGTTTGCAACTAGTGTAGAGCCTTTGGGTCAACTTGTCTGTGCAAATGAACCACTAGTTGAGGGGGTTGAAAAGCCACATCATGATGTGAGCTCAGTTTTCATTGAACCTCTCTTTAGTGAAGATGTTGTAGTTGACCTTGTATGTGAGCCTTGTTATGACACCCCACCCATATTTGATAAAGGCGAAGATGAATTGCATGATTATCCTATTCTTCTTTTTGATTGCTTACATGATAGTGGTGGTCTCTTGTGTCATAGTGAGGATGGTTGTGACCTTGAGGAGTCTCTGGAGTGGGAGATGGATCGATTTGTATTCGATGATCCCTTGAGTAAGAGTGAAGGACCTTGATGCAGCCCGAAGTGCTGATCAACCGAAGGCAGTGACTGATGAACCGAGGAGGCCAATTAACCGAAGTCAAGCTAAGCTGCTCCATGACATGCACGTCCAGTTGACGACGATGGGAAGAAGCATGTGTTCGGAAGAGGAATTGCCAAGTGAAGAAACCAAGGGCTACATCTGCAAGTTTGAGCCCGATGACAAAGTTCCCGAACAGCAGCTCTTGACCCCGGGCAGCGCAGAGCCGAACACAACATCATGTGTTCGAAGCTAAGTCAGCGCCCGATGACAAATGTGTTCGAGCAGGCCATAGAGAACCGAAGCCAGGCTCACCGAAGTCAAAAACCGAAGCAGGGCTCACCGAAGTCAAGGTTGCCGAACACATTTTTAACTCAGCCCTGCGTGGCTTATTTTTATTGGTTGACTGAGACCTATTTACTAGTTTACCCTTAGTATTTCCTATATAAACCTTACTTCCTTACATTGTAATAGTTAGTTTTTGGATATTGATATTGAATGAAAGTGCCGAGCACATTTCTTGTCTCCGTCGTGAGCAAAACCCCGGTGAGGGCCTTTAAGGATTTGTGGCTTTCGGTTAGTCCGATTGAACATTCCTCTTGATCATTCAGTTTGCAAGAGGCAATGTTCTCTTGAGGATTGTTGCATAGTTAGGGTGATTCTTGTCTCCCTTTTGATCGAGCTTAGGGACAGGTTCCCCTCTGTTCTTTCGAAAGAAGCAAGTTTTGTCTTGCTTTTATCATCTTCTTTACTTGTTCTTCTTCCGCGTTGTGCTTAGCTTTCCCTTCGGGAATTGCATTGCACCATCTTGGTATCAGAGCACGGTTTGGGCTTGTCTCTACAACCCCAAATCCTGTTCACGTTATCTTTATTTTCGTGCGTTTGTCTTTGTTTTCCTTTTCGTGTTCCTGAGTTTCATTTGTTACTGTTGGTGTTCTTACAAAAAAAAAAAAAAAAAAAAAAAAAAAGTGTTAAAAAGAAAATTCAAAAATTGTGTTTGATTGTTGGATGTTTGGGAAAAACAATCTTGGAATTCTTGTTCACCATCGAATTCTGATTCCAAAGAATACCCGACGTACTAATTTCGTGACTAGGGTTTCTTGGTGAATTTTGGACTGTTTTTGAGCTTCCTTGGTGACTGGAAATCAAACCCCAGCTGTGTTGGTGGAGACCGATGAAGGTTGGTGGTTCTTGAGTAATTTGGGTTTGTTTATTGCTTAAAATCGAAGTTCTTAAGTTGGAGACGTTGTCCGTACACCGGAAAATTGTTACAAGTTCGTAACAGTGTACGACACGTCGAGCAAGTCTTGGCTCGAAGAACTTTAAATCCCTCCGTCGTTGAAACCGGAGTTGAAAGCGACCCAGATCTTGTTAGAAATCGAGGACAGTGGACCGAAGTTGTTGTGTCCGTACGCCGGAGCAAGGTCACTGTTCCATTGAAGAAGAAGGGGTAAAAGTTTGAATGTTAAAACCCCAGGTGAAATTTGTCGGCTGAAAAGGGGAAGTGGATAAGGTAAAACCCTATCCGTACCAAAGGGGACCACTCTTGTACGGACAGGAGTGGGTGTGATCGAAAAAGATTCAAAAGGGAATCAAAGGGTAGAATCTCCTAGGTTCTCACTTTCTTTCGTGTCAAATTTTTGGTTGGTGGATCTTTTGAGTAATTGTCCTACTCGAGGTCGTACCAACTCATTTGAGCTGATAGGAACTCGTGCGAAGGGGTGACCGAAGTCCAAACTATCGTAGAATTTCTTTTGACTCCCCGAGCTCAGTTAAAAAGCGTCCGTTCCATCGAGTCGAACATCACTTCACTCTTCCCGAAGAGACAGTGACTATTGTCGAACTTGAAGGATCTTAGAGGACCGATCAATTGGACGAGCCACTGTTAACAAGTCCTTGAGTGATCAAAACCGAACCCATAAATTGAGTGGACCCGAGCGCCACCCATCAAAGGTGAGGGAGAGTGTGAGGTGATTTTTTTTTAACCTTAACATTTGTTTGATCTTTGACTTGTGCAGGTACCATGGCTGGAAACGAAGGCAAAGGCATTGAAAGGCCCGAAGTGTCGTTAGCCGATCTCATGGCTGCGATACAAAGTGTCAGTGCCGAAGTAAGAGGAGTGAGTGTTCGAGTAGCTCAACTCGAACAAGGAAGTGCATCCGTGGTTAGAAATAGGTCCGGTGCTGGAACCAGCGAATCCACACCGATGAAGCCAGATCTGTATGCTGAGCTTCTTCGACAACATCAGTTGACGAGTGAAGCAATTCGAAGAGAGCTTAACTTGGGCAATCCCCAAGCACAACAAAACTTGGGCAGTCCCCAAGTTGGAAATCAAAACTTGGGCATTCCCCGAGGAGAGAGGTTACCACTTCCAAGGAACCGAAGAGACCTTGGTGCTGTAACCGAAGAGGCTGATGAAGAGGAATTTCCCGAGGACGAGTATGAACGTGAGCTGCCATTCGCTAAACGAGGGCAAGCTCACCGAGGTCGTGGAAATTTCCGAGGTCGAGGCCGAGGCGCAAATATTGGAAGAAATATTGAGCGTGAGGTTGATGACCGAGAAGAAGAGTATGTCGAACAGGTTCGTGGTGTTCGAGACACAAATCTGAACAGTGTCAAGATCACTCTTCCTCCCTTTAAAGGAACTAGTGATCCCGATGAGTATCTTGGGTGGAAGCTTAAAATGGAGCGCATCTTTGAAACCAATGAGATGACCGAGGAGAGGAAAGCTGCCCATGCCATTGCTTCGTTCGAAGCTTATGCATCAACATGGTGGGAATCTGACAAAAGGCATAGAAGGAGAAATGACTATCCAGTAGTCAGTACGTGGCCACAGTTGGTGAGAGCTATGGATGGCAAGTATTTGAGCGCCAAGTACCGGCAAACTCAAATGCAAAAGTTGTATGAGCTAAAACAAGGATCTAAGTCAGTTCAAGAGTACCATGATGAATTTGAACAAGTTCGATTGAATCTTGATCTGATCGAAGACGAGGAGCAAGCCATTATTCGGTTTAAAAGTGGCTTGACTAGGGAAGTGTCATCTCAGTTGAGACTCCACGTGTACCACACGTTGGCGGATTTATTTGATGCTGCTACCGAAGCTGAAAAATTGGTGAAGGAAGAAAAGGCAAATCGGTATCGAGGAGTCACTACTTCTACTCCCTTGAACCGAGGAAAAGAATGGAAAAATCCTAATCAAGGAGTTGCCAACACTGTTCGAGATCCGAAGAGAGCCTTCGAGAAAGGTGTGACCGTTAACCAACCAAGAGAAGTGGGAGGTAAAGTTCAACTAAACTCTCCTAGTGCTTCAAATATTCAATGTCATAAATGCCGAGGTTATGGTCACATGGCAAAAGAGTGTCCAACTCGCAAAGCTATGCTTCTGCTCGAAGATGGAACCGTCCATGAGCAAGCGAGTGACACCGAGGAGGAATTAACCGAGGAGATTGACCGAGCTGAAGGTGATGATGATCATGAGGCTGCCGAAGCTGATCATCCGGAAATGTTTCTTGTGGTTCGAAGGAATTTGAGCTGCATGACTCTTGAAGAAGAGGACAACCAAAGAGAAAACCTCTTTCATGCCCGATGTCGAGTGAGGGGAAAGGTGTGTTCGATGATTATTGATTCTGGTAGTTGTGCCAACGTAGTGAGCCAAACTTTGGTCTCACAAATGGGACTACCAACGATGAAGCATCCCCACCCCTACAAATTACAATGGCTGAATGAGTGTGGAGAATTGAGGGTTGTCAAACAAGTGTGGATCAAGTTTAGAATCGGCGAGTATCAAGATGAAATGGTATTCGATGTGGTGCCGATGCAAGCTTGTCATTTGCTCTTGGGTCGACCATGGCAATATGACCGAACAGCTGTTCACAATGGCAGATCCAACACTTACACCGTGAAGCTTGATGGGAAGAGTTTCATCCTCAAACCATTGTCTCCAAAGCAAGTCTCCGAGGACTATAAACGGATGAAAGAATTGAAAGAAGCGGCTAAAGCTAAGCTTCCGATGGGAGCAAAATTGGGAGCCGATGAGACAAACTCACCGACCGAGGAGAAAGGAATTTGTGCAATCATGCAACCCGGTGAGATCTTACGAGGCAACGACCCCGGTCAGATGATGATTTGCCTCGTGCACAAGGGTATCTTTCTAAACTCTAACGATGATTTTTCTAATGATAACCCTTTGCCTTTGTCTGTTCGTAAAGTTTTGCAGGACTTCGAGGACATGTTTCCCGAGGAAATGCCAGGTGGATTGCCTCCGTTGAGAGGAATCGAGCACCAAATTGACTTCGTGCCGGGATCTCAAATCCCTAACAAACCTGCATACCGGTGTAATCCCGAAGACACCAAAGAGCTCCAAAGGCAGGTTGATGAATTGCTGAACAAGGGCCTCGTTCGTGAGAGCTTAAGTCCTTGCGCCGTTCCAGTTATCCTTGTCCCGAAGAAGGATGGAACATGGCGAATGTGCGTTGACTGTCGATCAGTCAACAAAATAACGGTAAAGTATCGTCATCCTATCCCTCGATTAGATGACATGCTAGATGAATTGAGTGGTTCTTCATGCTTTTCAAAGATTGACCTCAGGTCCGGTTACCACCAGATCCGAATGAAACCCGGTGACGAGTGGAAAACCGCATTCAAGACCAAATTCGGTCTTTATGAATGGTTGGTAATGCCATTTGGCTTATCCAACGCCCCGAGCACATTCATGCGATTGATGAACCACGTGCTCAAACCGTTCATAAACAAGTTCGTTGTCGTTTATTTCGATGACATCCTTGTTTATAGTCGAACCATGGATGAACATGTCGAACACCTAAGGCTTGTGCTTGAAAAGCTTCGAGAAGAAAAGTTGTATGCCAACTTCAAGAAGTGCGCCTTCGGTGTCGATCGTGTAGTCTTTCTGGGATTTGTAGTCAGTGCTAATGGTGTCGAAGTCGACGAATCAAAAGTCGAAGCCATCAAAGATTGGCCAACTCCGACCTCGGTATCACAAGTTCGTAGCTTCCATGGGTTAGCTAGCTTTTACCGACGGTTTGTTCGTGACTTTAGCACCGTGGCAGCTCCTCTAACCGAGCTGGTTAAGAAAGACAATCCATTTGTGTGGGGAGAGTCCCAAGAAAGGGCTTTCCAAGAGTTGAAACGGAGGCTTTGTTCTGCCCCGTTGTTGCAACTCCCTGACTTCGGCAAAGCATTCGAAGTCGAGTGTGATGCGTCTGGAGTTGGGATCGGAGGAGTGCTGATGCAAGAATCGAAGCCGATCGCTTACTTTAGCGAAAAGCTTAAGGGTGCAACTTTGAATTATTCGACCTATGATAAAGAGTTGTATGCCCTCGTTCGAGCACTCGCCCATTGGCAGCATTATTTGTGGCCTCGAGAGTTTGTGATCCGAAGTGATCATGAGTCCTTGAAGCATCTCCGAGGACAGGAGAAATTGAACCGAAGGCATGCCAAGTGGGTTGAATTTATTGAGAGCTTTCCCTATGTAATTCATTACAAAAAGGGGAAAGACAACGTTGTGGCCGATGCGCTATCAAGGAAATTTGCTTTAGCGACCACTCTCACCTCTAGGCTCATGGGATTCGAAAGCATCAAATCGATGTACGAAGACGATCCCAAGCTAAAATGTGTTCGAGACGCAATCTTGAGTGGCCGAAGAGTTGAGAAATATCAGTGGCACGATGGCTACCTCTTCAAGAATGGGAGGGTTTGTGTGCCAGTGTCATCGTGGAGAGAGCTCTTGGTTCGAGAAGCTCACTCCGGTGGACTGATGGGACACTTCGGTGTCGACAAAACTCTTGGTATCTTGACCGAGCAGTTCCATTGGCCCAAAATGCGACGAGATGTGGAAAAGCTTTGCAACGCTTGTCTCGTTTGCAAGAAAGCTAAATCGAAGTCCAACCCTCATGGTTTGTACACCCCGTTACCTGTGCCTGATCGACCTTGGGTTGACATATCTATGGACTTTGTCTTGGGGTTACCGAGGTCGGGGGGAGGACATGATAGCATCTTCGTTGTGGTTGATCGATTTTCGAAAATGGCTCACTTTATTCCTTGCAAGAAGTGTGACGATGCCCAGCATGTAGCTACATTATTTGTTTCCAATGTGTTGAAATTGCATGGTGTCCCTCGTACTATTGTGAGTGATCAGGACACAAAATTCTTGAGTCATTTTTGGAAGTGTCTATGGGGTGCCCTCGGCACAAAACTACTTTTCTCGACGTCTCACCATCCTCAGACTGATGGACAGACCGAAGTAGTTAACCGAACCTTGGGATCTTTGCTTCGGGCATTGACCAAAGGCAAGGTTGGAAACTGGGCTGATCGTTTGCCCATGATGGAGTTTGCATACAATCGAACGGTGCATCGAATGATTAACATGACCCCGTTCGAGTGTGTGTACGGATTTAACCCTTTAATTCCACTTGATCTAACCCCATTGCCTCGAGATGTTGTTATCGACTTTGCAGGTACTCACCGAGCCAAAGCTCTGCTCGAGTTGCATGCGAAGGTGAAGAAGAACCTCGAGGACGCCTATGCAAAGGTTGCCTTAAAGAAAAACAAGGGGCGTAAAAAGTTGGAGTTAAAGAAGGGTGATTGGGTTTGGGTTCACTTCCGAAAGGAACGTTTCCCGAACCTAAGGAAAGGAAAATTGGCTCCTCGAGGGGATGGTCCATTTCAAGTGCTGAGCAAAATAAACAACAATGCTTATGTCATTGACCTCCCAGGTGAGTATAATGTGTCCAACACCTTCAATGTTACTGATTTGACTCCTTGTGTTGTAGGCCAAACATCAGCAGCAGAGGATGACTCGATTTCGAGGACGAAATCCTCTCAAGAAGGGGAGGATGATGCAGCCCGAAGTGCTGATCAACCGAAGGCAGTGACTGATGAACCGAGGAGGCCAATTACCCGAAGTCAAGCTAAGCTGCTCCATGACATGCACGTCCAGTTGACGACGATGGGAAGAAGCATGTGTTCGGAAGAGGAATTGCCAAGTGAAGAAACCAAGGGCTACATCTGCAAGTTTGAGCCCGATGACAAAGTTCCCGAACAGCAGCTCTTGACCCCGGGCAGCGCAGAGCCGAACACAACATCATGTGTTCGAAGCTAAGTCAGCGCCCGATGACAAATGTGTTCGAGCAGGCCATAGAGAACCGAAGCCAGGCTCACCGAAGTCAAAAACCGAAGCAGGGCTCACCGAAGTCAAGGTTGCCGAACACATTTTTAACTCAGCCCTGCGTGGCTTATTTTTATTGGTTGACTGAGACCTATTTACTAGTTTACCCTTAGTATTTCCTATATAAACCTTACTTCCTTACATTGTAATAGTTAGTTTTTGGATATTGATATTGAATGAAAGTGCCGAGCACATTTCTTGTCTCCGTCGTGAGCAAAACCCCGGTGAGGGCCTTTAAGGATTTGTGGCTTTCGGTTAGTCCGATTGAACATTCCTCTTGATCATTCAGTTTGCAAGAGGCAATGTTCTCTTGAGGATTGTTGCATAGTTAGGGTGATTCTTGTCTCCCTTTTGATCGAGCTTAGGGACAGGTTCCCCTCTGTTCTTTCGAAAGAAGCAAGTTTTGTCTTGCTTTTATCATCTTCTTTACTTGTTCTTCTTCCGCGTTGTGCTTAGCTTTCCCTTCGGGAATTGCATTGCACCAGACCTAGTCTTGATACTTTGCTTTTGTTGGACCATGAAATTGAGGTGCATGCTTTTACATTTCTATTATTTGAAGGCAATCTCGTTTGTGGTGGTGAATTGTATTAGACTAGGGTCAGTAGAAAAATCGAACTTCCATGGTTTGTAAAGTTAGGCACTATGGATGATCCATTGTTTGGAACTCTAAGTGAGAAGAGTGGTCTTGACATTGGTCGTGTTGACCTATCTTCTAGTAGTCCTAGCCTTCATTGTGTGGACTATAATGATGAAGAATTTATTTTGGAGACCTTCCTTTGGAGTTTTTCTAGTGAGGAGGATTGTCTTGGAGGTCACTTTGGAGGTGAGGAGGTACCTCTCGGTGTGTGTAAGAGTGCTTCTAAGAAGGGGAGTGGAGTATTCGATGTTAGTTGTGAATTGAACTATTTTACTTACTCCATTCCATATGTTGAGCGCACCTTGAGTGTTGAGCATACCAAAGCCAATGTGTCACATTGTGATAAAATTGATTTGAAGGCTTGGTGTGTTGGTCATAAGCTTAGAGATTATAGGGAATGTGATTGCTACATATTGCATGACCTTGATCTCTTTGCTTATTTTGATTATGAGTGCTTGTTCTTGTTGAGCCAATGTTTCCTTTGGGAACATACGCTTTTTAATTGGTATTGATGCTTGGCTCTATCACAAGAGTGTGTTTTCCACACCATTTGCACTTATTCTTGTTTAAGCTAACCTACTTGAGAAGTAGGAAAATTTGTTTGTGCTTGTTTTGAATGTAGGTTTGATGGTTTGATTTCGAGGACGAAATCCTTTCAAGAAGGGGAGGATGATACGGGGCAAATCGAGCTAAGATACCAACCATCAAGAACCAAGCTTGAGAGCACAAGGAATACAAGTCAAGGTCTCCGGAAGTGACTTGAAGATCATGCATCGGAGCACCAAGGAAGAAGGAGCGCCCAGACTCCTCATGTTCCAGGCGGAGCGCCTGAGTTCTAGGCGGAGCGCCTAGCTGTGACACTATTTTGATCAGTGGGAATTTCAGGCAGAGCGCCCAAGATCTAGGCAGAGCGCCCCACGCTGAAGACTTCTTGATTTTTGGAGTGAAGTTCCTATTTTGCACTTAAGTGGCCTTGTATGCCTTATTTCGCTTTGGGGGCATTTTAGTCATTTCACCATGTCTTATGAAAGACTATAAATAGGACACTTAGCCATTTTTCTTCATTAGCTAGCTTTGAAAATTGAATAGAGAGAAGAGAGAACTAAGAAGAGGCCGAGCCTTTCATTGTTGAAGCCCGAGGCTTCGTGTATGTCTCGACTTGGAACCTATGGAGATCGACACCTAGTTTGAATCCATTGTAAGGTTCAAGTTTCCCTTTCTCCCTTTGAATTCAATCAACGCATGTGAATTGAATTCGTTTCATTCTTCTCATTTCTTGCCTTCCTAGTCTCGATTTCTCGTTATCTTTATTATTTTCGTCCGCTCGATTAGAATATTGCTTCCGTGTATTTGCCCCTTATCAGTTGATGATACGGGGCAAATCGAGCTAAGATACCAACCATCAAGAACCAAGCTTGAGAGCACAAGGAATGCAAGTCAATGTCTCCGGAAGCGACTTAAAGATCGTGCATTGGAGCACCAAGGAAGGAGGAGGAGCACCCAGCACAGTCAGGCGGAGCGCCTAGAAGCCAGGCGGAGCGCCCAGCTTCAAGGCACTCTGGGCGGAGCGCCCAAGTTCCAGGCGGAGAGCCCAGGGTGGAGCGCCCAGCTCTAGGAGGAGCGCCCAGTCTTCAAAGGGTTTAGGTGGAGCGCCCAGATTCCAGGCGGAGCGCCCAAAGCTGAAGCTTGGTTGATTTTTGGAGTGAAGTTCCTATTTTTCCCTTAAGTTGCCTTTTATGTTCTAATTAGCTTTGGGGGCATTTTAGTCATTTCACCATGTCTTATGAAAAACTATAAATAGAACACTTAGGGGTCGTTCGGTTCACTGTATTAACATTTAATACATGCACAAAACTCAGCGTTAACTTAGCGCAGCGTTCAGTTGGTTTTTGTAAAATTTTAATACCCACATAAAATTAGTGCAACGTTTGGTTGCATTTTTGTATATTCCGCATTATTAATACCCGCAATATTAATGCGGGAATCTATGTATTATTTTATGCGGGGTGGAAGGTGGTATTAATAATGTGGGTATTAATAATGCAGGTATTAAAATGTAAAATGACAAAATTAACCCTCATAATAATAAGGATATTTTAAAATTTTATTTAAGGAGTAAATAAATATTTTAAATAATAATATTTTTTGTTAATTTGTAATATATCAGTGATTCAAAAAATAATACCTACGTTATAATATAATACCCACATTATTAAACCCCACGTAATTAATACCCGCATTATCAACACCTACATTATTAATACACACATTATTAATACCCACATTATTAATACCCGCATTAATAGTTAATACCCGCGTAAAAGAAACTGCAAACCGAACGACCCCTTAGTCTTCATTTCATGAGTTAGCCATTTTGATAGAAGATAGAATTGAGAGAGAACGTTGAAGAGGCCGAGCCTTTCGAGTTCGAAGCTTGAAGCTTCGTTTATCTATGTACTTGAAACCTATGGAGATCGACACCTAGTTTGAATCCATTGTAATGTTTAAGTTTCTCTTTCTCCCTCTTGAATTCAATCCACGTAAATGAATTGAATTCGTTTCTTTCTTCTAATTTCTTGCCTTCCTAGTCTCGATTTCTTGTTATCTTTATTATTTGCTTCCGCTCGATTAGAATATTGCTTCCGCGTATTTGCCCCTTATCAAAAACAGATCTTGGAAAAGACATTTGAGAGTTAAAAAAAAAAAAAAAAAAAGAAGCTAGAAACTAGAGACAAAAGAGAGTATTTGGGATTTAACTTTGAAGTCTAGATTTAAAATAGAAAGTCTGGGTGCTGTTGTTATATGTTGGAGTCCCGCTGGAAATCCTTTTGCTCGTTTTGGTGGCTTGACTTTGGATTTAGCTCTGTGGACTTTCAATACTAGGTAAATATTTCCAATTCTTATTGTTATCCTGTATGCTTTTTGAGCTTTATTTTGAAGCTTGACCATGAATGAAATACAGTCATGTTGAAGAGCCAAAATTTGATGAAATTGCTTAGGTTATCACTTTAAAAGCCGGTTGTTGTGTTAAAAAAAAAAAATAAGAAAATTTGTTAGGTACTTTGTATGCCTGTTTACCTTATCTTTACAAACTCCATGTCTATTGTCATAAGCAAAAATGTCTAGAAAAGAATGAAAAGAAATCTTGAGTACGGATACTGTCCATAGGCTCGTAAGATTATTTGAGAAAGTTCTTTTTGAATAAAATTTGTAAAATTAGAAATGCTTGAATATTAGAGCTTGCGAAATGGTTAAAATTAAAACAAGCATGCAAAGTAGAACTTCTTTGCAAATTCAAATTTGAACAGCTGATGTGATTCTGAAACAGATAGGCAAAAGTGGACAGTTTGTGCAAATCCCTCTAAAAATAAGATTAACTTTGCAAACATAAGTTAAATAGGGAACAACACAAAAAGTTTTGGGCCTGTGCAAGTTGCCTCTCAAGCTTAGTGGTTTATAGATATAGCTTAGAATTAATTTGTTCTTTTAAGTTAAGCCCTGGTGTAAATAATTTATGCTTGAAAAATTTTAAAATATAATTGGACGAAAAGGGGAACTAGTAGGCAAACTTAGGAATATTTGATTTGGAAAATTGAACAGGGATGCTAATCAGATCTGAAAGTTTTAAATACTTGATAAAATTTGAACTTGGACAAAATTGAAAATGGAAATCAAAATTAGGACATTAAAGCAAACAAGCTTAGAGTGGCAAAGAAGAACGTTTTCTCGTCTTGGGCAACTGCATATTTACGATTTTAGAATCTAACTGTTTATTTTAACTTTTGAGTATAGTTGAAAACATTATAAAAAATAGCTAACGAAAATGACAATCACACGATTAGGCATAATTATAAGCATGACTAGTGGTCTGCTTGTTAGGTGAAAGTGAACTAATTTGACAAAAGCCAATTTGTTCTAAAGTATACCTTGCGGGTTACTTGGTATACAATTGTGTTAAGGTATACCCAGCGGGTGACTTAATACAATCTTTGGGTAAACAATCAAAGCGTAATTTCAAAAATAATGGAAAAATTACTACAACTATATATAATAAATCAAAACACGACAATGAAGCAACTATGCTTGGCACAGGACTCGAGGGTGCCTAATACCTTACCGAGAGTTAACCGAGATCCTTATCTAGAACTTTGATGCAGACCATTTATGAGTCAAAGGTGTTTCAAGGTACCTTTTTGGTGACTTGGCACACCATTAACTTGTCAAGTGGCGACTATGAGAATCTCATAATTTTGTACCTTGTAACACTAGTCACAACCTTAAAATTGAGAAAAAATCTCGTTAAATTTTTTCAAGGGCGTGACACACATCACGCATCCTCAAAATCTTTACCCAATCACAAATCTTTCTTCTGTCATCCAGTTCTAATGTGTAGTTGGCCTTGGGCATTGAATCTTATTGCCGATTTAATATAGGTGTAACTCAGGTTGCCTACTATATTCTTGAACGTCCATCCTGGCCTTCAAGTTATCCTTTGTCTTGTTCTTTAAATCTATAATAATAGTATTAAAAATTTCCTCAAAAAAGTTCTTTTCAATAGGCGTGACTTCCAGATTATGTCGAAGAGGATTATCCTTCAAGTAAGGTAACTCCTAGAATATGCTCTGTTCAGTCCAATTACGTGCAATACCATTACCATATAATCTAGATGTGCAGACTCGGTTATCTTAGAAAGACCCTTCACCTTAGCCCAGATTTCTTCTCTCGACAAGGTTTCGTGGAGGCTCATCAAAGTCAATTTGGTTATTCATAAATACATGTGTTTTTTTTTCTAAATGGAGGATCTATTCTAAAGAATCGATGATGACAGTCGAACCGTTTATTCTTACTTCTATGTTTCAAAGTGAATGCTTTTGTATCTTCCATACAACATGGCAAAATAACTTTCCAACACTTGACCACCAAGACAACTTTCCATAAGCAGGAAAATCATTTATAGTCTATATTACATTAGATGAAATTAGTACAGCCACGTAAGGTACGTGGCCAGCAACAAAAATGATACAACTTGAAAAAGACATGGTAAAGTTGGACGATGTAACTGAAGATGGTGAGATCAAGTATAGAAATAAGGGTTTCAGTTGACCTCGAACACATACAACTCATCATGAAATAGTCACTGGGATTTAGATTACATTTAACATTGGATTCCAAGCCCGAGGACTAAAGAAGATAGTTTTTCCAGTACATTGAGTATGAGGAATATTATATGTGTCTACACTGACACCAATATGTACAATCAGAGACGGACCCACGTGGGGTCCTATGGGTGCTAGAGCACCCATTACTTTTGTCGTAGAACCTGAAGTTTGTATGTATATTTCGTTAAAAACCCATAAAAGAAAACAGCAACGCCCACTGAATAGAAGAGCTCTTGGGTGCAGCAGTCAGAAGAGCTTAAGAATTTAAGGCCAAAGGCCTATATGACCCAATATCGAATCCCATATGTTCTATTTTTCCCCTATTATTTTTACTCTATAGAGAGAACCTATTACTTTAAAATCTTGGGTCCGCCACAGTGTACAATTCTTTAAGAGACAAAACCTAATCCTAGGAAGGACACGTGTCCAAATATGTATAGGGAACCTCTAAGGTCAGGAAGTAGTATAAATATCCTTTGTTAAAATGCTTGTAAAATTCATGTCTTATTAATTACTGTCTTGTAAACGACAACTTAAGTGAGACAATATGAACCATTGCTTTGGCTCTTTGGATCTACAATAAGATTTCCTTCACTTCTTCCCTAGCTCATTTACTATTTACTATTTACTTACATTATTCGATTTATGTTAGTTATCGCTTATTTGCACGGCTTTAGCTTTAATTTTTAGAGTTAATGAACTAAAACTTAGGTTAACTTCATACAATTCCTTGCTTTTGGCCCACATAAATATAAAATCTATTGTTATTGTCTAAATCTAATTTTGTCACATATAATTTGCCACCTTTGTGGGGCCTAAGCAAGATTTGTTGTTACAAGATATAGCATGTATTTTTCTTATGCTTCAAAAGCTTAAACTCTTCTTATGTTTTTGCTGTGTCAGATCTAATTGAACAACCCTCAACAAAAATTGAAGTGGTGGTTGAAATAATTTGGTGGTGGTCACGGAAATGAGATCTCAGCAAAGTGCGAAAGCCAAAAAGAAAGAGAAAAGGGAAAGACATGAGAAAAGAAAACTAAAATTCAAAAGAAAATGAAAATAAAAGAAAGAGAAATGTGAGAAACATTTGCAACTACAATAAATGAAGGTCAAGTCTCATTTCAGATGTGGTATTATTTTAGAATGCAAAATAGAGCAAAAAGAAGGAACGGTCACTATTTAAAATTAAAAAATAAAAATAAAAAAAGATACTACCATTCCCATGCCCAAAAGCCAACGTTACAAGCAAAAATAAAGTCCTATATGATCTTTCACCAAGTTTACTTCTATTAGTGGAGGCACACTTGGTCAAATTTATTGTATTGCTTGTGTGGGCTAAAATACGCCACCTATGATTATGGGGATACGAGTCCAGCTAGTGAGACTAGACTTAGCTTACAAGTTACTAGGCGCAGAGGATACACGCATGCTCCTCATGCCACGGCCGCTCAGCCGGTACAGGTGTAGGACGCATGGTATACATCCCGCAGCCTTAGGGTTTATAGTCTCCTAGTTAGGATTTTGTAAATTCCATCTCCTTGAGTTTACAGGCCCAAATCCTTATTAGTCTTTGTATTTTACCATAATTAGGACTGGGTAAATCTCTATTATAAATACTTCTCCTTACATTGTATTGTACATCAAGCGGATCATACAGGATCCAGCTATTCTCAAGGAATAAAATTCTTTACTTTCTTGTCTATTACTTTTCTATCATGTTTACTTACTTTTCCTACGTATTTACTGTATTGCTTGTGGCCCTCTGAAAAATTTAATTATTTTACCTAAACAATCAATTTTAGGCCTAAATAGTTTGGCACCCACCGTGGGGCCCAGACAATTGTAGGTTTATGCGAAGAAAAAGGCACAACCATGCAGAACAGCGACAGCGATGCCTTACATAGCACTGCTATCAAGATTTGACAGATGGCTCATAACTCAGCCAACATGGCTGAAACTATGATCGGATGTCGAAGAGCAGCGTTTCTTATGTTCACTATTAAGGCCAGCATCCCACCGAGAATCTATGCCCTATAGTAACTCCAACAAAGCAGCATCTAATGGCCAGGGTACCTCAAGATCCATCAACACAATCTTCGAGGGACTCGAGGTTGATAATGGTAGGGCTAGAACTATTATGGTTTGCGAGGCTCACCGCGAAGTGACCAAAAAGCCCTGTGTCAATGCCATTGAATTCAGCGGTGGAGATATATAAAAAGTCCTCTACCCGCACCATGATGCCTTGATCATCACCCTGCAGGTGCATGATGCCCAAGTCAAGCGTGTGTTTATAGATACTGGCAGCGCTGTGAATATCATCCACTGGAAAGCTGTTGGCCAGATGGAGGTGCAGCACTAGATAATCCACAGCCCATATACCATAACAATCTTCAACAGTTCCAGCGAGAAGTCTGTAGGAGAAGTGCTCCTGCCGGTCTACCTCTCCGGAGTGACTAGGGTAACGTCCTTCCAGGTAATGACATGCGATCTCTTGTATAAGATTATCTTGAAAAGACCTTGGATTCACGAAGTTATCCAGAAGTTTCTTTGTGAGCGTCGTGACGTGTGCGGTTGAGAAAGAGGTGAAAAATCAGCGAAAGATATTAGACAAAATTCTCGACCCATGCCTTGTCAACGACATACCATTTGGGTCCGAAGGGTACAAAGGAACTGGACCCCCGGAGCCAGCTGTCATACCCCGAGACTCGGATGATGAAGAAAGGATCGCCAAGGCTACTGTCGAAAACCTCGACCCGGTAATCTTTTATGAGAGTTTTCTGGATAAGAAATTTTATGTGGGGGCCAAAATCTCGGCCGAAGCCAAGCAAGAATTTGCTAACTTCATGGTGCTTGGTCAGGTACATTCGCCTGGACACACACCGACATGTCCGGAATTTCAGCTAGCGTTATCCCGCACAATTTGAATGTTGATCCAAAATGACTGGAATTTCATGAAGAGTTCGAGAAGCTGTTGAACAACGAATCCATTCGCGAGGTACAGTACCCCGATTGGTTGTCCAACGTTTTGGTGGTCCCGAAAAAGAATGGAAAATAGAGAATGTGCATCGACTTCACAGACATAAATAAAGCATGTCCCAAGGACTCCTTTACGCTGCCCAACATCGATCAACTCATCGATTCGACGGCGGGCCAGGCAGCCCTCAGCTTCTTGGATACTCGGGATATAATCAGATCCTCATGAACCCTGATGATCAAGAGAAAACCTATTTCATCACGGATAGGGAGACTTGCTGTTACTGAGTAATGCCTTTTATAAAATACAGGACCAACTTATTAGAGATTAGTGAACCTGATGTTCAAGGAGCAGATCGGCAAAACCATGGAGGTTTACATTGACGACATGCTTGTCAAGTCAGAATCTTCCAAATACCACGTCAACCACTTAGAAACAACATTCGACATCTTGGACAAGTTCAGCATGAAGCTCAATCCGGAAAAGTGCGCCTTCTGCGTATCCTCAGGGATGTTTCTCAATTTCATCATCTCTAACAGAGGATAGAAGCAATCCCTGCCAAGATCGAAGCAATTGAGGCCATACTAGAAGTGCTGAAGAGCGAAGTGGAGGTGAAGAGACTCCACGGTCGGATAGCCGTGCTCAGTCAATTTATCTCACGATCTTTAGGGATGTGTCACTAGTTTTTCAACGTGTTGAAAAAAGAATAAAAGTTTCGAGTGGATGGAACAATAGAGTCAAGCACTCCGGGAGCTGAAGCAGTATCTGGCTAATCCCCCGTTTCTAACCAAGCCATGCAAGGGAGAGCTTCTGTTACTGTACCTCGCGGTGCCCGAAGTTGATGTCAGTGATGTTCTTGTACGAGAGGAGAAAGGAGTGCAATCTCCAATATATTACGTCGGTAAATCTCTCTTGGACACTGAAACCCGTTATCAGCATCTGGAAAAACTAGCACTTGCATTAGTAATGGCAGTACGGAAGTTGTGACCATACTTTCAGAGTCATACGATCATCGTAGTCTCCTATTTCCTTTTACATACTATCTTGCACAAACCCAAGCTCTCGAGCAGGCTAGCAAGATGGGCTGTAGAATTAGGGGAGTACGATATCATCTATCAGCCACGTACGGCCATCAAGTCACAAGTTCTCGGGGATTTTGTTTCTGACTTTAGTGCCGATATGATGCCGAAAGACGAAATAAAATATAAGATGATTGAAGGCGTTACACCTAGAGAATAGGTGATCAACACCGATGGAGCTTCAAATGTTAAAGGAGCCAGTCTTGGTTTCGTGATCAATTCCCCAACAAAGAATATATTTCGGAAGGCCGTCAGCTTCCCACCGATCACAAATAATGAAGTAGAATATCAAGCCATAGTTCAAGCACTTGAATTAGCCTACATATTGGGGACCAGGGAGATTAGTCTCTTTAACGACTCTCAGCTAGTGGTCAACCAGATAACCGGAGCCTTCGCTGCCAATGATGCTCGCATCCAGGAGTATCTAGCCAAGGTGGAGAACTACTTGAAAATTTTTCAAAAGTGGAAGATCGATCAAATACAAAGAGAAGAAAACACAGAGGCTGATGCCCTATCCAATCTGGCGGCCACTGCGAATATTAATACAGACAGCCCAGGTACTGTTATTGAGTTAACCTACGCGGACGTCAAGCGCCACGAGCTTAACATTACGGGACTTGTCTGGGATTGGGGACGTCCGATCATCAAATACTTGGACAAAGAAACACTCCTAGAAGACTGGAAAGAAAGCAGGAGGTTGTGAGTTCAAGCAGCTCAGTATTGCCTGATCAATAGAGAATTGTACCGATGAATGTACAGTGGCCCTTTGGCTAAATGTTTAGGGCCTTCCTAAGTTGATTATGTGTTAAGAGAAATCCACAAAAGGCAATGTGGAAATCACTCCAGCAGACAATCTTCAACTCGTAAGCTAATCAGGGCAGGCTATTTCTGGCTCCGAATGGAAGACGACGCAAGAAAATTCGTCCGAGCATGTGACAGTTGCCAAAGATTCTCCCATATACTTCATTATCCAACAAAGCTTCTACATTCAGTAGTAGCCCCATGGTCTTTCAAGACATGGGGGGATGGATATCGTTGGGCCCATGCCCAAAGTGCCCTGAGGCATTAAGTTCTTGCTTATCATGACGGACTATTTCACTAAGTGGGTTGAAGCAGCAACTTACTCTCGAATCCGAGAGCATGAGGTGATACAGTTCATCTAGAAGAATATCATGTGTCGTTTTTTGCATTTCAGCAAAAATCACTTATGACAACGGGCCTCAATTCATAGGAGATAGGATCTCCTCTTTCTTGGTGGAGTGGGAGATAAAGAGGATTACCTCGACGCTTTATCATCCAGCGGCCAATAGATAAGCAGAGCCTTCTAACAAGACCATAGTAGAAAGTTTGAAGAAGCGACTCAAGGAGGCCAAAGGAAAGTGGCCGGAGGAACTGCCAGGAGTTCTAAGGGCTTATTGCACCACATCTAAAGCCAGCATGGGAGAAACTCCATTCTCACTAACATATGGGACCGACGTTATGATCCCCGTAGAAATATGAGAGTCCAGTTTACAATAGTCGTTCAATGAAGAAGAATCAAATAACGAGGGCTTAGCCGCCTCACTTGATATCCTGGACGAACATCGGGAGATAATAACCATACGTCTGGCGGCCCAGAAGCAGCGGGTAGAGCAGTACTACAATGTCCGGACCAACTTACATTTCCTTAGCATAGGGGACCTGGTTCTGCGCAAGGTAACTCAAAGCATCAAGGAAGTCAGTGCTAGCAAGCTAGTCCCAAACTAAGAAGGACCGTATAAGGTCCGAGGCATAGCCGAGAAAAGGTGTGTATGTTCTTGAAGACATGGAAGGAACGACCATTCCAAATAACTGGAACATTTCTTTGATTAAGAAGTACTACTGTTGAAAGGTCAACTGGACCTACATATTCAAGACATGTATTATCTCCTTTCTTGCTCTTCGTTCTTATCATTACTTTATACGGGCACTTAGCCCCGTCTTCGTTTAGTTTTAATTTGGCTCCGTGCCCCATTTATCAATAAAACTACTACTTTATTCAGTTAGTTTTACAATTAAATCCATCTACGATCCAAATATTCATAGCCCCGGTACAACTTAAGTTGAAGTTGTACACTCACTTTTCACTACAAAAAGTAGAATACACTACTCGCTTAAAGCTAGATCACTTCTAGTTCAGCCACCATGCATTATTCGTAAGTTGAAATCGTCAATTCAAAAAATTTCACCTATATGTCGGTGGGGACGCCCGCCCGCATAGTGCCAAAAAGTCTTAAAACACTCTAGTGAACAAGCATAGACGTTCTAACTTGAACACAAAAGTGCTCCGTTACATACAACGAGCTAAAGACGTCCCTTTGCAGGCGCAATATAAAGTCGTCATTACTGATGAGAATAAAGCGCTCAACAGTGCGCACACCCGTCTTTAAAAGACACTAGCCTAGAAAGGCACCCAAAACATCCTACTTGACTACACTACAAGTAACTAGGCAGGTACGCATAAAATATTTATGAATGATTGTTTCATTAATATCAACAGCCCGTAGGCTCACAATATACAATTAAGTTCTTTTGAATGAAACATTGTTCATTACAGGCATTCTTAAGTAACTAAAAGGCTACAAAGGCTGAAACTACAAGTTTCTCTAAATTTGTACGACCAGAGACTCTTCATCTGGATTGTAGCTCTTGCATCGAAGTTTCTCTTGGCATACAGAAGAAGACATTTCCAACACAATACCTCGAGCAACGACATCTTTATAGCGCTGCGCTAAGGAAATTGGAAAATCAGTCCAATTGAGGAATCCCTCAGTAGAACGGTGGAAGGAGTACCGCGCAAGCCGAGAGTTTCATCTAGAGTCACTTTGAGAGACACCAATATGGAAACCACCGGCAGATGCGGGAGCACCATGTTCCCCCTCTTCTCTAGACGATTGGAAGCAGATGCAACCTCTAAACTACAGTACAGGGCAGAGCTATACGGCCACCCCGAATGCTACAGTTTTGGAGAAATTTGTCGAACGTCAACTACTTAGAGCAGGAGAGAATACCATCGCAGCGACCTTGCCTCATCAAGTGGCGCTATTTCTGGACTATATGTCTCATGAAACCAAAAGACGAGCAGATGTATAGGCCCTGCTTGGTTGGCATTCTTCTGCTGAGGAACTCTGCATGACAAGAGGAATATCTCAGCAACGGCTGTGTTAAAAGATGAGCACACCGTAATCAGTGCACATGCCATATTGAAGACATTTTAAAGAACATCATTAGTATCCCAATCAAACCTCATGACTCGGGGGACTCCATTCATCCAATCATGCAGCAGAGGGTCTTTTGTCTACAGTATTCTCATGCGCCATCCATTCTAAATGAAGGAGTTGTTATAGGAATATCAAACCAAGACCAAAGGCAAACATTTTTAAAGAGGAATGGCTATTATTTCATAAGGGAGCTTTGGAAGAAGTAGTGTAATTCTCTAAAGAAAGATTTGTGACTTTCGTCCATCATGAAGCCCCTATTTATAGGTGCAATGAGATAAGGATGAAGCATGAAACAGTAAATATAATTATGGCATGAAGATATGAAATGATTCGGCACAGTAAAAGGCGTTTATGGAAAAGGTGCATAATCAACATCAACCAATCATATGAAGACATATGGGTTTTTCGAAGAAATCAAGCATCAGTCTTGGTCAAGCAGACTGCGAGTTTCAAAGAGTCACTGAGATATCTTTTCACATCCTTTTTGCATACCTCTTTCAATTCCTCACTGCTTATGACAACACTCAATAGGTGAGGGGACTGACTGTGTGGGCAAAAATACGTCACCTATGATTACGGGGATAAGAGTCCAGCTGGTGAGACTAGACTTAGCTTATAAGTTACCTGGCGTAGAGGATGCACGCCTACTCCTCATGCCACGGCCGCTCAGCCGGTACAGGCGTAGCATGCAAGGTACACATCTAGCCGCCTTAGGGTTTATAGTCTCCTAGTTAGGGTTTTGTATATACCACCGCCTTGAGTTTAGAGGCCCAAAGCGTTATTAGTCTTTGTATTTTACCATAATTAGGACTGGGTAAATCTCTACTATAAATACTCCTCCTTACATTATATTGTACATCAAACGATTCACACAGAATCCGGCTAGTCTCAAGAAATAAAACTCTTTATTTTCTTTTCTATTACTTTTCTCTCAGTTTTACTTACTTTTCCTGCGTATTTACTGTATTGCTTGTGACCCTCTAACAAATTTAATTGTTTTACCTAAACGACCAAATTTAGACCTAAACATTGCTATTGGATCCTTTGAATGTTCATTCAGGAGTGTAAGTTATTTCTTTGGTTCATATACATATCTTGGAAAGAAAATATCTCAAAGAAAGCAAAAAATAATGAGTGTTTGATTGTGAGGGGCATTTGGTGTAAGAAGGATTGGATGAATTGAAATGAAAGTCATGGGAAGGTAAAAGAACAATTTGAAATACTAGCATATGTGAATTACCACTCGAATCTAAGGTTAATCATGACTATATTGATTTTGGCTTGTGGTTGGTAATGAGATGGTGGATATTCCCATACCCAAAATTAATTTTTGGCACCAAGCAAAGTCAAAGAAGGCTTGAACGCTTGAAATGACACATTGTATTAGTGACATATGAGATGGTTATGTTATTTTGCTTGAGGACAAGCAAGAGTTCTATTTTCGGGGTGTTGATAAGTTGGTATTTTACAACTTAGAGACTTCTTTTATAGGAACTTTATGTGGCTTTAAGCTAATTTCATGGCCAAATCTTATATAATGCTGCATGATTCCAGGTTATAATGACATAAGGCTTGAGGATAGCAAAAGATCAAGAAAAGCGTAAAAAGAAGCCTATTGGATTCAAGGTTTGAATCGTTGCAAAACGAATCAAAGGTCAGAAGTAAGTGATGGGCCGCACAATTTTGTGTGAACTGCACAATCCAGAAAATGAGAACCTCAGTACACTAGAAACTGGAGAAGAAGTGCCCAACAAAGGAGGGAAAATGCAGGACACATAAATTTGTGTGCCCTTGTATAATTCAATCACACAACTAAAATTCTCATGAGCAAATTCTAATTTCCAAGATTTGTGTGGATCGGAATTATTTTGTGCGTCCTACACAACTGTCCAAAACATAAAGATCAAAAGATTGAAAAATACGGTGGAAACAACAGTGCTAAGGCAGGCAAACAATTGTGCATCTAGTACAATTTTGTGCGGCCCAACACAATTGGTCGGGAACCAGTTTTGTGTAATTTCTCTTAGCACTATAAATAGAACAATATTAGGGTTTTCGCCCTAATCTTACATTTTTCAGTCCGAAAAAAAATTCTATGAGCTTCGTAGGTAATTCCATGCTTTTGTAAGATCAACAACATTTCATTAACCATTTCTCTCTTAGATCTATGAAAAAATATGATGAATGCTTCATGTCTATATGTTGTGTTCTTCATTACTACGAGTAACTAAGTTTATTTACTAGGGCGATTAAGCAAGAAAAAGGGTGTGCTTTATTGGTTGTTAACAATAACATTGTCTAAGTGTAGGTTGTGAATTTCTAACTAGTTTCATGCAAAAATTCTAGGGTTGTGGTTGTAAACACTAGCCCTATTCACATTTTTCATTTACTCACTTGAGAAGATAGTAATAAGGTTGGGTAACAACTAGTTAATATAGATTTCGGGTCCTAGAAAGATTTACAAACCCGATCTAAACAAATTAAACTAGAGATAAGAATCTTCTTACTTGGGTCTTTACAGTTGTTTATCATGCAATCTAAGAGAAATCGAGAGATTCTTTAGGATTAGGCTTGCAAGTAATCGAGAGATATTAGTAAGTAATCAAAAGTATGATCACTAAAACAACCTATACAATAAGCCAAATTCTAGTTGATAATCCCATTGAGTTCATGCTTAGGTGAGAAATATAACTCTAGTTCTCTTTGCCGATTTGACAACAATATTTAATTGCTTTCAATAATTTTCAATAGTTAACATTCTTAGCTATAACTTGTAGTCGTACTCTAATCCCAAAACTTTATTTAAGGAAGTGTTAAGCTAAGTGAACCAAATTGGAAAAATCATATCTCAATTATTCTAGCTAGCTCTCTGTGGATTCGACTCGGACTTATAATTCGATTTATTTGTATCGACCGTACTCTTTTTTAAGGGTAGACTTTGGACGTGTCAAATACGCAAAACGAGAGATATAACCAAAGGAGGAAAAGCTCTTACTTTCCAAACATAGATCGAAACCATCCAAACGACCTCGTATTTACTTTTGAAAGTTCATACAGGTCACAAATGATACGAACCTAACGACATTTTTTGATTTCAAAACAAAGATCATTTACTTCAAATGACCATCGAAAACCATAAAATGGCTTTATCAATACTTGGAAACAATAGCGTTCTCCAAGAACAATCAAAGGAAGTCCATTCAGCTCAAACTTTACAGACATGTCATAATAGATCATATAGAGCTTTTAAGACTGTGAATCTGCAAATTGGATTCCAAACTCTCGAAACGACTGGTCAAGGTCGTTTCATTCTCCTCCACTGAAAAATCTCGTTCATCCTTGAACGAAGTAAGATCTCTTCATTTTACCCGAAGTATCATACTCAACCCGGAGGACATTTCCAACAGACCCTTAACAACCAATCAAACGACACTATTAAACAATTACTCAATCAGTACTACGCAATGACCGATATAATAAGATTCTTTTAGCTTAGAGGTTGAGAACAAACCTGGATTATCAAAGAGGTGGGGATACCTCTCCCGCATACTCGAGTTGAGCTCCCAAGTATCCTCCTCGTGATGAAGGTTGTGCCATCGTACCTTCACTGCCAGAATCTCCTTAAAACGCAACTTCCAGGTGTTTCTTCCTGCAATAACCGCTGGAGCCTCTTCATAAGCTAAATTTGCATCTAACTGAGCTGGATCTACCTCGATCATCTAAGTAGGATCCCGGATGCAATTCTGAAACAAAGATACATGGAAGACTGTATGCACATGCATAGATTATGGCAGATCAAGCCGGTAAGCAACCTTACCGATACACTCCATTATCCGGAAAGGATTGATAAACCTGAGACTTAGCTTTCCTTTCTTCCCGAACCTCTTCACACCTCGTGTCGACAATACTTTCCATAATACCATGTCGCCAGCCTCGAACTCTAACTCTCGATTCCGTCATAAATTAGTGAATAAAAAACTATATTTTCCAACATGCATAGTATTATATTTATATGTTATAAGTAGGAATTAGAAAGAGGACAAACTAATGAGCTAATGTTCTATTATCACCCCTTGTGGGTGGATTCGCAGAAAAGAAAAAATTCCTAACAATATACTTCATGCTAATTCTAAAGGGAAATTTATAGATTAGGACACTCCAGCGCTTCTTTTACATTTTTTACCTCTATAAGAAAATTTCTCGATTTTAACCCTAATCTCTAAACTTCCGTGCAAAAATCTCTCGCAGGTCCTGATGATCGCCATGAATTTTTTAACAAAAATCTAACAAGCGTCTAAAATTCTCTAATGCATGCCTGCAATTAAAATTAAGGAATTACTTATACAAGTTATAAGTGTGATGGCGCGCCAGAAATGTCTACTGGGCAGAAATCGATGAATTTTGAATGATAATCAATCAGAATGTCAGCATAGATTATTGGAAAAAATGCACGAATAGCCACTTTTGGCTCGCCTTTATAGTTAGAGTCACTGTTTTAAAATTATTTAATTTTTAATCACGTTTTTTAACTTCAATCCTTGTGGGTTGAACTTCAGACATTATGGGCCAAACTTCAAGGTATGAAGTTCAACTTCAGCCCACAAGGGTTGAACTTTTAGGCATAGAATGCGTAACTTCATATCTTCAGCCCATAAGGACTGAAATTCCAAAAAGTAACTTTTTTGCACAACTAAGGAAAAAGTGACCTGAAACTAAATAGCAGTGGAAAAAGTGGTCTGTGAACGAAATTTTTACTAGATTATTAGGGCCTATTTGATGGGGGATTTGCAAAAATATGACACGGGAAGCTTTGGTTTGCCAAAATGCCCTCAGTAATAGATGTTTAGCAAAAATGCCCTCATTAGTTTAATAAAACTTTTTTCGGACATAAATACCCCTACAAATCAGTAAAAAGACGCGCCCCAGTCCCTCCCCTTCCTTTTCTCCATTCACGCTATCAAGAAAATCATAAAACCCCATTCCCTTTACAGATTGCTTTGTTCAAAAGAAGATTCAACGTAAGATTTCTTCAAGTTGCAAGGGTAAAGTTCTCTGCAACTATTGCCAAGAGTTTATGTTCTGCTGCAAAGACTGAAAAATCTCTAAAGTATTGGCAATAGCCAAGACTTTAAACTCTACTGCAATGGGAGGCTATGTAGAGACTTCTTACCTATTGCCAAGACTTTAAGTCCTGTTGCCATGGTCTCTACAACTACAAAAAAAGTCTATACAACTATTGCCAATAGCAACACTTTAAATTCCAGCGGAAGGGAGAACTTGTACAAATAGTCTCTGCAAGTATTGACAATTGCCAGAACATTAAACTCTAGTGGAAGGAGCAACTTGTACAAATAGTCTCTGCAAGTATTGGCAATTGCCAAGACTTTTACCTATATTGCAATGCAAAACTTGCAGAGAAAGTCTCTGCAACTCTAGGCAATATGCAAGACTTTAAGTTCTGGCAATATGCAAGACAATCAACCCCAAGACCCTCCTTGCTGCATGCCCGACTGGCTTGCCAGTTGATTTGTCGAGATATTCAAATTGCCTTGCACTTGCTTTCAATTATGACTTTGCACTTGCTTTATATTATGAACCGCTTTACTTTTAGCTTAACAGGTTAACAGGTCAGTCCCGAGACCCTCCTTGCTTCGTGCCGGACCGGTTCGCCAGCTGATTTGTAGACAATCAACCCCAAGACCCTCCTTGATGCGTGCCCGATCGGCTTGCCAGTAGATTTGTCGAGATGTTCAAATTGCTTTACACTTGCTTTCAATTATGACCTTGCACTTGCTTTATATTATGACTTGCTTTACTTTTAGTTTAACAGGTTAACATGTCAGCCCTGAGACCCTCCTTGCTTTGTGCCGGACCGGATCACCAGCTGATTTGTAGACAATCAACCCCAAGACCCTCCTTGATGCGTGCCCGACCGGCTTGCCAGTTGATTTGTCAAGATGTTCAAATTGCCTTGCACTTGCTTTCAATTATCACTTTGCACTTGCTTTATATTTTAAACCGCTTTACTTTTAGTTTAACAGGTTAACAGGTCAGTCCCGAGACCCTGACCGGCTTGCCAGTTGATTTGTCAAGTGTTGACACTCAATTTTGTCCTGAAAATTTTTTAAAATTAATAAATGATTGCAATATTTCATAATTAATGTTGATTTTGAAAATAAAATAAATAATAATAATGATTGAAAATTAATTGAAATTTCAAGGAAACTGATTAAATTTGAATGACATAGCCTAGTTTCTATCCCATCCTTGCAATATCTCATTTTCTTAATTCATTTAAAATAGGCTAAAATCGCTCTCAGCCTAAACTATTGGCCCACTTCTGCAATCCATACATATACACTACACACGCACGCATCTCCCATTTCTGCTAAGACCCGATCCATTTCCCCTTTCCTCTCAACCGAACCCTAATTCCCCTAGTCCCAAATCCCCAATCTTTCCCTCCCAAAACCGTGCAACAGTCCAAGAAATCAGTACCCCACTGGCCCCCCCCTCGATGCCATATCACCCTCTTCGTACATGTGCAGCTGTATCAATCTCAGCCATCCGTTTTTGAACTGGTTCGATCCGAGCCATTGTTTATCCCCAACGGACATTTTCTTTTGGGATAAGGGCAAGATTTGTACCATGTCTTCGGGATGGACGATTCAAACCCTTATCTCATAGGTAAAATGTCGATTTTGGGTATAAACTTGGAAAAAATTATATCGCAGCTAAAAAACCTAATATGAGGTATAAATTCTCGTTTTGTTCAGTTTTTTTAAGGGGGTTCTGGCAGCGGCAGCATACACACATAGGCATAATATTTCTTTTCAATCTTTTAAAATATACATATAGCTTAACCATTTATGTTTTGGAATTCGCGCACTATTTTTTGAGTGTGTCGTCGCTTCATTATACTAGTCGTCGACCTTGCTCACGTCGCTTAGTCGAGTCGCGTATCGCTTCAGACCCTCGCTCCTTGTTCACTGCCACCAAACAGGTGATATGTTCTTGCTTTTAGTCTTAGCTCTTCCAAGTTTGATGTTTCTTTTTTTGTGTAAACTTGCTGAAAGGGTGGTAAACCAATACATATGTGCCTGCCTAGAATGACTTTGAATTATTTAAGTTGAAGTTGATTCTTTTAAGATAAAGCTTAAATCATTCGTTGAAAATATATCACTTGCTCTTTTAAATCCTGGATCTTGAATTGTTGAGTAGTTTTAGGTTGTAAGAAAGCCTTAGCGAAAATTGTTTTGCCTCAATAGTGCAAGTTTCAGTTTTGGAGGATTAGGTACTGTTATGAGCTTAAATATTGATTCTAAAGTATGGTTCTGTTCTTTTGGTCTAGCATTGAGCTGCTCTGTTCTGTTTCTCTTTTGTGTATGTTTCTTGTTTAGAAATTTTTAACTTGAAATCTATAATGTCTTGAAATGAGTTGGTTATGCTGCTAAAGTCAAGAGAGCTCAATGAAGGGTGTAGCTGGTATTGTCTGCTGAAATAGCTTGAGGTCTGAAATATTCTCGTATTCTGTTTAAGAGAATAATGCAGTCTAGTCTTTGCTAAAATGAAACAGGTGTGTGAGTGTATGCTTATATGTGAGTGTGTGCTTGTATGTGAATGTATTCATTTGTGTGTGCCAAGTTTTAAGCTTTGAATGTGTGTTAGTAAGCTGCAGTGTGTGAATAAATTGGTGTGCAGTTTAGGTGCCAATAGGTGCAGTTTTGAGTGTTTGTTTCAGGTTGTTTCAGGGAGATGGTATAGTTTTGTTTCTGGTAATGTTTGGCAGTATGAGGAGATTTCAGGGCTTTGGTTGTAAGGTTTGATGTAGGTGATAGTAAGTGTGAGGGAGTTAGATGGAGCTCTACAAGTTGTTTTAAAGGGCTTAGTTAGTTCTGCAGGTGTGAAAATGAGGAAGATTTTAGAGGGAGTGTTCAATTGATTAGAGGAGGGGTTCAGGTGAGAATGTGAGGTTGATGTAGATTTCAGGGTAGTATTAAGGGATCTAAGAGGCTGTCTGCTTCTATTTCGAAGCTGTAGGGGTGAGTAGTTTGTTCCTGGAAGCTTTGAAATGGGATTCTAGGTGTATGTAGTTGGTTTATGTGAGTGAGAGGGAGCAGGTTTCTGTGAGTTAGCAAGAAGAAGCTGCAGCTGTTTCAGGGTTTCTAAGCTGTTTTTTTCAGGCCACTTCTATTTCATTGGTGTTCTGGTGGATCCTGGTCTTATGAGGTGTTTCTTGCCTATTTTGGCTTTCAATGGGATGGTTTTCTTTGGTTACTGCAGATTCAGGGTGTTTAGGAAGTGTGTCCTGGTATTGCAAGTGTGGATAAAGTCTCTTTGGTAATCGCAAGTAGTTGGTGAGTTTGATTAGGGGAGGTGCAGTTTGTGTATGGTTGTTCTAGGAGGTCTAAAGTTTGTATCGTAGTGGTATTAAGTTTCTGGTTTCAGTCCTAAGTTAGAAGCTGATTTGAATTCTGAAGTTCTGCCTGTGCAAGTTCCATTTTCGATCTTGATGTTTGTCCAGTTTAAGGTGCTGCTTTCTTCTTAACTGGTTTGTATTAGTAATCCTAAAGATGAAATAAATCTAGATTCTTGCTTGGTCTGCACTAACTTCTTTCTGTTGTAAGCTTGTTGCATCTATGCCACTTTTGTGAAGTTACCATATGTTAAAGAGAGAAGTGCATGAGATTATTTAGAAATTCTGTCTAGAATTGTCGACCTGCTAAATTACTAACATACTTGCTCGTAGTATAATCGAATCATCTTTGATTCATTATGTTCATGTCCTGCCTTTTGAGTTGAAAACTCTTTACTTTAAAAGCTTCTTTGAAATATGGAAGTTGACTTGATGAAGTATAAATTAATTCCAGCCTAAGTGAATTTTTTTGGTTGATCCATGGAGTTTAAGTTTAATCCTGTCATGTTTAATCTTGGAAACATAGTGTGTGCTGAAATGATATTTTCCTGGACAACATATGTTAGTTGCATTCATAAGCCAATTCAATCTTGCAGTACTTAAGAGCCATGGTTGTTTCTCTTTTTCATTGGTATGTTTGTATATTGTCTATGCTTAAGAGCAACTTCTTATCGTTAATGGCATCAAATAAAATAACAACTTGCCTCACTTAATGAAACCGCCGGTTAGCACATCTATGTAAATCAATTTTTTTTTTATACAAATATTTCTTCAATGTAAATTCTTCTTGTTTTCCTTGGTTCAACTTAGTTTCAAGGAATTACATTAAAATTCTTGCCAAATTAATTTTCCTGTTTATTATGATCATTGTCCTAATCTTTATCTTTCCTTTTCTTTTGCATAATACGCCTGTTTGGGATGAGTTGGCTAAAACTCACAAACGGGGATGGCTACGTGCATTCGAAGTTACTTGAACCGCTCCGCATTTTCGGGACTTGATATCCCCGAAAATGTAAGAAACAAAAAATGAAAATCACAAAGTCCAAGGCTCAATGATGAGTTTGCGCTTCCGGGTTCTATCTCCTAAACTCCATCTTTCCCCGCTCCCTTAGAAAATGCATGTTGTATAGGACTTCCCCATAGACCGGATTATGAGCCCTGTAGGATAGCAATGAGATTTGAATTGTGAATAATTATTGTAAATTACTTAAATTATTTTTATATGAACGCTTTGTATCATTTCTTTTCGAATCGCCAATTAATTTATGGATGTTTAGAATCATTTGTCAATTAATGAGTGCAAAATCAAATTCGACTAAAAATCGCACCCTCGTCATAATTCGCATTTGAATTGCTTATTTATTATATTAAATATTCAATTATTTATTTATCTAATCTAATTTATTTATTTAGTTAATCAATTAAATTTTAATCCTTTATTTATTCATTTACTTAATCTAATTTATTTAATTTCAATTAATTATTTTTTTAATCAATTAAATATTTATTCATTTAATTAATCAATTATTATTCATTTACTCCTCTATTTAATCAAAATTGATAGGTATTCATTTATTTAATTAAGTTAATAATTTTCTTATTTATTTATCTATTCACTCAATCAATTAATTAATCCTTTATTATTATCCAATTATTTATCTAGTTTGTTTTATTTAATTATCTAACTTCATTTAACCTTTAATTAATCAATTGATCATTATTTCATTATCCATTTAATTAATCTTAAATTGGGTCATTTATTTATCTAAGTATCGGCATAATTAAAATCTTATCTTATTTATATTATTCATATTATCCTTATATAAAATTAGCTTTATATACTTACTATCCTTAACAAATTCGTGAAAACCGTCGGATTAACCGCATTTAGCGGATTTTCGAAAGTGCTCACGCTAGGGACCTTCTTTCGAATTTAATAGAACCACTTACCTAAGAATCTTTGATTTTAATATTTTCCTTTTAAATAAGGAATAAGATTGCACTCTTTAATTAACTTAGGTTCCTAATAATCCTTAAATTAGGTGGCGACTCCAAAGAAAACCCTTTGGAGTCCCATTTTGTTGAAGTCCAATCCCGATGCATACTTGTGTGCATTTTTTTCTCGGGAGGGTTCAACAGCGTGGCGACTCCGCTGGGGATACGCAAATGGTTCTAACCAAAAGGCTTTCACGAATTTGTTTGTTTGTATTGTTTGAGTTGTATGCCGATACTAGTATGCGTAGCTTATTTAATTATTGCGTTTGTATGTTGAAATTTGCATGATTATATCTACTGTTTATTTGCGAGCATGCTTAGTTAATTTAATTGATTGCTGTGTGTCTCGAAAGCATGTCACTACACCCTCTTTGTGCACATATAAACTGGCATTCCGTTCATACTTCCCCCACTCCTGGGAACCTCTTGCATTCTCACTTAAATATCCGCGAGGTGTGTGCATACGCACCCGCGATTTCTTCCACTAAAGAACCCTTTGACGAGTTGGTGTACCGGTGGATTGTCGTGGGAGTTATTCGACCACGAAGCCGCAGCCTCAACCGTTAACCCACTCTTAGACGGAGCTTTAGGAGCATGCATGCATTTACACCTTAGTCTGGACCCGGTCCTTGGTACCGCCTCCATATTTAGGAAACCGCCCTTACATCAACGGTTTTTTTTAAAAACCCAACGACAATGCATATTATGTGTTATGTGATGACGAATCCTCAGTCCTAACCATGTTTTGAGCAAAATCAGATTTAGAATTTTGTCTCCTATGTTGTCTTTTAGGTCAGAAAATGGAAGAATTTAGCAGAATCTATGTGGTCATAGCAGTCCACATAGAATTTGAGATTATAGACAGAATTGCAGTCCGGAGAAAGTTAGGCGGATTTGATTGGTTTGTGTTTTGGAGATGGTATGGTGTAGTGAGATCTAAGAGGCAAAGCACCTGGTGTCTTTAAAAGATCAATGGGGTCCCTCTCGTGAATGGCTTCGCGTGTGTGCACGCCCATGTTGACTAACCAGCTGCAAATTCTTATGGAATGAAATATGCTTGTCGCATACTAGGAGAGTGAAGCCCCTATGTCTATAAACGATCAATGGGGTCCCTCCTTGAAGACCAGTGCGGTCTTGGCTACCTAGGAAAGTGAGAGGCTTGATTAAAGCCGAGGACCAGTGAGGAGCCCTATGAACAAGGTCTGTGAGCCTTGCAAAACCTAGGAAGCTGAGAGGCTTGACTAAAGCCGAGGACCAGTGAGGTTTTATTTTGAAAGGCCGATTGGCGCCTTTCATGATTTGCAGTTTGGTATTGTGAAGGCAGTTGGAAATCTCACCCCTGGATGTTGTGAAATAATTGGGAGTTGTGCTTGGAGGAGTGTGGATGTTTGCAAAAGCTATGAAGGATTGTTCCGGGTTTTAGGCATTTGGGTTTAGAATTTTGTGCAGACATTGTGGAGAGCATGGGCTGTGTTAGAATTTCGAGTTGGCACCAACTTTTGGAAGTTAAGTTGGGATAACGGAGAGCTGATTGTTATCGATTATTGTTATTATTTATCGCTTACTCTAAATCTGAATTGCTCAAAACTGGCATGAACTATTTTTCGTTACCACTTGTTTGCGCGTCTTAGGCCCACCTCTGGCAAAGAGGCACCTTACAGGGTAGGAAACGTTCGCATTTTCATTTACGCTCAACTACTTGTGTTTTCTGCATGTCAACTAGTTTAAAATGCAAAGCGCTACGTGATGCGCGCTACGTGATTTGTGTGCAATTTTGCCAATGACGTGCAAACTAACATGGTTACTTTTGAACTTTTTCTTTTGTTTTGTTTATCCCCCAAACAGAGGTTTGATTTGTGCTGATTTAAGCTGGCTGATTACTCTTATTACACAAGGGCAAAAGACCAATCTGCATACTGGTACACATTACCACAACTGACAATGACTGGAATAGATGATGAACCTCGCAATACCGAGAAAAATCTTGCAACTCCTGAATCGTCAAGAGGAAATGTCATTATTGCTCAAGATGAACTGATTCTTGAAATGGCTAAGGAACTACAGATGTTAAAAGATGAGCTGGCTGCGGTAAAAGGGCAAACTCCTAAAAACACGCCGCTGCGTGGGCCCGATGCATCCCACTCTCTAGGTCAAATGGGACAATCTCTGGGGCAATCTCTGAACTCAATTGATGGGGTCGCCAATATGAACACACCTTTGAACACCCACAATTCTCTAAAAGCACCAGTCCACCAAAGCAACTTGCCACTTGTCCAAGCTCCACCTCCAAATAACGCTCAATCTAGCCAAACAATTAACCGACCACCCATCTAACCATCACATCAACAACACCCATCATACACCCCGCACCCTGCTCATACTTATTATCAGACAAACACTCCATATCCATACCAAACCTCCACTTAACAAAATGAACCCATCCCGCAAGCTTATACTGGAAATCCATCCGCACCATTAGTCCAAGTGGCGGTATCTGGCGGGCAAGATGTTCCTATTGTGCAAATTGATGATTACACCAATCCTCCTTATGTGAAGTTTCAAAATGGTATTAAGAGAGCCGAAAAAACAGTCGATGGGGGTGAAGATTTGGAGAAAAAGGTACAAGGTTTGGTGATGAGTGCTCTTAGCAAAGCATCTAAAGGCAAGGACAAGGAAAGTCTAGAATATGAAGAGTTGTGTGTTCATCCTGGGATTGAATACCCAGAAGGGTACAAAGTACCAAAGTTTGTTAAGTTTGATGGCAAAGGCAACCCTCGAGCCCATTTGAGAAGGTACTGTGAAACCTTGGGAGTGGGGAAGAATGAAGAGCTCCGTATGAAATTATTCATTCATAGTCTTGAAGGCGAAGCTTTAGACTGGTACTCCGAGCAGGATCCCTCAAAATGGATTAACTGGAGGAGTATGGCGCACGACTTCATGGAGCGTTTTGGTTTCTATGCTGAAATACCCTTAAATCGGTTGGCTATTGCAAGGTTTAAGAAGAAAACGACCGATACTTTTAGGGAATATGCGGTACGTTGGAGGAGTGGGGCGGCCAAAGTGAAGCCTCCCATGAGTGAGGAAGAGTTTGTGGGACATTTCATCGAGACATTGGATGAATTCTACTATGATCGAATGGCATCCATGACTAACTCTACTTTTGCCAATCTAGTGAAAACGGGGGAGATGTATGAAGCTGGTTTGAAATCTTGTAGGATCACAAATTTGGCCGCTTTGCAAGCTGCAAGTAAGGCAATCCAGTCTGGGTCTGGTAATGGCTTTAACAAAAAGAAGAAAGAGGAAGTCGGAGTTGTTGTAGGGGACATCGAGCGTCGACCGGCTGTAAAGTTGAATTTTGACAATCCGTCTGCTTTTCCCACCTACCAAAGCCCATATTACCCAAATTACCCCACTCACTACCAGATGCCACCTGTTCCTTATTCGGTTTACAATGCACAAGCAAATTACTACCAACCTAGAGCACATGCACCTAATCAATACCCTCATCAGCCAAATTTTCAAGCACCACAGAATTACCAGCCTCGTCCTCCTGTTCGTCCCAATGTGCAAGGGTTTAATCAGAATTACGAAAGGAGAGCAACCAAAACCTATACTCCTCTAGCCGAGTCATATGGCCAGCTTTTTGAGAGATTAAGGAATGCAGGAGTTGTGCAGCCTATCCCTGATAACACCCCAAACCCTCGTCCAAATTGGTATGATGCAAATAAGCACTGTGCTTATCACTCAGGAGCAGCGGGCCATGATATTGAGAGATGTTATACTTTCAAAGACAAGGTCGAGGGTCTAATCAAAGCAGGCACCATTCAACTCACCGGGACTCAGCCAAATGTGCATGATAATCCTCTTCCCAATCATGGTAACAATGCAGTTAATATGATTTCTGTTGAGGAAGAGCCAAATCTGAAGGGCACCATAGTCTCTATTTATGATGTAAAGGTTGATAATATTGCTTCTAAGGTACCTAAGCAAACACTAACTCTGTTGCCAAAGAATGAGGGAACTTTTGGCCTCGATGGCAACCCCGCTGAAGGAAAGATGGAAAAGGTTGAGTCTGAGAAGAAGCCGACTAGTGTCATACCACAGTCTCTGTTACCATTGAACCAGTCATTTGTCCAAGCACCAGAAATGGCCATGCAGAATTTAATGGAAGGTGTTGGCAGCCTATTCTCGAATGATGGATTGAAATGCAGTGCAACTATTGAAGATTTTGAGAAAGAGCCACATGTGCAGAATGCTGAACCAAATGATGTGACGGCTAATTGGACTTGTGGTCCAAAAGAGACTTGATGAATGAACTCGTTATTTTTGTTTTGGCATCACAGTCAGCTTGAGGCCCTGAACTGTGTTTTGCACTTTGTTTATGTCTATGTCTTTCAAATAACTCTTTTAAATCCTGCATGTTTACTTTTATGTTGTATGCCTCCCTAAATTAGGTTTTGAATAAACAAATGCACTGCATTCCTACCTTATTATTTTGCTATACTTTAATTATTCATGTGCTTTATTATTTGCTTTTATTAATATACTTACTATTATTTCAAATTAAAAATAACAAAACATGCTTGAACTTGGCTTGTGTCCTATAACGAAACAACTGAACAATTTAAGGATGATGCACTGGAAAGTTACTCTTGCACTCTTTGGATATTACATTACTGTTAGAACTTCAAACTGGGGTAGCTTTATTTGCCGGCAATTGGAGCCGAAGCGTTTTATCTATACAAATGGAAGACCTTTATTTGAGAAACCATTCAAGAAGATAAGTTGGAAGATGTTGAATGCGCAAAGAGAAGAAGATTTGAATAGTTTACTTCAACCCGGGGCAGTTGGTGTTGAAGAATCTCTTTCCTAACTAAGAAGAAGCAACGAGAAAATTTGCGCCAAGTTGGCAATGTCATTATGTGGAAGAACACTAATCCTGGCAGATATTTATAATCAAGTTTGGCCAAAGGTAATCAATGCAGATGCCGTCAAAGATACTATGTCTGAAGCAACCACAAGTTAGCATTGGTTTGGATGTAATCGTTGATGTAATGCGAACTATGCGTAACCTGATTCCCGAGGCAGGATATGTAGGCAACTCATATAGAGTTCGGTAGCACTAGCACAGGAATCCCATATTTCCTCTTTTATGTATGTTTGAACTACTTCTGACCTGATTCCTGGAATGGCAACAGGATAAGTAGGCAATCCCCTTCGGATTCGGTCAAAATATTGTAACACTTTAGGCTTGTTTATCTTTTATGATGTAATGCCGAACTATGCATCTGGGCAGATGTGCGGATTTTCCAATTCGGATGCGGCTTCGTACTTAGATTGCCATATCTCCTCCAAAAATCTTTATGTAAGCAGAACTACGCACAGTCTGATTCCCGTGGAGGGATACGTAGGCGCTCTTAACGGGTTCGACTCTATAATATTAAAATTTTCAGTTTCCCCTAAGGCAAGCAACTGGGGCAATTTTTGCAAAGATAATTTGAAGATATGGAAGATAGAATCTGGGGCAAATTTTGCAAAAAGTGGTTCGAAGGCATGAAGATTATAACTGGGGCAGATTTTTGCAAAAAATTGGTTTGCTTATCAAAGGATGAAGCGGCAAAGGTTCTAAAAGTATTCAAGATTAGCACAAGTTGCAAATACAAAGGACGTTCAGTTTGTTTCGAGATATGTCATGAGTTTGAGTTAAAGCAGGAATTTTAAGTGCATTATAAACTTTTCATTTGCATATCAGTGATTACTTGCTTACTATTTTATCAAATTACTTTACTTTGCCTCTATCTTGAAATATTATACAATATTGAGTTCATAAGTCAAGTCTCTGAGTATAATTTGCTAGCTCAAGTCTAAAGAAGAACGAGGGAGCAGTGACAGCAAGTTCAAGATGAATCAGCACAAATCAAACACCCCTACCCAAAACTAACAAAATTTTCTTTGAGAGCAGGGACATGAAAGCTTGCAATGAAATGATCATTTGCACTATGGATGAATAATTTATTGAACGCACATCCAAAGTTGCCTTGCAGATTTCGTCGCATTGCCTTTTTCATAACTTAAAGCATTATGCTTTGTCATGAGTTATTGCAGAACAGGCGGCATTTCTACCCCTGTGACTTTCAGTCCTAATGGGCGACAAAGCCAAGGCTTGTTTTGCGTTTTCAAAACTAAGCCAAATAGGGCATCGCTTTGTTTAAGGTTATAATCCGCACAAGGCCATCCTTGCAGGATTGTCTCGCCAATTGATTTATCAATGGCTATCGCACCGACTACATTTCCGCACTACTTTGCTCTGAACTTGTTTTGAATTATGTCTTCGCACTTGCTTTAAAATTAACGCCTTGCTTTACTCTTTCAGGTTGACCATCGGCTACGAGGATCCCCTTTGTTGGACTATCTCGCCTATTGATTCGCCAAATGGCTCTTGCATTGCTCTACATTCTCGCATTGCTTTTCTTTGCACTTGCTTTAAATTATTTCGTCGCACTTGCTTTAAAATTGATGCCTTGCTTTACATTTTTCAGGTTGACCACCAGGCGGGGCTTCTCTCTTGATTGGACTTTTACGCTTGTTGATTCGCTAAATCGCTTTAGCATTGCTTTACATTTCACGTTAAATTGCCTTGCACTTGCTTTCAATTATGCCTTTGCACTTGCTTTATATTATGGCTTGCTTTACTTTTAGTTTAACAGGTTAATAGGTCAGCCCTGAGACCCTCCTTGCTTTGTGCCGGACCGGATCACCAGCTGATTTGTAGACAATCAACCCCAAGACCCTCCTTGCTGCATGCCCGACCGGCTTGCCAGTTGATTTGTCGAGATATTCAAATTGCCTTGCACTTGCTTTCAAATATGACTTTGCACTTGCTTTATATTATGAACCGCTTTACTTTTAGCTTAACAGGTTAACAGGTCAGTCCCGAGACCCTCCTTGCTTCGTGCCGGACCGGTTCGCCAGCCGATTTGTAGACAATCAACCCCAAGACCCTCCTTGATGCGTGCCCGACCGGCTTGCCAGTAGATTTGTCGAGATGTTCAAATTGCTTTACACTTGCTTTCAATTATGACCTTGCACTTGCTTTATATTATGACTAGCTTTACTTTTAGTTTAACAGGTTAACATGTCAGCCCTGAGACCCTCCTTGCTTTGTGCCGGACCGGATCACCAGCTGATTTGTAGACAATCAACCCCAAGACCCTCCTTGCTGCGTGCCCGACCGGCTTGCCAGTTGATTTGTCAAGATGTTCAAATTGCCTTGCACTTGCTTTCAATTATCACTTTGCACTTGCTTTATATTATGAACCGCTTTACTTTTAGTTTAACAGGTTAGCAGGTCAGTCCCGAGACCCTGACCGGCTTGCCAGTTGATTTGTCAAGTGTTGACACTCAATTTTGTCCTGAAAATTTCTTAAAATTAATAAATGATTGCAATATTTCATAATTAATGTTGATTTTGAAAATAAAATAAATAATAATAATGATTGAAAATTAATTGAAATTTCAAGGAAGCTGGTTAAATTTGAATGACATAGCCTAATTTCTATCCCATCCTTGCAATATCTCATTTTCTTAATTCATTTAAAATAGGCTAAAATCGCTCTCAGCCTAAACTATTGGCCCACTTCTGCAATCCATACATATACACTACACACGCACGCATCTCCCATTTCTGCTAAGACCCGATCCATTTCCCCTTTCCTCTCAACCGAACCCTAATTCCCCTAGTCCCAAATCCCCAATCTTTCCCTCCCAAAACCGTGCAACAGTCCAAGAAATCAGTACCCCACTGGTCCCCCCCTCGATGCCATATCACCCTCTTCGTACATGTTCAGCTGTATCAATCTCAGCCATCCGTTTTTGAACTGGTTCGATCCGAGCCATTGTTTATCCCCAACGGACATTTTCTTTTGGGATAAGGGCAAGAATTGTACCATGTCTTCGGGATGGACGATTCAAACCCTTATCTCATAGGTAAAATGTCGATTTTGGGTATAAACTTGGAAGAAATTATATCGCAGCTAAAAAACCTAATATGAGGTATAAATTCTCGTTTTGTTCAGTTTTTTTAAGGGGGTTCTGGCAGCGGCAACATACACACATAGGCATAATATTTCTTTTCAATCTTTTAAAATATACATATAGCTTAACCATTTATGTTTTGGAATTCGCGCACTATTTTTTGAGTGTGTCGTCGCTTCATTATACTAGTCGTCGACCTTGCTCACGTCGCTTAGTCGAGTCGCGTATCGCTTCAGACCCTCGCTCCTTGTTCACTGCCACCAAACAGGTGATATGTTCTTGCTTTTAGTCTTAGCTCTTCCATGTTTGATGTTTCTTTTTTTGTGTAAACTTGCTGAAAGGGTGGTAAACCAATACATATGTGCCTGCCTAGAATGACTTTGAATTATTTAAGTTGAAGTTGATTCTTTTAAGATAAAGCTTAAATTATTCGTTGAAAATATATCACTTGCTCTTTTAAATCCTGGATCTTGAATTGTTGAGTAGTTTTAGGTTGTAAGAAAGCCTTAGCGAAAATTGTTTTACCTCAATAGTGCAAGTTTCAGTTTTGGAGGATTAGGTACTGTTATGAGCTTAAATATTGATTCTAAAGTATGGTTCTGTTCTTTTGGTCTAGCATTGAGCTGCTCTGTTCTGTTTCTCTTTTGTGTATGTTTCTTGTTTAGAAATTTTTAACTTGAAATCTATAATGTCTTGAAATGAGTTGGTTATGCTGCTAAAGTCAAGAGAGCTCAATGAAGGGTGTAGCTGGTATTGTCTGCTGAAATAGCTTGAGGTTTGAAATATTCTCGTATTCTGTTTAAGAGAATAATGCAGTCTAGTCTTTGCTAAAATGAAACAGGTGTGTGAGTGTATGCTTGTATGTGAGTGTGTGCTTGTATGTGAATGTATTCATTTGTGTGTGCCAAGTTTTAAGCTTTGAATGTGTGTTAGCAAGGTGCAGTGTGTGAATAAATTGGTGTGCAGTTTAGGTGCCAATAGGTGCAGTTTTGAGTGTTTGTTTCAGGTTGTTTCAGGGAGATAGTATAGTTTTGTTTCTGGTAATGTTTGGCAGTATGAGGAGATTTCAGGGCTTTGGTTGTAAGGTTTGATGTAAGTGATAGTAAGTGTGAGGGAGTTAGATGGAGCTCTACAAGTTGTTTTAAAGGGCTTAGTTAGTTCTGCAGGTGTGAAAATGAGGAAGATTTTAGATGGAGTGTGCAATTGATTAGAGGAGGGGTTCAGGTGAGAATGTGAGGTTGATGTAGATTTCAGGGTAGTATTAAGGGATCTAAGAGGCTGTCTGCTTCTATTTCGAAGCTGTAGGGGTGAGTAGTTTGTTCCTGGAAGCTTTGAAATGGGATTCTAGGTGTATGCAGTTGGTTTATGTGAGTGAGAGGGAGCAGGTTTCTGTGAGTTAGCAAGAAGAAGCTGCAGCTGTTTCAGGGTTTCTAAGTTGTTTTTTTCAGGCGACTTCTATTTCATTGGTGTTCTGGTGGATCCTAGTCTTATGAGGTGTTTCTTGCCTATTTTGGCTTTCAATGGGATGATTTTCTTTGGATGCTGCAGATTCAGGGTGTTTAGGAAGTGTGTCCTGGTATTGCAAGTGTGGATAAAGTCTCTTTGGTAATCGCAAGTAGTTGGTGAGTTTGATTAGGGGAGGTGCAGTTTGTGTATGGTTGTTCTAGGAGGTCTAAAGTTTGTATCGTAGTGGTATTAAGTTTCTGGTTTCAGTCCTAAGTTAGAAGCTGATTTGAATTCTGAACTTCTGCCTGTGCAAGTTCCATTTTCGATCTTGATGTTTGTCCAGTTTAAGGTGCTGCTTTCTTCTTAACTGGTTTGTATTAGTAATCCTAAAGATGAAATAAATCTAGATTCTTGCTTGGTCTGCACTAACTTCTTTCTGTTGTAAGCTTGTTGCATCTATGCCACTTTTGTGAAGTTACCATATGTTAAAGAGAGAAGTGCATGAGATTATTTAGAAATTCTGTCTAGAATTGTCGACCTGCTAAATTACTAACATACTTGCTCGTAGTATAATCGCATCATCTTTGATTCATTCTGTTCATGTCCTGCCTTTTGAGTTGAAAACTCTTTACTTTAAAAGCTTCTTTGAAATATGGAAGTTGACTTGATGATGTATAAATTAATTCCAGCCTAAGTGAATTTTTTTTGGTTGATCCATGGAGTTTAAGTTTAATCCTGTCATGTTTAATCTTGGAAACATAGTGTGTGTTGAAATGTTATTTTCCTGGACAACATATGTTAGTTGCATTCATAAGCCAATTCAATCTTGCAGTACTTAAGAGCCATGGTTGTTTCTCTTTTTCATTGGTATGTTTGTATATTGTCTATGCTTAAGAGCAACTTCTTATCCTTAATGTCATCAAATGAAATAACAACTTGCCTCACTTAATGAAACCGCCTGTTAGCACATCTATGTAAATCAATTTTTTTTTTATACAAATATTTCTTCAATGTAAATTCTTCTTGTTTTCCTTGTGTCAACTTAGTTTCAAGGAATTACATTAATATTCTTGCCAAATTAATTTTCCTGTTTATTATGATCATTGTCCTAATCTTTATCTTTCCTTTTCTTTTGCATAATATGCCTCTTTGGGATGAGTTGGCTAAAACTCACAAACGGGGATGGCTACGTGCATTCGAAGTTACTTGAACCGCTCCGCATTTTCGGGACTTGATATCCCCGAAAATGTAAGAAACAAAAAATGAAAATCACAAAGTCCAAGGCTCAATGATGAGTTTGCGCTTCCGGGTTCTATCTCCTAAACTCCATCTTTCCCCGCTCCCTTAGAAAATGCATGTTGTATAGGACTTCCCCATAGACCGGATTATGAGCCCTGTAGGATAGAAATGAGATTTGAATTGTGAATAATTATTGTAAATTACTTAAATTATTTTTATATGAACGCTTTGTATCATTTCTTTGCGAATCGCCAATTAATTTATGGATGTTTAGAATCATTTGTCAATTAATGAGTGCAAAATCAAATTCGACTAAAAATCGCACCCTCGTCATAATTCGCATTTGAATTGCTTCTTTATTTATTTTATTAAATATTCAATTATTTATTTATCTAATCTAATTTATTTATTTAGTTAATCAATTAAATTTTAATCCTTTATTTATTCATTTACTTAATCTAATTTATTTAATTTCAATTAATCATTTATTTAATCTATTAAATATTTATTCATTTAATTAATCAATTATTTTTCATTTACTCCTCTATTTAATCAAAATTGATAAGTATTCATTTATTTAATTAAGTTAATTATTTTCTTATTTATTTATCTATTTACTCAATCAATTAATTAATCCTTTATTATTATCCAATTATTTATCTAGTTTGTTTTATTTAATTATCTAACTTCATTTAACCTTTAATTAATCAATTGATCATTATTTCACTATCCATTTAATTAATCTTAAATTGGGTCATTTATTTATCTAAGTATCGGCATAATTAAAATCTTATCTTATTTATATTATTCATATTATCCTTATATAAAATTAGATTTATATACTTACTATCCTTAACAAATTCGTGAAAACCATCGGATTAACCGTATTTAGCGGATTTTCGAAAGTGCTCCCGCTAGGGACCTTCTTTCGAATTTAATAGAACCACTTACCTAAGAATCTCTGATTTTAATAATTTCCTTTTAAATAAGGAATAAAATTGCACTCTTTAATTAACTTAGGTTCCTAATAATCCTTAAATTAGGTGGCGACTCCAAAGAAAACCCTTTGGAGTCCCATTTTTTTGAAGTCCAATCCCAATGCATACTTGTGTGCATTTTTTTCTTGGGAGGGTGCAACAATCAGAATATTTTTGGTATGAAATTCAGCTTGCTGCATAAGACATGCATCTGCTCTTAAAGTTTTAGATTAGCAAATGTAGAAAAAATCAAGAGTTTTCACTTGAATATTCAACACAAAAACGAAAACCACTCACATAATTTCGGAATATTCTCAAAATTACTCTGCTTAATAACAATAATTAAATCTCCTGCAACTTCTTCGCTAGTGAGGCTTTTGCTGTTCCTTTCAAGTTTACTATAGTTTATACTCTTTTCCCTCTGCATTCTTCTAAAACTATTCTAGAGTGTAATATATAATAACAACTTAATACTAATAAATCAAATCTTCAAAAATGCAAATTAACTTAACTTTAAAGAACTAATAAACCAGCAGTGGAGGGATACAACTTAGACTTGCCTTGATGTTTATTATGTTTTTCTAACAATCATGAGTATTGTACTGGCTAGTTCAAGAAGTCTTCTGGCATTCCGTTGAAGTTTTTTGTTTAAAATTGAGCTTGCGGACTCAATTTTTATGTTTAAACACGGAAAAGTTCCAACTTTATCCCGTGAGTACTCTACTTGTTTTATATTTCTCCTCAATTAATCTATCATTCAAGAAAGCTCCCATCAAGATATTTAACCATGGTTTGTGAAATATATATTTCCATATCAAATTATAAATATCTTGCCTATTCCATAAATTTTTAGGCCCCTTCATTAAAAATTTATTTTCGTCTTCCTCTTTTTTTAGTCAATTAGTTTGTTTTTTATTCTATATTAAGAGGATTTCTTTACTCTACTAAGTCAATATCATGAAAGAGCATACACTTCATATCAAAATGATGATTTCATAACTTTTATTTATGCCAAAAACTATCAGTTGCTTTGATTAAAGAATGAAGCCATCTTGTTAAAATTGTAGATCTAATATTGTATTGGGCAAAAATCGACCCGCGATGATTCGCCTCAGTCGCGCAAATCTTAACGACCGAACACGTCCCAGGAAAACAAGCGCCGAAGCGATTGAACCAACCGCCGAGGCCACGAGACCGAGGTCGCTACCGAAGGCAGGCCGTAAGCCAAGCTTCGGTGACAAGCCACCTCGGTAAGGCAACAGGACCAAGCCACCTAGGTCAATTACTCGCACCTCGGTGGATCCCCTCGGTTCAAGCGGCTTTGCAACCCACTACTTCACCCCACTAACTCAGCCACTTCACACCAAGATCGTGGGATAACATGGCATCAGATAGTGGAGATCGTGGGCAAAGTTTGGGCCTATAAATAGCAGTTCATTTTGTATAACAGGCATCCAGAAATACATACTGAAACTCTGCCCAAATTTGTACTCAACATCCATATATTGAAATACCAGTTAATTTCTCGCATTTTATTTCCTTTACACGCATTATTTCAACTTTGATACGAAGAATTGCTTGTATCCGAATCCAAATTCTATTTGTACACCTAAACTGATTTAGGCCCATACAAATTGACGCCGTCTGTGGGGATATAAGCAGTAACGCTTTGTTCCAAAGTTCTGCATTCGTTTTTTGTCAAAAATTTTCGATTCAACGTTATGGCTGATAAGGATAACAGTGGTAATAACGGCGATCGGGTTGGCGTTCCGTTGAACCAACAGCCTATCGCCCCAATGACAACAGAGGAGTTCCAGATGTATGTTGTCACAACACTAAGAGCTCTCCAAACTAAGCAGGATGAGCAAGCAAGCATCAACGCTGAGCTTCGCGCCTCGTTAGAGGCGAGAAATAGTGCTGCCCCTAACGGCAACCAGCCCATGGCTCCTGGTGGAGGCATCCCGCTCTTCGTTCCTCCGGGCGCGATAACAGGGGGACCTCACAACGGAGCCACGTCTGGGGGCTCGGGGAACAATCCAACGGCCACGCCACACTTCGGGACGGTTCCCACCGTGGCGGAGACAATGTCCTCGGTGGACGTTGAAAGAATGAGTAGAGAAATCGAGGCTCGCATCGAGGCGCGCGTAGAAAAGCCCCTCGAAGGCGTGCCTGGGATAACGAAGGAGGAAGACGACCTCGACATCGATCAATACAGGGAGCAGCCCTACAAGCTCGAGGCGGCCCCAGCCCCAACTCCCCCGGGCTTCAAACTTACATTCTTGAAGAAATATGATGGGACAACAGATCCCAAAGAGCATATAAGGGAATACATGGCCATGGTGAAGAGCAACGACTTATCGGCTACGCAGCTCGAGTCGATGTTCTTAAAGAAGTTTGGTCAATCGTTAGAGAAAGGGGCGCTTCGGTGGTATCTGTGCTTACCAGCGGGGTCGATCTCCTCGTTCAAGGAAATGTCCAGCGCATTTGTCAAAGCTCATGCCGGGGCTCAAAAGATCCTCCAAAGGAAGGAGGATATATGTGAAGTGAAGCAGCTGCCCGGTGAGCCACTTAAAGAATTTCTTGAGAGATTCCACGCCGAACGCATGGAATTGCCTCGGATGGATGATACCTTGGCCATCATGGCATTTGAAAAGGGTATCAATAGTCGCAATTCTGGAGCCGCCGCTGAATTGCGTAAAGAATTACAACAATATCAGATCCTGACGTGGGAGGATCTGCATAGACGCACTTACTCCAAAATCAGATTGGAGGAAGCTGAGTTTAAGAACCGAGGTTATCAGCAGCATAACCGAAGTGAGTCTTCGAATCGCGCCGAGGCGCCGCGAAGTAGTTCGAAGGGGAGGTATGAACCTTACACTTCGACAAGGCAGCATGTTAGCCAGAGATTGGGCAACACCCTCGGAAAATCATACCCCGCCTCTCACGTAAGCCAAAGGCTCGGGGGGAAGGTTCAACCAAACACGAATCAAAGAAACCCCCCAAGCACCGCTTCGGTCCCTAGAAAGGATCTCCCTCGGATCCAAGATTATAACTTCAACATATCGACCTCGGAGCTGGTCGATGTCGTCAAGGGGACAGCCGGGGTAAGGATTCCCAAAGATATGAGGACCCCGGCGAACAAGAGAGACCACAATCTGCGTTGTGAATTCCACGCAGATTATGGCCACAGAACCGAGGACTGCAAAGCTTTGTGCCTCGAGGTAGCCCACCTACTAAAGAAAGGAGTCTTGGCCGAGTTCCTCACTTACAAGGGGAAAGATAATTTCTCCAAAATCCGGGGCGATGGGTAACCACCTCGAGCTCTACCTCCGGAAAGAGTAGTGAACGTCATCACCGGGGGATCCGAGGTGAACGGCGTAAACTTCGCCGCGGCCAAGAAATTCACTAAGCTCTCCATCACCATAGAGAAGAGGACCCGAGTTGGAGGTTCGGGCAAAGACATAGTGTTTGATGAAGATGACTGTGATGGGATGATGTTTCCCCATCACGATGCTCTAGTCATCATGCTAAGAATCAACAACGCCGACATCAAAAGAGTATTGATTGACCCTGGCAGCTCAGTAAATATCATCAGCTACGGGGCCTTGAAGAAAATGTGGCTAAAAGGGGAGATCATCCCCAAATCAACAGTGTTGGCTGGTTTTAACAACTCAACGGAGAAGACGTTGGGTGAGATCACGCTAAAGACATTCGCCGAGGGAGTCACCAAAGAGACACTGTTCCAAGTCATGCCCGAGGATCTAGCCTATAATGTGATCCTCGGGAGGCCATGGATCCACTCCATGGAAGTTGTTCCCTCCACCTTACATCAAGTGATTAAATTCCCAACGCCTTGGGGGGTTCGATCAATTAAGGGGGAACAGCGAGTAGCGAGGGAGTGCTACTTAGTTGCATTGAAGAGTGGAGTCGCCCCGAGCGGGCCAAAGAAATAGCAACCAACGCAGCCGGGGTCGAGCGAGGCGAACCTCCCAAATGAAATTGAAAAGATCCTGGCATGCATTCAAGAGCCTCGGAAGCAGAAAGCCGAGGACTCTACCATTGAAGAGCTGGACTCTTTCACTCTATTGAAAGATCGTCCAGAAAGAAAGGTGCACATCGGCTCCGAGTTGGACCCGGAGTCGAAAGAGGCGATCATGGAAGTTTTGAGGTCCAACCATGATTGTTTTGCCTGGGCCCATTCAGACATGACGGGTATCGATCCGGAGATCATGACCCACAAATTGAATGTGGGCCCAAAGGCCACATGCCGGGGTCAAAAAGAAGGCGATCGAGGATGAAACCACCAAGCTGCAAGAAAATAGTTTCATTAGAGAGATGAAATACCCCGAATGGCTAGCCAATGTTGTGGTCGTGCCGAAGAAGAATGGCAAGTGGAGAATGTGTGTGGATTACACTGATTTGAACAAAGCTTGCCCCAAAGATTCTTATCCATTGCCACAAATCGACAGGTTAATAGACTCCACGGCTGGACACAAACTATTGATCTTCTTGGATGCATATTCGGGCTATAATCAGATCCTCATGGACCCGAAGGACGAAGAAAAGACCTCGTTCATCACTGACCGAGGTACTTTCTGTTACAAAGCAATGCCCTTCGGTTTGAAGAACGCCGGGGCGACCTACCAAAGGCTGGTATGTCGCATGTTTAAAGAATATATTGGAAAGTCTATGGAGGTCTACATAGACGACATGCTCATCAAGTCGATCCGAATGGAGGATCACTTAAATCATCTGAGGGAGGCCTTTTCTATGTTGAGACAATATGGCATGAAGTTGAATCCTGAGAAGTGCGCCTTCGGCGTCGGATCTGGCAAATTCTTGGGATTCATTGTCTCTGAACGAGGCATCGAAGCTAACCTTGATAAAATCAGAGCTATTGAAGAATTCCCCGAGGAGCTTACCGGGGTGAGAGAAGTTCAACGCTTGACTGGCCGAGTCCCTGCCTTGAGTCGATTCATCTTAAGGTCCTCGGAGTGATGCCACAAGTTTTTCTCCGTTTTGAGAAAGAACACTCACTTCGAATGGACACCGGAGTGCAAACAAGCATTGAAAGACTTGAAACAATACTTGGCTAACGCACCATTGCTTGCCAAGCCTAAAAAGGTGAAACATTGCTAGTCTATTTGGCAGTGTCCGAGGTGTCAGTGAGTGCTGTGCTGGTTCGGGAAGAAGATGGCAAGCAGCAGCCCATTTATTATGTGAGCAAGACACTCCTCGACGCTGAAACCAGGTATCCACATCTGGAGAAACTAGCTCTTGCTTTACTTATTACCGCTCGGAAACTACGACCCTATTTCCAATGCCACCCAATAGCAGTAGTTTCAACCTTTCCTTTAAGAAATATATTGCATAAACCGGAGTTATCGGGGAGGTTATCAAAGTGGGCGGTAGAGTTAAGTGAATATGACATCACCTATCAGCCCCGGACCGCCATTAAGTCTCAAGTCTTGGCAGACTTCGTGGCCGATTTTAGTATTGGAATCTTACCCGAGGCTGAAAAGGAAAACGCCATGGCTAAAGGAAAAACCCCGGGATTATGGATACTCAACACCGATGAGGCAACAAACTCCAAAGGTTCAGGGTTAGGCATAGTCTTAAGAGCACCCACCGGGGAGAAAGTCAGGCACTCGGTTCGGTTCAAGAAAGTAACTAACAACGAGGCAGAATATGAGGCGGCTTTAGCAGGTTTGGAGCTGGCCAAGGAAATGGGAGTTGAAAGAATCGAATTGAGATGTGATTCACAGCTGGTGGTGAACCAAGTCCGCGGTGATTATACGGCTCGTGAGCCCAGAATGCAAATGTACTTGGACCGGGCACAAAGAATATTGGCTCAATTCCAAGAATGGCAAGTCAAGCAAGTGCCTCGAGAGGAAAATACCGAAGCCGACGCTTTGGCTAATCTTGGTTCGGCGATTGATGAGGCTCACTCGGGGACTGTCTCGGTGGTTCGGCTACTGTCCGCGCAAATGAGAGAGATGAAGCTGCAAGTCAATTCAGTGGACAACCGATGGGATTGGCGAAGTAAGTTCATCTCATACTTTGACTCGGGGACTGTCCCCCAAGACAAGAAAGAAGCAAAGAAGCTAAGGACCCAAGCAGCCTCGTATCATATTATCGAGGGTACTCTATACAAGAGGCTATATTGCGGCACGATGGCCAAATGTTTGGGTCCCGATGAGGCAAGATATGTAATGGCCGAAGTACATGAAGGCGAGTGTGGCAACCACTCGGGGGGAAAGGCCTTGGTGCATAAGTTATTAAGAGCTGGGTATTATTGGCCCACAATCAGTGCTGATGTAAGGGCCTTCGTGCAAAAGTGTGACAAGTGCCAACGCCATGGGCGGATGATCCACCAACAGGCCGAGCCTCTTCATTCGGTGGTGTCACCATGGCCCTTCATGAAATGGGGAATGGACGTTGTTGGACCATTGCCCAAGGGAAAAGGTGGTGTTCGTTTTATCTTAGTGTTGACCGATTACTTCACCAAATGGGTGGAAGCAGTGGCTCTCACCGAGGTTAAGCAAAGACAAGTAATTGATTTCATCAAAAAGAACATCATCTACAGGTTCGGCGTTCCAAGAGAAATTGCTTGTGACAACGGCAAACAATTCATGGGGGCTGCTATCACCGGCTTCTTCAAGCAGTGGGGGATCAAAAGAATAGCCTCCACTCCTTATCATCCAAGTGCCAATGGCCAAGCCGAGTCTTCAAACAGGATCATAATTGAAAATCTCAAGAAAAGACTCGACGAGAAAAAAGGTCCTTGGCCCGAGGAGTTGCATGGGGTTCTGTGGGCCATGTGAACAACTGGAAAGAGCAGCACCGGGGAGACTCCTTTTTCACTGGCTTATGGCATGGACTCCCTCATTCCCGTAGAGGTGGGCGAACCAAGTCTTCGGTACGGTCATATGACTGAGGACGCAAACCAAGAAACAATGCGCATAGAGTTGGATCTGCTCGAGGAGAAAAGGGAGCTAGCTTTGGTTCGGTTAGTTGCTCAAAAGAGGCAGATTGAAGCATATCTCAATAGAAAGGCCAAATTCAGGGATTTCAAGGTTGGAGATTATGTGTTGAAAACCGTGAATCAGTCAACAAAAGAAGAGAACGGGGGAAAGCTCATCGCAAATTGGGAAGGACCCTATAGAGTCAAAGCAATTGTCGGAAAAGACTCTTATCAGATCGAAAGTTTGCAAGGAGAGCCCGAACCTCTGAATTGGAATATCTCCAATTTGAAGCGATACTACTTCTAGCTGAGGTAAATATCTTCCAACTCTTTTTAAATCAAACAGCCCCGAGCCGAACAACGCTCCCATGGCATCAATAAAAAATGTGCTAACTTACTCCTCGTTCCATCTTTTTGCTTGACCTTTTCAGGAAGCGAACCGAACCGGCTCCAGTGCTCGGATCTTTATCAAGATTCACAACCGAACACTGGGGGGGGGGGGAGTGAGAAGGGTTGATATCGAGGTCGACATCGAGCCTCCAAACCGAAGCTTATCTATCCGACAACCGGGGACTTACGCCCGAGGATTAGATTTAGTACATTGTAAATTAGCCCGGTAGCGGCATGATGTTAGTCTGCTTTAATTTGAAAATTTTTTTTTTACCCAAGGTCCGTTTCGGCTTGGTTTTATGTACATAGCCGACTTTTGGCTCGTTGATACCAATAAAACGACTTCGGTTGCACTCATTTTATCTGTGTGAATCTTACATTCTGAAGCCGAGCAATGCATCGACTCGAGGGCGAGACGTCGTCCTAGGTTTGCATCGGTCAAATTCTATTTAAGTCTTGCAAGCAAATATTAAAGTTCGCATCAAAGTGTTCGGTATATGCAAAAAGCCATCACACAAAATAAAGATGCAAATACTTTCATTAAAGGCCCGAAGGCTGAATATTTACATTCAAATATGACCCGAAGGTCCAAAATACAAGCATAAAAGCCCGAAGGCTTACAAAAGAAGTGCCACAAGAAGTTTATGCCTCGGGAGAATCACCTCCATCCTTGGAGCCCCCTTCGGCATCTTCATCTTCTTCTTCCTCCTCGTTGCCGCTCGAGGCCTCACTTGACGGAAGTTCATCAATGATGGCTTGAGCCTCGGCTGCCTTGGCCTCGGCTTTTTCAATCTCCTCATCCAAGTTGATCTCCCCGGCGCGGCATCGTTTGAGCAGCCTTAGCCGAGACTTGATGATGGCCCACCGCTTGTCGAGCTCGGCCCTCTTGACCTTGAGTGCAGCCCTACTCTTCCGATCGGCGATCTCGTCATGAAGGGCGGCAATCTGAGCATCCTTGGTTGAAAGCTTGGAGTTTTCACTCTCCAGCTTCTTGATGTGGAGCAGATGACTTTTCAACTGCTCGTGATGCTTCTTGCCCATGTTCACGGCCTCGGTCTTAGTTCGAGACAGCTCACCATCTAGCCTCGCGACCTCCTCTCCTAGCCTCGAGCGTTCAGCTTGAAAATCGTCACTGAGGATCTTAATCTTGGCCTCAGAATTTGCCTCGGCTTCGCGTAGATCGGCCTGGGACTTGGCTAAATCAGCTTTCAGCGACGCTATCTGGGCATTGAATTTGTCCCGTTGCTGATCCCATATGCGAGCTACGCGCCGAACCTCGGCAGTCCTCGAGGACTCAACCTCAATGGCCTGTACGAGAGGATGAAGCTCTGAGCAAAGATCAAATAACCGAGGTCAGATACAACCCGAAGGTAAAGATAGAAATTAAATTCTTTGGTTTCAAGTATGGTGAAACTTACCCTTACAGCGTTGGAGGCCATGGTACTGTATAGCTGGCCGGAGGTAAACTCTTGCATAAGCCTATCCTTGGTTGGCCCCAGCAAGGGTGTGAGGCTTAAGAGGTCCTCGGCGCTACAAGCTAACAGATTTGAGGAGATTGGCACCTCAAGCTTCCGATAAGACCCCACCGAGGATGAAATCCTCGCGGGTTCGGAGTGTGCCCTTACCGCCCCGGCGCCAGCCTCCTCTCCAAGTGCAGCAGCGCCGGCTTCCACGACTTTGGCCTTGCCCTTGGCTTTTGCCGCAGCTATGTCGGACTCGAGCTCTTGACCCTCGAGGTCAATGACATCTACGTCCCCTCGAGCCCAAGCCTCGGCAGCTGCGTCCTCGGGCTCATCCACCAATCCTCGACGCCTTTCAACTATTGCCTCGGGCTGGCTAGGGATCTCCGCTTCGGTGCGAGGAGTCACCGAGCGGGATGGCTTTTTTGAGGTAGCCCTCTTCCGCTTCACGCCTACAACCAAAGAAGAAGTTAAAAGAGCAAGAAAACGGGAAATGAATGATACTTCATGACGTGAACCGAGGACGAAGATTACCTTTGGAAGTCCCTTGGTCGGGAGCTCCCTTTGCTGCTTTTGAAGACTTGGAAGCCTTCATCCCTTTATACTCCCCGGCCACCGCAGCCAGATCATCGTCTGACTCGATCTCTTCATCATCCTTTTTCTTCTCTTCCTTCTTCTTCTTCTTACTCTTCTTGGTGTTAATAGCACGGTTTGGAAAACCTGACACCGAGGGAAGGAAAATCAGAAAAATAGTCAAAATCCCAAGATGACCCACCTATCAAAACACTATCAAAAACTTACCGTGCCTCTTGCACTGCCAACCGAAGTCGGCAGCCATTTTCATCCATGTCCTCTCGGGACGTTTGCGAGCTTTAGTCATCGCCTTCACCCACTCAGTCAACCCCGCCGGGGGCACGATGTCTACCTTGTTGGCTGAAAGAATAACAAAGGAGCAAAATCAACAAAAAAATGGATAAATTACCGAGGAACGGGATATGAAAGGAGAAATACTCACGTGTGTTATTCCACCGTTCGGGGAAATTAGGCTCGGCGGATAAGACCTTGGTCTCCAGCAAAATGTAGCGATCACACCAGCCCCGGTCCCCATGGTCCTCACTCTTGTGGAGAAGGGCAAACTTGCCTCGGTTGTTCAGCGCCACGACCCCAGCCATGTGAAAATAGGGGTAGTAGAGCGAGATAAGGTGTTGGAAGGTGAAGTCCACTTTGGCCTTCGTGCTCAACCAGTCCATGCATTGGACCACTCTCCAAACGCCGGGGCCAAGTTGAGCCAGACATAAGTTGTAGGCCCGGCAAAAGTCATCAATAACCCTGTGCACGGGGAGGGTGAAACCGAGGGTGAAAGGGTAAGTATAAGCAAAAGATAACCCCTCGATATGATGGCATACACGGCTTGTAGGATCCGGTTTGATCACCTTCACCTCGGGCTCGAACCGGCACTCCCTCCGAACTCGCTCAATGTGAGCTTGAGTTATGCGAGTCGCGGTGGTGTTCACAGGAATATTCCTATTTTTCTCCTCCTGGTCGGCCGTTTGGGCTTGCAATTTCAAGTCCTTGCCGTTGTCGAAGTGGGAGGGAATTATCTGATGGGGCTCGAGCTCTTACTCTAGTGGAATTATGGGTCCCGAAGACGCTCCCTCGGCGACGTTACCGCCCTCGGTTCCACCTACGGCATCATCCCCCTCGGCATCATCACCTTCGCCATCGCCTCCGTCGTCATCACCTCTTAGGAAGGCGTCACTGAACTTGCTCATCGTAACATCGTCAGGCACGACGTCATCCTCCCACATGGCGACCTCCTCCTCCACAGCCAAGTGGCGCATAGCTCTGGCTTTACGGCGTGCTACGCCACCATTACCTGATGACACTTCACCACCCTCCGCCACCGCCATTGCGGCCACTGGCGCGGTAGTAACAACATCGCCGCCGGTAGCGGCCATGGCCAAGGACGGAGCTCACCCCCTTTCACCTGAGTCACTGGAGTCTTGCCTAGAGATTGTGGTAGACATGGTGTCGATATCGAAAATTGGAGCTTTCTACGAAATCAGAAGGTTGGAAAAGTTTTGAAAGTGTTCTTTGATTTTTGCACTGTTCATCGCTCAGAGACAAGTGAGGAAAAAGTTCAATGGAACCCCCCTTTTATAGGTATGGAATATGTAAAGAGGATGACGTAAGAGTCATCATTGTAACGTTGGGAGAAACAAAAATTACGGCGTGACCGTTCGGGCGACCAACGGATGAACGCCACGTGTCCAGGGGAAGTGACCTGATGGGACGTGAACCGTTGACAAATTTTGAAACGCTTAGATGGGATCAAGCCACGTTGCTTTCCCGCTAAAACTTCATTCCACTCCTCGGTTACCTCGGTAGGCAACCGAGGAGTGGGGGGACTATCTGTATTGGGCAAAAATCGACCCGCGATGATTCGCCTCGGTCGCGCAAATCTTAACGACCGAACAAGTCCCAGGAAATCAAGCGCCGAAGCGATTGAACCAACCGACGAGGCCACGAGACCGAGGTCGCTACCGAAGGCAGGCCGCAAGCCAAGCTTCGGTGACAAGCCACCTCGGTAAGGCAACAGGACCAAGCCACCGAGGTCAATTACTCGCACCTCGGTGGATCCCCTCGGTTCAAGCGGCTTTGCAGCCCACTACTTCACCTCACTAACTCAGCCACTTCACACCAAGATCGTGGGATAACATGGCATCAGATAGTGGAGATCGTGGGCAAAGTTTAGGCCTATAAATAGCAGTTCATTTTGTATAACGGGCATCCAGAAATACATACTGAAACTCTGCCCAAATTTGTACTCAACATTCATATATTGAAATACCAGTTAATTTCTCGCATTTTATATCCTTTACACGCATTATTTCAACTTTGATACGAAGAATTGCTTGTATCCGAATCCAAATTCTATTTGTACATCTAAACTGATTTAGGCCCATACAAATATGTTTATATTGTGCTACTCGAAATGCATAATTTTTTTTTCCGTTTTTGAGTTAATCTTTACTTGTAACTTATTTTAAAAGAGAAAGTGCCATATCTGAAGAGTAAATTTATGCAAGGAGACAATTTTTTTTCTTTTTAACGATTGAAAATTCCCATCTTTTCTAATTCTTATTATTAAATCATATGATTAATTAGTTATTTTAACCTCATAGCTCGTCGCCCCTAATTAGTGGCAGTTCCTCATGTCTGCAAGTTACTTTTTTTTGGTGATTACTGATTACACCATTATGTTTCAGGCTATTTATTTCTAGTAAAATTTCCTACTAATTAAAGAGTTAAAAAATGATTAAAAATTAAATTTATGAGGAGGGTGGCAAAATTTTCTCCTAAATTGTAGGATGGGTAAAATATTTAGAAATATATATTCTTCTAACCATGGTTAAATATATTGATTTAATTAATTAAATTTAGAGTATTAATTTTAATAAGGGACAAGTGTCATCCATCCAAGTAAGAAATTGGGAAAATGGAGACACTAGGTAATGGAGAGGAGCCGGATCCGTTAATTTCGGATAATATTTTCTCTCCCTCTAACGACTATCTAATCAGGTTCTGACATGTCATAGTGGAGCCACATCGACAAATATAAAGTTTAAAGTTATCCTAAAACTATCAATTTGGTGGGAATTTTTGATGCGTAGCCATTTTTGGACGCGCTCAATGAGTTTTATCCTCCGTTTTAAAATTAATTGAGAAATAGCCAAAAATTCGCGCACACACTTACGCTCCATTAGCGTTGGAAAACACCCCAGACTAATCTCGATATTTTATACTGGGACTTTGAACTAACATGTTCAAAGGTCCCATTATTTTGTTATGGGACTGAAGCTTTATATATAAATTATTCAAAGGTCCCATTATTTTGTTATGGGACTGAAGCTTTATATATAAAGTCTCATAACAAAATACTGGGACCTTGAACTAACATGTTCAAAGGTCCCATTATTTTATTATGGGATAAAGGCCCATAACAAAATAATGGGATGTTCAAAGGTCCCATTATTTGTTATGGGAGTGAAGCTTAATATATAAAGTCCCATAATAAAATACTGGGACTTTGAACATGCCCTAGTATTTTATATTGAGGTTAGTTTACTGAAGCTTTATATAACGTCCCATAATAAAATACTGGGATTTTAAACATGTTTTGTTCAAAGCCCCAGTATTTTATACTGGGACTTGTCCGGAGCTGGCTATTTCTCAGCGAATTTATTTTTGACGGCTACAAATCAATTAACGCGCGTCAAACAGGCCCCTACGCCAAAATTTTTACTAATTTGGTTTATGTATACCATAAACTATCAAACCGGTTTATCTATTTTTCCTCCATTTAATACCTCGTGCTATAAACAAAGAGTTACGTTTAGAGTTACTTTAAAATAAGAAATGAAATAGAAATAAATAAATTAATTAATAAAGTATCATAGCAGATTCAAAATGATGAAGCATAAACTTTTTCGGTTCTAAACAGTTAAAGAAATTAAATAAAATAAGATTTCACATAAAAGTCTTTTGAATCAATGTATACCCACAGAAAAACACGTACACACACGATATATAGAGAGAGAGAGCCCGTTATCATGTAATTTAGGCATTGAAGTAAATATGTATATTCCTCTATGCCCTATGGTACTCTTATTTTTTGTTGAATCAATAATCAAGATACACACACTCACATACTTGAATCAAGACACAGATCTGTGAGTACTGCTATTTTTGTTTGAAAGTCTAGACCTAAACGATATACTTCGTGCTTCATTAATTTAAGTCTGTCGTAATACTTTAATTAATTAATTAATTTCTATTTTTATTTCATTTTGAAGAACTTCTAATGGTAACTCTTTTAACATAACTCAAAATAGTTAGAGGGGAAGATAAATATACCAAATTGACATTAAGGGTATATATGCATAGACTAATTTGAAAGTATAGGGGTAAAGTTGAACGTTTTATTTGTCGATGTGGCTCTACCGTGGTAAATGTCAAAGCCAAGTTGGACAACGTTAGATGGAGGGGGTATATATGAGCTGAAATTAGTGGGCCTGATTTTCTTGGACGGATAGGTTCACATGGGCAAAGGTAAGACAAATCAAATACCTCAGGAGCAAATTTGAACCTTTTCCGTTTTGAAAAAAAAAAAAAAGTGTTTGCTTGATATTTTTGGGAAAAAAAAGAGAAAAAAAAAATCAACTTCTTTTGAAGATTTCAAACTCAGTTTTACGTCAACCTTTTTGACATGATTTAGTTGAAACTGACGCAAATCGGATTGGCGCTCATGATATTGGCGGATTTAGACTTAACATCAAAAGCTTGGAGTGTTTCAAAAGAGCTTAGAAGCCAAGAATCAAGGAAAAAGATGACCAAAGTGAACAAGTGAAGCAGCTGAGACAAATACTAGAAACTGTAGGGCCTGTTTACAAGCTCACTGCATCAGACACTTCGCGATCGCGCGTGCACAGACGCGATCGCGCAAGGCTGTGAACCTGTTCAGCGCGATCGCGAAGCTATAGACACGATCGCGCAAGCTAAAAAAGGATGACAAAAAGAGATGTTCTTCGCGATCGCGTGACCATAGCCGCGATCGCGAAGCTTTGGCTGCTCGATGGATGCGAACGTGTGGACTTGGGCGCGACAGCGCAGTGACGACAGTCAGGAACCTATTTTTAGTTTGATGACTGTGTAGCAGCCTACTTTAGGGGAAATTAGGGCAATGCTATGCCATTATTAGTAGATACTATATAAGCTTCCTTATCTCATTACTCTAGGATAGTTTTTGGATGATAATTGTTGAGAGTAAACATTGGCTAAGAATGTTGCTTGAGCACTTTCTTTCCTTGATTTGCAATTGAATTAGATTCAACTGAGGATCAATTAGTATAGGTTCATTTTGGTTGTTGTTTTAAGGGGGTGATTAGGCCTCACCTCCTAATCCATTTCCTTAATTCCAAGTCAATTCAAATTGTGTCTTGCTTTTATCATTTAAATTTCTTGTTATTTTCCAATTCCTAGTTATGATCATATCATTTGGTATCAGAGCTCGGATTGGTGTTTGTTCTTACAAAGACCATCTAGGTTTTGAATATCAAAATCTGAAAAATCACAAAAATCAAAAATCAAAAATTCAAAAAATCTAAAAATTGAGTCTTAGATTTAGGGTTCCTTTGGATGAAATCTTTGTTACCAATTGTTGGTTGCTGATTCTAGAAGCCGTTTCTTTAAGCAATCGAACAACAAACAATATTTGGGGTTTCGATTTGAAGATATAAAAGTTAGGGTTCTTCAACAAAGAATTGAGGCTTCACATTCTGGATGTTGATTTTGAAGAATTGATCATTGGTGTTTGTTTACGGAATTATAAGGAGCTTATATCTCAAATTTGGAGCAAAAATAAGTTGATTTGTGAAGATTCAAGTGAAGAAAATTTCCAGAAATTCGGGCTTCAAGTTCTGCATCAGACCCAGATTTTGTTCTTCGCGATCGCGCGGCGATAGCGCATGCTTGTTAAATTTGTTCTACGCGATCGCGTGCCGACAGCGCAGGGTTATTAACTTACTTTTCGCGATAGTGCCCGTTCTCACGTGACAGCGCTGAACAAAAAAATCAGTCACTTCACAGATTGCTCGGAACAGCCCCTAAACAGTTTCAGATCACCCAAACCCCTATCATATCATCAAATACAGTGAGTTTCTAGATCATATATAAAATTTCATCCAAATCCGAGTCCGTTTCGAGCCAATTCGATTCGAGCCTTTCTTTCTTCATTTCCTTGACTTTTTTCTAATTCCGTCCGATTAGCTTTCATTGTTTGTTCTTTGCCACATCAACTCCATTCCATCCCGAATTGGGTTGAGTTCGTTTGATAATCGGAATTGAGTGCGAAAAGCAACTTGACTTTTCCAACGAGAGGTAAAAGGCAAGAGTGGTGAGAACATTCTAGAGAGTAAAACCCATCCATTGAGTGTAAATACGAGTGGATTGAGTGCAATCAAATCAAGTGTAAACACTTAGGGAGTGCATTGGTGAGGACTTTTTCTACTAACCTTGTTTGCTTTGATTGTTTGTAGGTACCATGGCTCAAAAGGAAATCGAGGTGGACATAGAGGCCAAAATCATATTGCAAGCCTTGATGGCGAGTGTTAATTCAATGCAAGATGAATTCAAAGGGATGAAGGAGACGGTTGATGACCTATCCCGAAAAGATAGGCTTCGAGAAATAGGAAAGCAAGTGGTGGAGACACCTCCGACCGCGGAGGTGCGTGATGATGGCCCTAGTAGGCTTACTCGGGTGGGTGACCGATATTCTCATATGATAGCCCAAGACACATATTCTCTGTGACGTTCCTCAAAATTGTGAAGTTTTAGAACACTTATTATCATGGAAAAATATTTACGTAAAGTCGTTTTATATAATGACGATGTCCGAATAGGAAGTGTATGGAAAGTAAGTTAAAATAATTATTATGGATGAAGTACAAATATTAAATTACAATTAAAGTGGGAAAGGAAGTTACAAAGGGCTAAAAACCCAAGCTGACATAAAGCTTGACCAAAAGAGATTAGCTACCCTTTAAAAAAAAATAACTTTTTGTGGCTGTTGCTCAAATTTTAACAAAGGAATGGGATAAATCCCTTCTGACGTGAGCCACGTGAAGTACTCCTCTCATTAGGAATACTCACGGGAACGAGAACAGAGAACAACAGCAAAGCTCTCGGCTGAATCAATCTGAGATCCAATCAAGGTAAATTCTTTTTATGAAATTAAATAGTGACAATGCTATTACACACAAGAACATCACTTCGTAATAAATAATATTTTTAAGAAAGTTCCCCAAAACCTAGAAAGTTAATGGTTGAACCTAAGTACTTGAATTGGGGAAAAAGTTTGAAACTTTGGTATTGATTACTCGAATTGGTGGTTATCGTAGTTGTTGAGTGACGTGAAGTGCGTGAATTGGAGCTTACGTTTAGGCTCGAGGGATAATCGAGGTGAGTTGAGATATACCCTTTCTAAGGTGCTTTTCTCACAAAGTGCATGTATTTAAAGTGTTTGATAAATTGTTTTAGAGAAGTTATGTACGTTTGATTGGAGCGGGCAAACGTTCATTATCAATTAATGTTTCCAAGTAGTTCTTTAGTATCAAGTGTCTAGAAATATGTTTCATAGCTTCCTTTACATCCCGATCATATATCTTTACTTGAGTACAATTTCATGAGATTATTTATGTTATTCTATGGTTATTATTAAATGATTCAAGATTTATTTGTGTTTGAAAGCTAATGAAGCTATGATGAGATTTTAAATGAAAGCTTAAGTTCAAATTGAGGGCTTTGGTGCCAAGCAATATTTTTGAGATTTTTGGGAGCTACATTAAATTCTGAGAAGGGTAAACATGTTCGTAGCCATAGTCGGGCTGCGGAGCGTGACCATAGTCGGGTTGCGTTTTACCCCGAAACTACCATGACAGGGTAGGTATGTGCCATAGTCGGGCACTATATTATATTGCCATAGTCGGGCAATGAATGCTAGCGTGTCAGACACTTTGAACTGTGGGACGCCACGGGGATTAGAAAGAGAAAGAAAGAAAAGATGTCAGATTTGAGTGGTACTCCCTAGAAAGAAAATATAAGCTATTTTGCATTATTTAAAGAGTTTATTTTGATCTAATGTTTCAGTTGCCTTAAAGTAAAGTTTACGCATTCATGTTTTATTAACTGTCGTTCCGGCCTTAGTGAGGGAGTCGATGATACTCACTGGGTGACGAGCGATTCGTTACTCACGTTCCTTTTTCTTGGAACCTACGTTGGCTTCGTCAACGTAGACGCAGGTCACAGAGGCGATCAGACTTCAGGCTAGGACTCTCCCTCACATCCTCAGTTGTTGGTGAGCTCCGCTTTGCTTTCAGTGGAGACATATCAGCTTTCCTTACCAGTTCTTTTATTTACTTTATTTATTCAGTTGAGTATTGCCGAGGGTTTCATGTCTCGTGCGATATGACAGTCTTCCAGTTTTAGAGGCTTCATAGACAATGAGTTAGAAGGGTTATGGTGCACATATTAGGATTTAACGCTTAAAGTATTTTTAAAGCTATATTGACTATTTATTATAAGATGCTGAGTTATTATTTATTTAAA